>JAJLRJ010000006.1:21842022-22402022 GCA_024195265.1 Dendrophyllia cribrosa | reverse complement strand
TCAGTCTCCAGAGGCTTAAGAGGGTCAGGTGGCTCTGCCAGTATCACAGATACCATGCACCACTTCAGAACCTCTTATTTCATTGGACCTGGGTATCACGCAGATGTATTGTTTTCAGGGCTAGGGTCAATTGTTCTGCTGTTTGTTCTATTGTTTTCTCACCCAATCTTTACCCTGCGAGCAGAGCCTCTTTCGATCCTCCTAGAAAAATCGGGAGGAGGAAAGAGACTCTGCTAGCGGCCTCGACAATTCCTATTGAGCATGCTCCAAATTCAAATGTAACCGAGCCTTTCCAAGCCTCACTTTCAAAATGGGTTAGCGCGCCGTTTCCTCCATGTTGCGAGCAGTGTGTTTTTCAGAATGATTTCAACCCCGAGCAATTCCATCGTGGATTGCCCGGTGTTTTCAGCTCTCCGAAAACTCCCGTTAAAAAGTCGGTATCGAAAACAAGAGCAAAAACGAAAGACACGATTTGTCTTATATGCGGAATTTGCCTCATCGGCGAACGATGTACTTACATCAGAGCAGCACAGAGGCCTTCGTCAAAAACTGGAATCCATTTTGGAGGAGACTATCGACTGCAATGCTAATTCATGCCGTGTATGTAGACCTTGCGGCCGCAGGGTCGAAGCCCTGGATAAAAAGTTCAATGTTGTCATGGAACAAGTGCGGGAGCTTCAAGGGAAATACTCTTCGGCTTGTCTAAGGAATGTCACTGTGAAGCGACTGTTGAAAGTTGAGACCTGTACTAAACGTTTTCTCTTAATTTTACTGGTGAATATCATAGATGTACCATGATGGGAA
This sequence comes from Dendrophyllia cribrosa, assembly GCA_024195265.1. Taxonomy (NCBI): domain Eukaryota; kingdom Metazoa; phylum Cnidaria; class Anthozoa; order Scleractinia; family Dendrophylliidae; genus Dendrophyllia; species Dendrophyllia cribrosa. The sequence goes on along the minus strand of JAJLRJ010000006.1, from coordinate 22,401,218 downwards.
TGTTTAAACTATTAGGAGTCACCTTAAACAAACAAAATCCCCTGACTGATGGCAAGTTGACAATTCGCACCGGAGTGGGGGGGGGGGGGGGGGGGGGGGGGAATTTGGGGCCTTTGTGAAAACTGAAATTCTACCTCATCATTATTACTGTCAATCTGTTTATGAGAAACTTTACTGTGATGGTACTTGTGTTGTAGATTACTACATTTGGACTATTGAGCTCAGAATTATTGAATATAAGCTCAGAGTACAAATTCTTCTTACTGATTGACATACATGTCTTGTGTATGTTGGGCAAATTTCCCTTTAATTTTGTTATCTTTCCCCATACTGTTTGTGATCTGCTAGATATTGGGAGGATAAATTAGATGCTAATTACTTTTGTCAAGGGTTAACTACCCTGGGAGCAGTCGCCTTCTATCTCCTTATTAGAATCAGGATTCAACTTTTTTTGGAGATGGAAGGAGACTACGCTTGCAAGGTAAGGGTTAGCCTGGGACCGGGCTCCTGAGTGGCGAAACAGGGCTTTCGCCACGTTCCCCAGTTATTTTGCTCTATTTCCCCACTCAGGGGCCTGATCCCAGGCTAGGTAAGGGTTGAAATAGCTTACAAAAAATACATATTAAAAGTCTAAAATTTATTGTGACATTCAAATAAGATATTTCAGGTTGCTTTATATTCATTTCCTCCTCCCGATTTTTCTAGGAGGATCGAAAGAGGCTCTGCTCGCAGGGTACCCAATCTTGCGAGGCGTTCCCAGACGTACACGCCGCCTCAAGTGCCATGGCTTCAGCTTGCTGTCGTGTTGATTGGATAAGAAGGACGCTTTAATTATAACGTTAAAACGCTTTCCGACGGCAGAAAAACGTAGTCAATTGACCGCTTTTTTCCCTATCGCAAGTGAAATGAAGCCTGACACAGGTTTGACGACAAAATGGATCGTGACATCCGTTGTTTTGCTTTTTCCACTGAATCATAAGTGGTCATTAATGGGTAGTGTATTTACAACTAATCTACTCTTCTGGGTGATTTTCAGTCTTAACTTTTTACAACAAAATCAACCCCATGTAAATTTTTTGGAGTTTGTTAAGGACAGCTGATATTTTTACATTAAGTTGGAGGAAACAAATAAACGATGTTGTTGTTGGAAACGTACAGATTTTCAAGCAACAAGGGCTCCATTTAGTCTTTACTCATGCGCTTGCGTAAACGGGTCACACACCCCTCCCCCCTCAACGAATTTTGCGTGACACACACGCTGAGACACGTTTTCTGTACCCGCTTTGAACATTTAATTTATTGATGTTCCTAATCAAATCCGCACTCGTCTAATACTTCCCAAACCGTGACTTCTTTCTGTTACATTTGAAAAGACTACTTTTAAAAGCAATGCCGGAAATCAGTAGACGAACAGGCTATTTTTCAATTTTAGCGACGCGATGCGACCGTCTGTTAGAGTGCACAAAAGCTCACAAAAACAACTTTTTCTCGGTCTGGAATAACTGGTACGACTAATTTCCGAATAAAATGCACCCGTTGTGTATCGAAATTTCCCGAGAAACTGATTTGGAAATCAAAATTGCAAAACATACACAGACATCTTTGCGTAAGGCGACGCGTGTGAAGTTAGAACTATAAAATTCAAGTCTTGTTTTGTTTACATAGCACGTTTTATAAACATTTCTCCAAAACTAACGAGAAACAAAGAAAAAGTCAATCACAAATTGATATCAACATAAATTCCCATCAAAAAATGTAAAAATGAAAATTCTTTAAAACTCCACTTCTTCGGCTTTGACTTCAGAAGAAGAAATATTGCCCGCATTGATAAAACGTATGAAGTTCCTCGCAGCAAGATTTCGTCACTTAAAGCTCTCCTTTTTCTCCACTATAGCAGCTTCTGAGTATTTTTTAAAGCTTTCTCTTTCCATTTTGAATATTTCAAATGTGTGTTCTTACTCCTTTATTGCGCTTTTCAATAACACGTGGAATCTGAAATTCAAATCACCAGCAACGGTGCGTTTTACACTGCCGTCAATCATCTTAGCTTACCTCTCAGGAAGTTCAAAAGGTCACGTCCGTGCATTATGATTGGTAGATTTCGATCCATTTTGTTTGTTTCTTTTTTACATGGTCCGTTGGCTTTCATATTAATTATGATTGACGGCAGGGAATAACGCAACCGTTTGTGAAGATTTGAATTTTAAATTCCGCATGTTATTGAAAGGCGCAGTAAGACAAAACCATGGTTTTGATTTACCAGGCACATGCCGCAGCAGCCATTTTTGTAGAATTTGTATGTGACCCGACGACCCGGTTAATAATAAAATATGCGTGCATAAATTTGCATGCACTAATGTAACACTAAAAAAAAGAAAGAAAGAAAAGAAAAAATACTGAGGGCAAACCTTTACTCATGCCGATTGTATGCTTAATGAGAAATGTATAGAGTGTTTTCACTAATATGGACCTTATGTCATATCAAAATTCAAAAGCATAAACAACCGTTTTCGATTCCAAAATGTTTATGGAATTGAAGAGCCAAAATTTGAAGCGCAAAAGGATTTCGTTCAAGAGTTATAGGCGAACGAATATTACACAGTTTTAGTAAGAAATGTCTGGAGCGGCCATCTTGGTGTAGATCGCTAGCTGTCCCTTTTCAGTCAATCGAGCGGGCGAGCTAATCACGAAAACAAGGTCGGAGAGACTGGAGCGAGCGAACGAGTCGAAAGGAAACTGGGGGAGAGGCGGCTGGCCCCATTTCAGGGTTGTGCCAAAATCATACCGTCCAGAAGGACGTCGGACACCTTATTGAGATTTATATAACGTAATGTCGACACTTATTATTTTCAATAAATTTTTAAATGTAAAAATGAAAATCTAAAATCCCCACTCAGGATTGAACCTGTGACATCAGCTAGACTTAGGCTTACATAGCCTACCGTACCACTGTACCACCTAGCTTCACGGGTTGCTTAGTTCTAAATTTAACTATATAAACTGCTACCCCTAACCTCAACTGAAAGCTAACCAGTTACTCCGTTATATAAGTCTCAATAAGGTGTCCGACGTCCATCTGGACGGTATGATTTGGGCTTGACCCCATTTCAGTCAATCGAGCGGGCGACCTTATCACGAATCACGAAAACAAGCTCGGCGCATGACTATCCAGAGAGATACTGCTAGCAGTCTATCTTGGTGCCCCACTTAGGGAAACCAACATGGCGGCCAAAAATTCAAAGTCTTGATTACACCAAAAATCTCATCACAAAATATTGTATTCAATGAAAGTGCCATTTAATCGGCTTATAAGGATCTATAATGCAAAAATAATTTTCAACTGTTCAATTTTGAAATAGCGTGACGAAATTGCGTAACACATTTAAAACCATTATAAATCGGAAGCAAAACATCGTTAAAATACGGTGGCCCAGAAGTGCAAAACAAAATTATTTTGTTAAAAACAATTTACTTTAATGCGAAACAACTTTCTTTTGTTAAAAACAATTTACTTTAATGCAAAACAACTTTCTTTTCTTAAAAACAATTTACTTTAATGCAAAACAACTTTTTTTTCTTAAAAACAAATTTCACTTTTCAAAAACAAATTTGTTTTTGTCAATACGACTTTCTTTCTTACAAAACAATTTACTTTGTTAAAACAAAATTCATTATTTAAAATCAAACTCTTTTAAAAAACATATATATTTTTTTATAAATCAATGCGCTTTATCTTGATACCCATTTTCCTTCCCTCGAAACACAGAACCGCTTTTGCAATGAAATTCCAACGTTCGAATCAAAATTAACTTTCCTCGAAACAAAACTTTCTTTTACTTCGGATGCATTGGGAGACTGGATCGAGTCAGCCTCTAAGGATAGTGTTGACGTGGGCTTCTTGCCATTCAATTTCATAGAAGGTACATTGTTTGCGTTAATTTGCGACGTTGACGAAGAAACAGAAGATACCAGCTGCAAGTTTTCGGAGACTTCAACCTCCAAGTTACTCCCACAAGAAAAGCAAAACTTTGGAGGATGGAAGGTCTCATATCAAAACCGATTACAACTCTGTCTATTTCCTATAGTGTGACGGTCACGATCTTAGTACGTGCTTATTCTCAAACACCCTCGCTTTCTTGTCTTCTTTAATGACAAGTCACTTGATCGTTGTGCCATCTTTTTGGTCCTTTTGCTTGTCCAAATAAAATAGCGACTCTAATTTTACGTCTAACTCGAAATTTTAGTGGCAAATGGTTGTAATATTAATTTCTCTTGTTTGGTAAATTACGGTGGATACTCATGATTATTTTAAACATATTCGAAAAGGTTTCTATAGGTGGTTTTCACGTTACGTGACGGCGGCCATGTTGGTGCACACTTACAAAATAATTTTAATTAACTTCTTTTTTTATGTGCACCAACATGGCCGCCATAGACCACTTTCATAATGGCGGCCGATTTATTTATTCTTTTAAATGTATGTTAATTAGCCTCACTGGCCTCATTTTCGAGTAAAAATTCTTTTGAATTTTGCACATGTTACCGAGGCCAGTGAGGCTAATTAACATACATATAAAAGAATAACTAAATCGGCCGCCATTATGAAAGTGGTCTATGGCCTTTGTCATTTGAGTCCCACAGGACCATATTTTAAAGGCTTCACGCGAAATTTCGCGTGTGAAAGGGATACACGTATCACTAGGGATTTGGGTATCCTGGGAGGGTACCGGGGGATACACAAAACACAGCAGCCATATTTGAAGGGGATACACATATCACTGTGACACGTGTGGCGTTTTTCACTCGATCCAGTCTCCACAGTGTATCCGGGACCTTGAGGAAAAGAAAGTTTTGTTTCGAGGAAAGTTAATTTTGATTCGAACGTTGGAATTTCGTTGCAAAAGCGGTTCTGTGTTTCGAAGGAAGGAAAATGGGTATCAAGATAAAGCGCATTGATTTATAAAGAAAAATATTTGTTTTTTAAAAGAAATTTGATTTTAAATAATGTAGTGTATGAGCCAGGACCCCAAAAATGGCCGATCAGTACCACTCAAAGGGACAAAGGCTCATGTCCATAACAATTTAGGTCATTAACCAAGGTTTTTATTTTGGGGTGATAGCACTGCACAAAGTGTCATCTTTAAGGGTTAAATGCCGTTTTTCTTACCCCTCCCCCCACAGGCGACTTTGCTTGCTTAAGTCACTGAACATGGGTAAAAGGAATTATAAATATCTACTGCATCCATACTTTGCTTAATTTATTTGAAGTTACAATTTATTGACTAAACAATCACCTTTATCTCGCAAGTACATGTCATAGAGATCACGTGATCAGTCACATGGCCAATAAATGCCAATTATACCGAAAGACAGACAAACATACTCAAAAGTGTATTTTCTTACATGTTATCCTCTAGGTTCGACTTTAAACGTATGATTTGATAGTGCAAGCATGCAATTCGGTATCAAAACGATAATATTTCACCACAATATTGTAAAAATTCACTTCAAGTTTACTTTTACAGACTCGGTCCCAGTCTCCCGAACTCGCGGGTCAAAGCTGTTTGGGGCGTTGCTGCTTGAAAACTGCATAAAAGAATGATTTTTATCGATGTACGTGTACGTTTCAGGCAAGGTTACTCAACTTCGTGCATAAAACAATGCACGTTTCATCTTTTGAGAAACTTTTAGCATGTAAAAAGCCGGCCGCTAAGTTTATGCTATCGCATAATTACCCACAAACAATTACGAACAAAGTTGGAGTTGTTTGTAACTCTAACACCTTCTAATGACAGTAATGAACTACAAAGTTCATGAAAAGTCATCGTCATCATCTTCGTTAGCGTCATTATCCATAACATCTGCGGAATCGTCTTGAGTTGGCTGGTTAGTGCAGTCCTTGAGCATGCAGAGATCCGTGCACTTCAAACCACTGTTCATACAAACACAGCTCGGGAGTTCACAGACCTTCCTACATTTACAAGCCAGCAGTTGCAGCACAGCAGAAGGAGCCGGCTGACCGTCCATCCAGTCGATCAGTAGTTCAGTGGATGCAGCATCAGGGGAGGTCTGTGTCCTCCATCCCATACCATCTGGACTGGGGATGTTTGGGTTGGCCTCCAGGCTTCGTCTCCATATAGCTGCAGGAGTGATGCAGCACTATTAAAATATTAAATATCCTTCTCATCTGATTTCTAACGACAAACAAGAATACAAATATTGTATAGAAGCAAGCGTGATAAACTAACCTGCTTGATAGTTTGCACGAAGGGTGTGTTTCCGAAGGGAGTCCTGGCAAGGGGGTAGCTGGTGTGACTCCACTTCCCCATTCTTTGCACAGAACAGCTCGTACCGTGCATCATTCACGTGGCCGGTGGTGTTGCCCACTGACATGTACATAGAGCATGTGAACTTTTCCAGCAGAAGGAAGAGATCCTCTGGTACTGCCCATGACTGGCCAAGCTCCCGGAATGCTCTCCTCGCGCCTTCATCGCTCTTTAGGATCTTAAGGGCGCCTATCTTCCCTTTACCAGCGAACGCACTAACTGTGTCACACCCGGTGAAAGAATGCAACCCAATCAGTGCCTCACATACCTCTTGCCCGATCCTCTGAACTACTCCTCTGATGTCGACGAGCCGTGTCCTGGTTCTGGAGCCGCATCTCATAAATAGCTTGACGTTGATGATACTGGAGAAGTTCAAGAGCAAAATAAACACGTCTGTGTCTTCAGAGCTGATTACGACTGCCTCATACCCCTCCTGGGCAGCATGTGTGGCGTGGAGCAGCAGCCGTGTGTCAGCCTCCTCCTGGTTACTTGTCAGCTCTGCTACATTCTCGCTTCCCTCTTCAGTTACCTTCCAGCACTCGCTCTCTGCAGTGACAAACAAGGTCTTTCCTTTCAGCTTTTCCGTGCACTCTTCTCCTCTCCATTCTTGCGAAATGAACTTGATCAGACTTGTCTTGTTTTTTACCTCTGATAGGAACATTCTCCACTGTTTGACCAGTTGAGTGGCGCTGATGTGCGACAGCTGGACTCCGGCAACTTCTCCACGCATGGTTCTCTCTGCATTCTTGATTGACATATCTCTGTATGTATCAAATACCACGTCGATTCTGTTACTCTGGGAACCCTCGTGAAGAACTTTCATTAGAAGCGAAGATGCTACCATTCCAAAGGTTGTCTGTCCTCCACCAATGCTCAACTTCTGAACTAGACACATACCGTCGATAATAGTAGCCGAGTTTCGCGGGAGGCCATCAGCTAGCTGCGCATCCTTTTGGAGGGAGGAGGCAAGTGTTGCTTTGTTCGTTTTCCGAGGAAACCCTTCTGTAGTAGCTAACGACCACGGCAGTGGCCCGAGGCTGTACTGGAGCAGTTCTCTGACGTCGATCTTCCGGTTCTGACCAATGATAATTATTCGTCCAAAGAGAGACCTGTCAGCTTTCAAGATCATCGTCCTGCCATCATTGGAGACTTTTTTCTTCTTGCTAATGGAAGAAAAGGTTTTCAGTTTGTTCAATTTGATTGGGTCATGAAATCTCTTTTGTGGTGGAGACGATTCCAGCCGTTGCTGTCTGAACAGTCGGTAGGCCTCTTCCCCGACTTGCTGAGCGTTCAGCAATTCCCTAGTTACATCTTCAGGCGCTTGCTTGGCGGTAGATAAACTGACAAGCTCTTTGCTTTCTGTGAAGGGGTTGTTCCAGCCTTCAATCAGACTCTCTACTGCTGTTACTGCTTGCTCGTCCTTACGTTTCCTTGTAGACAGCATCTCGTCATGATGATAGGATGGTCGCTTCACTTGAACCATGTCTCTCAAATGAGCAAGAAAAGAGCATCGGTACTCGGCTGTCATGTAGAACCTGTCCACTGCTCCTGTCTTCAGACTATACTTGGTTATGCCCCCACTTGATTTCGTGTCCTTGTTGACGGTGACTTCCGTGGTCTGGGCTACAGGAATGCGCCCAAAAAGGCTTTCTCCAGCAAGTTGAACAGAAAACGTCCCAGCCATGAAGTTGGAATACACGTCAGGGTGTGCGGAGGGAAGATTCATCATCTGAGCGTAGTAGACAGGTAGATACCTAGCATAGTTGATTTTGTCGTACACGAAGCACCACGGGATCATGTTGCGAATGGCATGGAGGTGGAGCTGCCAGTTACCTTCACGAGTTGCTCGAATCAATCCAAGTAGCACATCCCCCACCATGTCGATGTACGACATCCAAAAGAAGGAAAGTGGACCATTCTCAGAGCGCAAATTTTGGAAGTATTGCATCCAAAGCGGGTGAATTACTTTGAAACAGTCACTGTTCAAAATACTTTCACACTCCTCGGGTTCTACTTCACTTACCATGTCCCTGACCTTGGTTTCGAGGACATGTAGCTCGTGCACTTTATTTGCATGGTTGGCTGTTAGCCAAGGAATGAACTGCTTCCATATAAGTCGCATTAGGGCTTCGTAGATGTACTTGTGGATGCGAACAGCACGATTATACATCTTCCCTTCGATAACTCTAGACACCGATCCTTCAGCTAGTACGCCAGATTCGATACAAATATCACTCAAACCTGCATCTTGAAAGCGCTTTTCTATGATGGGCAGTAGGTTGCAGATTGTATGGAATGTCCCTAGGCGAAGAATGATATTTCCGTAAAGCTCTCTGTTTTTCCAAGCAACTTCGCATGCTTTGGCATATAATGCTTGGTCCAATACAACCACGATCTCGTCCAGATTAAGCCTTTTTCTGATGTCTTCTGACTGGCGCAGGATCTCACTGACGGTGGTCAGCTCTGTAGCTGGGGCATTAATAGTTGGTAAATAAGCCACCACGTCTTCGCGCACATCCTCCTCGCTTCGCGTTTGGACATTGAAACCGGTCCAGCTTGGTACGTTCTGGTCGTCTACATCGGTTTGGCGTGCTACAACCCACATCAGATTCTTTTCTCTAGCTTTCCGGGCTTCTTCCTCCTGGCTGTTCATCATGCTGCTGCTTGCTACGAAAAGACCTGGACCGACTCTCTCACCGGCAATGTACGCGGGCAAAGGCTGTTCTTCATGGGTGATGCTCCTTTGTTTACGCTTTAAAATTGGAGGTAGCTGTGTGGGTGGTGGATGTGGCCCGAAGACTCTTGGCTGCACTGCGATGCCATTTACTCTGTGTGTGGTGCCTCCGCCGATCAAGGTTTCCTCCAGGCGGTCGATGTTATCCCATCTAGATTGGTAAATACGTTAGGCTGAATGGTTCCTGGCAGTATTGTCGTCTGATTGAGGTTGGCGGCGAGTTTCTGGAGACATAGGGCTGTATCGTTCTCTTCGAGCTGGGAATATGACACACCATGACCAAATGTGTTTAGCATACGGATTACTTCAACATTGCCAGTCAAGGTTTTGACTCCATATGATAAGAGAATCTGCTTTGGTGGTTTTGTCTTCCCGCAGGTCACTGCGTAAATAAGATCTTGACTGAATGACTCAACTAACGTCTTCACTCGTGGAGAGGGATTAGTCAAGTCAGGATTAGATGTAAGTAGTCCCAACAAGAAGCGGCGAAGACACTCTGGTACAGGGAACTGATCAACGGATAAATCATATGGGACAATAGGCCAAGGCATCATCCACTTCATATCTAAAATGACATTTCGCAAGTGTTCAGCGCTCTGATCAACGATTCTCTGCAATTCTGTGGCTCTCGACTTCACGCTCTTTAGTTCATTTTCGAGGCTTATCTTCTTTTCACTGTTTCCTTTATATCCAGTTTTGCAGGCATAACCAGTAGTTTTCCTTTCTCGTTTGGGAAAATTTCTAACGTGGAACCAAACTCTGACACCAGTTTTCTTCTGAGGTGTTTCCTGGTCGATTCCCTTAGCTTTTCTATGCCTCTGGATTGAAGAAAGGACTCCAGCTTCTTTGTTAACTCCATCATAGTTATTACGACCAGCGAATCTAGAACATCAGTTCTAATAAAACGAAACAAATCCGAAAAGGCATCATACTCAGCATCATCCCCGGGCTCACTTTTCTTTCGGTGTTGCTGTTGAGTGGGCCTGGTGTAATCACGGTAGCAGGATCTATGGTAGTGTGCCTCTGCTGCGACAATATCTCTACTCGTAATTGCCAGGATCCTCTTGTCACATCTAGCGGTAGCTATCTGGCGCAGCGTCTGGTCCACTCTTAGCTGAGTAGCTTTGACGAGCTTCTCTAGTGTACGGTTTACATACTTGGGCCTCTCACAGAAAATGCACTCCTGTTGATAGACATGGGATGAGGAGGCCACACTTCTTTTTCTCGGCGTTTCAAGTGAAGATTCATCTTCATGGATTTCCTCTTCCAATGCATGTTTTCTTTTGAGCGAATCCAAATCTCTCTTGATAGTAAAGGCACTGCGACATTTCCTATGGTAGAATATCTCAGGTACTTCCCCTTCTCGGGTATTTCTTGCAATTTTAAGAACGGCCTCATGTTTTCGAATCTCTGCCGCTTCTAACAACGTTGCCCAAGAATCATAACTTTGGGGGCTGATCAAGTGGTCATCTTCAATTTTCAAACCTTCCTTATGAATGATACAAAATGTTTGTTTACGTCTATCCATATGGCTGCTGACATTGGCTGTATTAGTCGAATAAAAAAGACAAAGCCTAAGATGATTAGTAAATATGTGACTGGGAAAATATACATTCCCTTGCATTATAAAAACAAAATATGACGTATTTACCAGTGTAGCTACCCTTAATTACCACTTAATTGCCCTTATTTGCAGTTAAAAACACCGAACTAAATGCCCAGTACTGCGATGATTTTTTTTGGGCTAGGCAGCCATCTTGAAAATTGTGGTAGTAATGTACATGTTAAGATTCATTCATCTGAAGTAAACCTCTCAGGAAGAACCCCCTCAATACAACGAGGTAAATCATTACATTCTAGCCAAATGTAATCATAGGGTGAGATTTTTTAGTTAACAAAAGTTCTATGTATGGTAAACAAGGCCAAAGATCTTCATTCAGTTTGTGGCCGCCATCTTGAAAACTTACAGACACCAAAGAAACGAAATAATTGCCTAAAAGTTCCTTTTGTAGGAAGTTGAATGGATAAAAAGCTTCTGCCGAAGGTGAAAAATCATCTTTTTAGTGTAAAACATTCATTTTGGAGTGCAACAATAAGATAATTTTCCGAGACCTGAAACTTACCTCACGTTCGAAGAAAGCTCACTGGACAATATCAGCAGTTGGTACTGTGGGCTCAACTTACAAAAATTGAACAGGCAGCCCAGGAAATGAGAATTAAGTTCTGGGTTTTAATAGCCCACGTTCGATATATAAAAATTCTAACATGACTCCGAGTCTTTCCCGTCACATCTCTTAATCAGGTTTGGTTTTCTCTTTACTCAAGACTCTTCTGGGAATAACGGGACAATGGAATCGTGAAAAATTTGCAATTTATCCATAAACCTCTGAGTCATGTTAGAAATTTGATATATCGGACATGGGCTATTGGTAATCTTAATTCCAAACGCCTTTTTTTGTTTTGTACTGCATTCAAAATTAGTAACATAATTTTTTCCCTCCCACCGCCCTTTCACCCCACCCCTTCCCCCCCACCCCCCCCACCCCCCCCCCCCCCCAAACAAGGTCAAAGAGGACTGACAAAAATTCAGAGACCTCAACCTGAAATTCATTTCCAAGGAAATGCTTGCAACATATAAGTAAACATATTTATGGATGTTCTAGGCACCTCTTGAAGGAGAAATACATACCACCATAAAGCGACATACCGACCCACCCCTCCCCCCCAAAAAAACACAGAAGATGACACTTTGTCACATGCTATCACACATATTTATAAACTATAGGTGAAGTACATTAAGAAAAACCATAACACTCTTTGTCCATCAATATGGTACCGACAACACCCCTTGGCTCATACACTAATGTATTTTGTTTTAACAAAGTAAATTGTTTTGTAAGAAAGAAAAGTCGTATTGACAAAAACAAATTTGTTTTGAAAAGTGAAATTTGTTTTTAAGAAAAGAAAGTTGTGTTGCATTAAAGTAAATTGTTTTTAAGAAAAGAAAGTTGTTTTGCATTAAAGTAAATTGTTTTTAACAAAAGAAAGTTGTTTTGCACTTCTGGGCCACCGTATTAAAACCTGAAAAGTTAGATTATAACACCGGTATCCACATATCATGTTAGAAACCCGGGGGGGGGGGGGTACTCCCTTATATACGCTATATAGGTATGTGCCGCCCGATAGGGTAGGGTTTTTGAGGTGCTCAGTCCTTAAATCACGGTCTGGAAGGGGTTCTGCGTGATCCGGGATTTAGCCGAAATTGAGTGCGTGATTCGGGAGTACAAAATAAATCCAGCCGTGATTCGGGATACCATATCGACTGTAACGCGGGATTTGCGTTATCTGTGGCCCGTGATTCGTGATTTCCAACGACAAAATTTTCGTAAAATTCAAATATTTTATCAATTCACACTCGCACTTTTGGCATGTTTTATAGCGACCTGTCAAAAATTCTCAAAACATGTCACAACGGGCGGTTTAAGCCTATCACATGTGATCATGACTTTTTCTTTGTCATCATGTGTCATCTCATACGTGGTTAAAAAACCATTTTCAGGAAAGCCACGGGTGAGAAGCCTGGGTGGGAAGCCTGGGTGGGAAGCCTGGGTGGGAAGCCTGGGTGTGAAGCTACTCCACTTGGACCTGATCACACGTGATCGCAGTGAATACGCCATCGCGACATCCTGTTTTCGACTTGCCGTTTGTTTATTCGCAATATTTACTGTTTATCTCTATGCCATGGAGAGTAGTGAAACCAGTTTCACAGTTAGGGTTCTGGTCTCATTTTTTCTGACTCCAGAATCTGGTACAGTGAGTAGCCAGTCCATCCATAAAGAAAAGTTCAATGTTCCAATCAGCGCAGAAAATGACAAGGATTTCCACACCTTCAAGACACATTTTACAAAATTTACAGCTATTAATGAAAAGGCCTTGGAGAAAATCCTGTAGTGAATTTCTCTCAAGTAAATAAAAGGCGCTACAGGCCAGAAATAGGATATATGCAGAAAACATTTTCACAGACAATGTGATTCGGGAAATGAAGAAAACATCAAGCTACGTGGATTCAGGAATTTACGAAAAAATAGCCCGAGATTCGGGTTTAGATATTCCTTAGATAGGGTCACTAAATTGTAGTATCCGCCCCGCCAACGCGCAAAGCGAAAAAGATATGGTCTGTTAAAACTGGGCCTTAAAAGGGGTATCAAATCTCGATTTTCTACCCTTAAATAGGGTCAGGATTTGAGAACCTTGGCGGCACACACCTATCCTAAGTTGTCGGGAGTACCCCCCTTCCCCCCTGGGGTTAGAAACAGCTTTGTAGGATGTATAGTTTAGATTTTTGAATTTTCATGACGTCATGTGCAAACACTCTATTTCAATTCACTATCAACTTACTTTCTGTGGTAAATCTACTCAGTTCCCCCTCCAAGTCAGGAATGTGATCATCTGATCCACAAGCTTCCTTCAGTTTAACTAATCTTGCAATGGCATCCTTGGTGACAGCATTAAAGTTATCAATGTTTTCCTCCACTATTTTTGGACGCATGGTTTTGGGGGCAATACCTTGACGCACTCTGTGCCATTCCTTCCCATCCCTTTTGAGCCAAAAAAATAATAGTTATAATTGAAGGGCCGAGAGCATAACCAGCCTATATGACTTTTTGGTCCGTTTTTTTTTTTCGTCCAAATGAACTGAATTTTTGCATGTGGTCTCCAATTTAATAGAAAACCACAGCCCTATATTTTTTCCCGCTGGTTTTCGCTTCGTTTTCGAGAAATAACGTCTTTTTTCTCTCGCCCACGCAACCTTTCCCATCTTCCCTCTCTTCTCTGTGATTTTCGGGCTGATTGGGGTCATAAAAACCCTTGTTTGGGCTATTTGTAGTGAAATTGATGTAATTTTCGTTGACCACCAGTTTTCTAAAATTCAGCTATATATATATATATATATATATAGCAAGCTCCTGGCCATCACCATAAAAACATGTTATTTCAACTGGCAGTCACTTAATCCCTTTAAAACCAACTGTAAAACCAAAACCCATTTTTCAACCAACTTTTACACTGTTTTTTTTTTTCACTGGTTATTAAGTTGACAGCTTTTTTCATAAGGTTAATAAAACTTAAAAGATATGACCTCAGCTTTGCAGCTTACAGTTCCCTAATATATTAATTGAGCTATAACTGAATGCTATTTTAAAAGTCTTTTAAAATTTCTTCAAGATTTTTTCACATTGTATATACGAAATCACCATTTTTAACCAAACTTACTTTGCATGCTTTCAGCAGGCTACCAAAGTGGATGCCTAAAGGAATAAACTATGCCAAGTATCATCACCCATTTCTGAATGACACTAATTAAAATACACCGGCATGAAGTTATAAAGGCTGGTTTTCACAAGCGCATAAGCATAAGCACAAGCCAACATACGCAGACTCAGTAACATGTTGATCATTAGTTCCAATTGTTTGAACAAAACAGAACAATAGGCACTAATGATCAACACGTTGCTGAGTCTGCGTATGTTGGCTTGTGCTTATGCTTATGCGCTAGTGAAAACCAGCCTTTATGGAGCAAGAGTGCCAAAAAAAGAAAGTTCAGGAAAATTTCTCAATTTCATTTTGTAAAATATTGAAACACAAATGGTCCCATCAAAAGTACTGCCAAAGAGGTATCATTTGAATGGTCATGTAACAGACTCAAAAGTTAGAACTACACTACATGTCTCCATTCTTCAAGATTTTTTTGGATATACGTTGCAGTTAAATTTTTTATTTCAGGTAATTTTTGGTTTTCCTTTGTTTCAAATTCATTAGCATACATTACCATACCCAAAAACAATGGAAAAATAAAAATTACCTGAAATTAAAAATTAACTACAACATATACGAAATCACCATTTTTAACCAAACTTACTAAAGCATGAATAGCTGACGTTTCGAGCGCTAGCCCTTCGTCGGAGCTCCGACGAAGGGCTAGCGCTCGAAACGTCAGCTATTTGAATCTTTTTACGGTGGTCAATTTACCTTATCGACTCAGTCGATAAAACTAAATTCTCGTGTTTCATCCCCCCACCGACGCAGCACCACAGTTTCTCTAGAAACTAACCCCATTCATTACTAAAGCATGCTTTCAGTAGGCTACCAAAGTGGATGCCTAATTAAACTATGCCAGTTCGACAGACAATCAGCACTACAAACGCCACAGAAGGAAGAGAACGAGAGAATTCCATTTACCCTCACTTTCCACCCACACAACAACACAGTCAAAAGCATCATTTTAAAAAAATTCAAATTACTCCAAAACGACCCTGAAACTGGCAGAATTTTTTCACAACCCCCACTAATTTCATTCAAACGTGACAAAAACATAGGCAACTTTCTAGTTATGAGCGCACTGAAATCTGACGATGAACCGGGAACTTTTTAATGCACACGCACACGATGTAACACTTGTCCTTTCATTCGCAACGTGGACAAAATAACAGGACCCAAACGATCTATTAAAATCACTGATCGTTTTACATGCACCTCCGTAAATGTTATCTACTGCATAACATGTACTTTTTGCAAAAAGATATACATTGGCGAAACAGGGAGGAGACTGGGCGACCGTTTTCGTGAACATCTCCAAGACGTTGAAAAAAATGACAAAGACGCATCCAAACCAGTCGCGCGCCATTTTAATCTTACTAACCATTCTATACAACACATGACATATCTGCGGCCTTTCCCTACACCAGGGTAACACAGAAAGCCGTAAAAACCTAGAACAAAAAATTATCTTTCAAATCGGCACTCTCAAACCCCACGGAATCAACGAACGCTTTTCATTCAACTAATTTACATTTGTTTTTCACGTCACCAAATTTCCACCAATAGCGTAACTCCACCGCTTACTATATAAAACCACACACTACCCACAATTCCTTGATTCGCTCCAACGAAGGGCTAGCGCTCGAAACGTCAGCTATTTGAATCTTTTTACGGTGGTCAATTTACCTTATCGACTCAGTCGATAAAACTAAATTCTCGTGTTTCATCCCCCCACCGACGCAGCACCACAGTTTCTCTAGAAACTAACCCTACTCATATGCCAGTTATCATCACCCATTTCTGAATGACACTAATTAAAATACACCGGCATGAAATTATAATGGAGCAAGAGTGCCAAAAAAGAAAGTTCAGGAAAATTTCTCAATTTCATTTTGTAAAATATTGAAACACAAATGGTCCCATCAAAAGTACTGCCAAAGAGGTATCATTTGAATGATCATGTAACAGACTCAAAAGTTAGAACTACACTACATGTCTCCATTAAATTGACTCTGGGCATGAAAGGGTGATGAAAATTAACTTATTAGTACAGTTGTACACAAATGAGGGGGAGGTTGACTTTCTAGGGGAAATGATCAAGGTGAAATCAAGCTACGGCCATTAACAAAATTAAGCACCATTTTGTTCCAGCCAGCATGTTCTAAAATCTGGAATACCGGACTGCTGGAATTCTAAAAAATTGAAAAGAAATCCAGGAAGCTGGGATACTAAAAATGTAAAGAAATGAATTTATTTTTTACCCACTTAAGTAGAAGTGGTTTTATTGTCTGTATTTAGTTTTTAGTGTATTGATCTTATTGTGTCTTATCTTTTTTACAGTTTTTAGCATTATTTTACAATTAGCAATTTTTTATACACGACCCCACAAGCTGTTTAAAGATTTAAATCCCATAGTATACGAAAAATATATCAATGAAAGACTAAAAAAAGATAGTACAAAGTTAATGTAAAGTATAATTACATTTTCAGATTTATGAAAATCAAGAGCACTTCTTTTAAAAAAACCTATATTACATCTCAACTGGCCGATCAACTGCAACTGCAACACTGTAAATCCTTGGCAACCTAGGTCCTGGGTACCCTAACGTAACTTATGTCTGGTTATGTTGACTTATGAATGCAACAAAACCTCATCTTACTAAGAAAAATCACCAAAAGTTAAAAAAGGAAATTACAAGAAAAAAAAATTTAAAAAAAATTTAAATCCCATAGTGTTTAAATAAAGGTTTTATTATTACATGTATTATTATTATTATTATTATTATTATTATTATTATTATTATTATTATTATTATAATTGTTATTACTAAAACCTGTACTACCGGAATACTTAAACTAAAACTACAGACTTCTGATGCCATCGTGGAAATGGATTACAACTTTTAAAAAAAAATTGGGCTAATTTTAAACCTCAAAAAGAGATTTTTTTAGTTTAAATTTTTACATTTTCCACCTCTGGAAACTTTCTAAACCTTAAGTAACAGTATAGTAACTAAACACTTTACATCAAAAATTATTTTTAATTTATATTTGTGCAAAAATTGCTTTTTAGTTTCTGCATGGTTTTGCATAATTTAATTTTTAAAAAATAATACTTGTACATGTGTAATGAACATATTTGTGTAGTTTACATTCATACTTAATGTTGTCTGAGTATTTTACTGTGAGTTGTTATTTTTGTACAAGGATTCTGATCCTGAGGTAAATACATGCAGTTGCATATAGATTAGCTACAGTTTCAAGAACCTCGATCCTGATGTGCGGCCGTTGACAAAACCAGGAATTCGGACCGGATCAGACCGGACTGACAAAACATGGATCGGATCGGATCAGAATGAAAAAATCTGGATTGAATCTAATTTCACTGCATAACAGGAAGTCTTTAAGACAAAATGGGGAAGCAAATTAAAACAAAAATAGTGCTACTACAATCTACTTTAACCTCTCTTTCCGCCATCTTGATCCAGGAAACCCTGTGAGCATTTTGGGTGGAAATTTAAAGCGACCT
Source organism: Dendrophyllia cribrosa (assembly GCA_024195265.1). Classification (NCBI taxonomy): domain Eukaryota; kingdom Metazoa; phylum Cnidaria; class Anthozoa; order Scleractinia; family Dendrophylliidae; genus Dendrophyllia; species Dendrophyllia cribrosa. Next base: position 22,383,310 of record JAJLRJ010000006.1, on the reverse strand, counting down.
ACTTTCGGTGATCCAATGCAGATTTTGTCGATCCAATCAGATTCGATCCAGGTTTTTTCAGTCTGATCTGACCAGTCCGATCCTTGGTTGCGTGACTGCGTCATACAATTCAACGGGGCATGTCACATATGCATATCACTACAATGTTTTTCACTATTTTTCAGTAATCTTAGACCGAAATAACAAATAGTTTGAGAAAATAGTAAGAATTGGGAGCACTTCAAACATGATTTAAGTGCTTTAATCACTGAAAATCAGGTTGTTTTTTAAATAGCTAGCTGACAGTTTTGTCAAAATAATGACTTATTATTGTCAAGGTACTAATTAAAACATATCCACTATGGGGATTAAAAAAAAGCTCACATTCTTTGAGAAATGTTTTGGGCCTTAGGACACCCTTATCTTTCTTTTCAAGATAAAATTTTATTCTGTTCGAAAATAGAAGATTGTCTGAAGCCTGCCGCACACTTGAGGAAAGTGCTGAGCAAAATTCCTCGCGAGGCAGTTAGCTCAGCTGTTTCCTCAAGTGTGCGCTGGAGTTTTTGTGAGTTTTTTGCCTCGCGAGGTCCTTAGGCCAATATCTGTCGTGTTTGATATTTTTTGCCATGTGAGACAAATTCCTTATCGTGTGCGGGCGCCGTGAGAATCTGGCTGAGCCAAATTAATCGATTAGCCAATAAAATTGCATGGCAAGCTCACGTGATTTCAAGCTCGACATTCAAGTTGGCAGACGACAAGATAAATTATATATAATATATAATATGATATATAAATTAAGTCGTCAATTCATCGAAGTTTTCCTGTCTCTCGTGCACATTTTTATTATTTCGGGAGGAATGTTTTGTTAGAATTAATCTCTCTACCGGGTCTGTTCACTGTGCCCCTGACAAGAATGACAGACCTACTGAGCAGATAAATATATTTTCATATTATCAATCTATGTTGCTTATTAATAAGTTTTTAGTGAGCTCACTGAAGTGCAAATTATCAATGATCAAGAAGTTTAGTTTGTTTTTGTTTTGTTTGTTTTTAATCAAAATGCTAATGACATTTTTTTTTAGCTCCTTTTTCAACTCTTCTACTTGCGTTTTTACATTTCTCCTTCACTTGGGGGCCTGTAGTTGTGCTTACATCCCATTCTTCCCCCCTTTTTGCTTCCATGCATTATATAGCTCTCGGTTTCATTGGTCTTATTGTCTGTCTGCATGAGCTCTGTTTCCTCATCTCCATCGTTTACTCGGGTGCTGTGATTCTGTTTCCAAAATCAAGCGCAGTCTGGGCTTTGGTTTTGTGTGTCTTACTGGGGCTATGGTCTTGGAGACTTAAATATATGCATTTGTCCCTAACAAAAAAATATGTAATTTATCTCCTCGTCCGACATCTTGAATGTTGAGCTTGAAATCATGTGAGCTCACCATTCAATTTTATAGGCTGATCGATTAATCTGGCTCAGCCAGATTCTCGAGGCGCCCGCACACAATGAGGAATTTGTCTCACAAGGCAAAAAATATCAAACACAACAGATATTGGCCTCGCGACCTCGTGAGGCGAAAAACTCACAAAAACTCCAGCGCATCCAGTCATAATTTTGGCAAGCGAGTAACCTTTTTAGGCCAAAAAAGCAAGATTTCAGTAAAATTTTCCAAAATGTCACTAGTTAGAACGATTTCTTGCCTCAAAGGAGCCCTTCACGTTACCTCTACAACTGTACCGCACAATGGTGAAGTTATTAAATCCCGGCGTAACCAATCGATAAAAATCGGTACCGGTAAAAATCGATAAAAATCAAGTGATTTTTATCGATTGGTAACGTAAATCGGTAGAAATCGATAAAACAATTCGGTGTGTCAAATCGATATTATCGATTTTGTTTGGTTTTATCGATTTCTAACGGAAAACGTTCTTTGTTTGTTTTTGGTATAAAAATAGCTGTTATATAATGAACAAAATGTACTTATTTAATTAAACATGTTTACTTCGCCATTTGTAACGTGAAGAAGTTGATTTTTACGTTCACAAGAAATACGAAACGATAAACAAAACAAGGCAAACGATAAATGCAGAAAACATTTGACATATTGTCAGCAACATAGAAATAACAAAACAGCAACTACTATTATTCACAAGTAAATATGATGGGAAATATTTTTTCTAGGTCTCCTAATAAAAGGCATATTACTTGTACTTAGTGAAATTGTGGTAACATTCGGTCAGCTCCTTTTATTTTCCTTGGCCTTGATAACATAGATCTACCACCATGATGGCTACAATTTGGCACCGAATAGATTAACAAGAACAATAACTATCATATAACAAAAATAATAAAACTAACAATTCACTGCTTACTAGCTTTGGATGGAATTGCGTTGTATCTTCGAGACGAACACAGGCAAGATGGAAACAAATAGCTGAAAACAGTTCTTGTAGTGCTCGGAAAATCGACAGAAAAGCAACTATGAGAAGTTCAGAAAGTGCCAGGGACATCGACGTCACAGTCAACCGGTTGAATAATCGGTTGTGTTGAATAAAAGAAAATTGTATTCACCTGTTGTCTCTTGATTTTAATAAATAAGGCGATTATAATCGATTTTAAAGGCCAAAAATTCACTCGTTAAAAATCGATAACAATCGATGAAAACCAAGAAAAATCGATAAAACAAATGAGTGTGTCATCGATTTTTACCGATTGATCGATACAATCGATATCAATCAAATCAAATTTACCGATTTTTACCGATTGATAAATCGGTACCGATTTTTATCGATTGGCTACGCCGGGTTAAATTCACCATGACACAGTCGCTCTCGTAGCAGTCAAATCATTTCGGGTGTCAGTACAGTAAAACGCCGGGTCAGGGACGGGGTCGGGGCAGGGGTCGGGGCAGGGGTCGGGGTGGGATTAGGTCTAGGATTAGGTATGGGATTAGGCCAGACTTAGGCATAGTTTTAGGGTTAGGCATAGTGTTAGGTAAAGGGATTATATTTAATCCCATACCTAATCCTAGACCTAATCCCACCCAATCGTTTCGCTGTACGTAAATCAGTTCATAAAATTAATAAAACGCAGTGGCTATTCGTACGGCACCCGTACGCGGACTTCGATTTTGCTATTCATACTTTTTCTTCGTAAAACTAAACGAACATTTAATATTGTGGACCAACAAAAGTGAAGAATAACATCGAAAATTGTCGAACGTTTTGGACTCCCGTTCGAATAGAAAATCGAAGACCGCGTACGGGTGCCAAAAAAACAATCACTTACATTTGTGCCAAGCCGGGAAAGAAGTTTCTCCGTTTACGGTGCTCTTTCCAAACTTCAACTGGGGGTCTCCGAGGATATTTTCCTTCTGCACGAAAAACCTTCTCGAAATCATCGGGATCGAAAACATGCACTTGTGCCATACCAAACAAATTCTCCTTGAAAATGGGGCCATATTCCGCAAACATGCGATCTGTCAGATTATATCCTTTCGTGAATCCTTCGGATTTGACATAAAATTCAACTATGGACTTAATTGTTTTCTTGGGACCTGGTATGTCTTCGAAAGAACGCACAAAATCGTAGCTTTCAGTTATTGCTGAGTCACTGAAGATTACGTTTTGTTCCACTGTCGACGCGTCTGTTTTCTGTCTTTTCTGTGATCGCCAAAGAGCAGGTAAGGGTTTGAAATGCTGGGTTGCTGATAAAAGATTCCTCTGAAGGGTAGTAGCAATCTTTGTGGAATACATTTTGATTTTACTCGCCTCTTCTCCGGTTATTATAAGATTTCGAAAGGTGTCGTTCGGTATTTACTAAACCACTTAGAAATTAGCCTGCGTAGCAAGCGTTCTAGCCTCACGCAAGGAAAGATTGCGTGACGAGTCCAAAGGACGTCCGCTCAGGGGGATCGGGGACTCTGTAAAACGAGGATCCGGACGGCAGATGCGGACGGCGGACGGCGGAAAATAATAAATAAATAATATATTTTGATAGGCTGAGCCTAACAGCGTCGCTCTGTGAACAAGCTGGCTGAACACAGTTTGCGCGCGCTCTTCAATTTCAGCTGCTTACGTGAGTCAGCGCGCGCAAAGTTTTGAGAAAAACAAACGTTGCGCCTAATTAGCGATTTATTTTATTTTGCTCAGCGTGGATCGCGAAAGTGTTGTTTTTCGTCTTAAAATGAAACAATTTGTTGTTGGTAAAAATGTTTGTTGAATCAATAGATAATATATAGAACCATTGAAGAAATACACTGCCTTTTTGGTCGTTTTTATCTTTGGATCGAGAACCCAGTCAAATGCAACGCATGCGCAGTTGACCAAAAAATTGTGACTGGATGTTTTAGCGACTTTCCTCGGAAACGCGCTGATTTCTACGGAATCACTCATTAGAATTTCACGAAATTTGGCACAGTAATAGTTTCTAATATGCCGAACACACCTGCCACCAAAAATTTGAAATCTAACAGAGGAGATTTTTACAAAACGCAAACATAATATATATAGATAGGCAGAGCCTAACAGCGTAGCACTATGAACAAGCTTACAGTCAAAATACTCAGCGCGTTCCGCTTATTATTTGGGAATGACTTTCATTAATCGGGAACGGATGGCTTTATTGAAATCAAAATTCAGGTTTTAAATTGATTATTGGAATATTCCAACGGTAGCCTCATTCGAAATAACGAATGTTGATTGGTTTATTTACTGACATGGGTCAAAAGTTCACAGGCGAAATACCCAACCGTTGGTCGCTGTTGGCTTCAGAGAATTCAGTCGCTTGGACTGCTTCATAGGAAATTTTCTTCACTTTCGGTGAAAATTTCTCTTTCAGTACCAGCACACTACCATTTTAAGAATTCTTCTTCGGAGTTTTGTAAATGCAGAGCTTATTTACATAAAAAAATACTCAGTGATGAATTTTTGTTGAGCGAACAAAAATAGGTCAGATGTGTCAAGCCGCCAACTGTTACCTGCTTTGCATGTGAACATTCGCCTCATGTCAATAACAAACCAATCAGCATTCGTTATTTCGAATGAAGCTACCGTTGAAAGATTTCAATAATCAATTTAAAACCTGAATTTTGATTTGAATAATGCCATCCGTTCCCGATTAATGAAAGTCATTCCCAAATAATAAACGGAACGCGCTGAGTATTTTGACTGTAACTAAGGTGAAACTTAACTAAGGTGAAAGGTCGGAAGCACAAGAATTAAGATTGACGACCGGGCTATTTTTCAATTTTAGCAATTGTCAAAAAACAGTATTACCCGACCGTCTGCACAGTACATTTAGACCGTACAAAAGTTCACAAAAACAACTTTTCTCTGTCTAGAATAACAGGTACGACTAACTTCCGAATAAAATACAGTTTTTGTTTGTCAAAAATTGCCCGAGAAACTGATTTGGAAATCAAAATTGCACAAATACACAAACATATTTGCATAAGGCGACGCGAGTGAAGACAGAAAATCTCAGTCTTGTTTTGTTTACATAAAATCGCTTTTCAATCTATGTAATGAATGAACAAGCACATAAAAATGGACAACACAATCTTCTTTCGAAAAATTTTATTCAAATCTTCATTAGCTGACGGCTGTGTAGCCGCGCGTGTGGGCGACATACATGTTGCAGACACGCGCCCGCGAAACATTCCGCTAGCCATGACCATGAAAAATGACGGGCTTGGTTCTATGAGTATGGGGCTGCGCAGCCGGGACTTCGGCCCGGCGAGTGCTCCGCTATTAAACAACAAATTACGGAAGATCCCTCTGTCAAAATAACATGAGACTAGTGTTAACATGCGAATATTTTTACGAGTTTACTAGAGACAAAAATGATGGACAAAATCTAATGACTTGATTTTCTGAAAATAAACGAAACCAAACATCGAGGCTGATTTACAATCCACCTTGTTGCCATGGCAACACCTTAAAAGCTCAACAAAAATATTAAAATATAAAGCTTGTTGCTTACTCTTATGCCTCGCCAATTTTGGGCACCCAGACGTTAGTGGTTTTAAAATGACAATGAATGATGCATAGGTACAGTAAAACTGTGTTCAGACACCTTAACTAAGGTGAAACTTAACTAAGGTGAAAGGTCGGAAGCACAAGAATTAAGATTGACGACCGGGCTGTTTTTAAATTTTAGCAATTCTCAAAAACTTACGCGACCGTCTGCACAGTACATTTAGACCGTAGAAAAGTTCACAAAAACAACTTTTTCGCCGTCTAGAATAACTTGTACGACTACTTTCCGAATAAATACACTTGTTGCTTGTCAAAAATTGCCCAAGAAACTGATTTGGAAATCAAAATTGCAAAAATATACATATACATATATACATATTTGCATAAGGAGACGCGAGTGAAGATAGAACTATAAAAACCAAGTCTTGTTTTGTTTACATAAAATCGCTTTTCAATCCATGTAATGAATGAACAAACACATAAAAATGGACAACACAATCTTCTTTCGAAAAATTTTATTCAAATCTCCATTAGTTTATGTTTAAAAGCAAAACGCGTACCATTTATAGCGCATCGAGTTCGAGCTGCCTTCGATGAAATTCAAGAAATCGATACAACTGAATTTAAGCACGTTTAAAAACGATTCTCCAAAACTTACAAGAACACAAAGAAAAAGTCAATCACAGATTGATATCAACATAAATTCCCATCGAAAAATGTAATTTGTTTTACCTTTAAGTCCCTCGCTTGCTTGGAAATTCTTTAAATCTCCGCTTCTTTGGTTGTGAAATCCGTAATGAAAACAAACATCTCCCCTAAAAACGTATGGTATGAAGTTCCTCGAAACAAGATTTTATCCCTGAAAGCTCTTCTTTTTCCACCATAGTGCTTCTGAGTATCCCTTAATTAGTATCCCTGTCTTGAGTAGCAAACCGCGAAAATTCAGGGAAATAACGCCTTTAATTAGGGACGGACCATTAGATTTTTGAGGGAGGGGGGATTAGGCAAATACCAAAAAGAATTCGAGCACAGCCTTAAACTGCGAAAAAAATATCGTGCAAAACAAAAACCCCAGAAAAAAAATTCCTGCAAAGCTTTATATTTTTAGAACAATATTTTATATCCAGGAGCAGTTGGTCAGAACACAGATAAATCACAAGCTAGGAGACCACTGCCACTGGCAATATGTCACCGTGCCAGCGTACATGACGCGCACTGCATGGAAATAGTGACGACATAGGTAACCAAAGCGCCTAGGTAGTGCAACATGTATTTCTAGGACAAGTGGAACATTTATTAAGCAACAACAAACACATTCTGACTCTGTAATATATTTCCATTCAATGTACATGTACAACAACTGCTCATACAAATATATCTTTTATTTAAGAGCCAGTGACTGTAAATATCGAGAATCACTGGACAGGCTCCCAAAATCGAAAATCCTGATAATTTGCCAAGAAGTTACTTTTGGGGAGCTATGTTCAAAAATATTATTGGAACTTTCTAGAAATTTATAATTTTCAAGAAAAAGGGGAAAAACGAAAATACCGGATTTTGCCTAATTAATTATGCAAAAATCACAGTTAAATTGACCAACTTCAGTACGCTTGTGCTGAAACAAGGTGCAACGCTAGAAAACGGGGATACGTTTTTTCTTTAGTATAAATCATCTACTTTCTAGACATTGTCCTTTTCAAAGTTTTGCAGTGATTTAGAAAGTTTCACGGTTTCTTTAAAAAATGCCATCTCAAGCATTTTGTGAAAAGGCAAAAATTGAACAACTTCAGTGGCACGAAATCCATCTTGGTATGTCCGATATCAAATCAAAATATATACAAGGATAAAGTTCGGCCCTTATACTGAAACAATATGAAATAAAAACTATGGGCAATTCAGATTCGTGTTGACGAAACGAAAACTCCCCGACGCGCTGTTGTCAAATTTGCATAAATTAGCAAAATTGTAAATACCGTAAGACCATACGTTCTGTGGAAATACGATAGACTGCCGAATCGACCCATGAAAATATGCCTTATCTATTCTTAGATGGTTTATTTGTTTTATCTTAGCAGTTATCTATATCATTTTCGGCTTTGAGATATCTCAAATATAGAGGAAATCGGTAAAATTAGCCGCTTATTATTAAATAGTCGATTGTCGGAGTTGGGAGGCAAACGCCACAAAGCGGCGTAGCTGTTTAGTCAACTACATTTTTCAGTTGCAGTTTCTTCATAAAATGTTAATTCTCCTTTGGAAAAAAATGTTTTTTTTCTTCAAATTTATTCTTAAAGGGGTTGTTTAGCGAGTACTAAGAGACTATTAAGCAATGTTTACTAAACTCTAACCGGAAGTCATATTCTAGTAGACTTAACTGGCAAAGTCACGCAACATCGCGACCACGGTTTGTTTTCAAACGCGATGTTCAAATGTTTTCATGTTAAGAGCTGTGGATAGTTTTTTCATAGTCTGATCACAAATAGAAACAATTAACCTCTAAATTATCTATGTTTCTTACCTCTGAGTTATAACTACATGATCAATTGACACGCCCTTGACACGACACGGTGACTACTGATTGATCTATTAGCTATTTCAAGTGACTGTGACGCAGTTTATATTTAACAACTATTCACCGAAGTGTAGGTGGGTAGTGTTGGATATACCACTACCCACCTACACTGAGGTGAATAGTTGTTTTAGTATATACTGAAACAGTAAGATAATATAACGAAAATGATGCTTTTTAACTCATTTATTCCTGTCAACGATTACAATTTTCGCGCGCAAATTGCTGGGAGGTGAAAGCACTTGCTATTCCGAGTTTCAGTAGCCAATCAGAGCGCGCCAACAATGCTATCCACTGTTTCAGTATATACTAATTATAACTATGGCGACCTTAGAAGCCCCAACAATGTATAATATAACATACATTTATTGTGACCATTGATAGTATCAGCATTTATTTTTATTTTATTTTATCATCTTCCCCGAAAGACATTTCGTCGAAATATCAGTCGCCTGGAAAGCCAGCATAATAAACCAGCCTTTGAACAGACCGCGCCCGGAGACCAGGTCACGTATACAGAGAGCTATTGCAAGTTGGGTGTTCTATTTTCGAAAGACTAAGGTGTACGGTACCCTGTGCGGGAGGTTTCAACTTGTAAACAACTAGGAATAAGAATGTCTTTTTTGAGTTTTGCTTCTCTTGTGGTGCAAGCTCCGAAAAAAAAAGCGGTCAAGTTAGTCGATTTAAAAGACCGTAATCGGGATGTAACACCTCAGTTTTGAAGGGTTACAATATCTTGACGTACGTTGAAAGCGTCAACGACGAAAGAAAATTATTACTTGCACGTGCAGGTGAGTAGTAACGCATGACTTTTCTTTTCGCTGATAAAACAAGCCTTGGAAATGTTGGATTTGAACCTAATTATACCGTGTTAAGGGTTTCCTTAACTTTACTATAACTCGGATTTTCGTCGCGCAAGAATGTCAGTAGTTCGTGTCTTGAAAGGCACCTGTTCTGGCGCAGTCTTATAATATATCCTCAAATATTGAAAACTGCGTTGCAGGTTCATTGTCTGTACGCAAATACAAAGAATAAGCAAAAAGCCAGCGTGGATAGTCGAGCGGCAGAGCTCATCGCGCGCAAAGGATCAAAACTTGTAGCGCCCACGAGACTGGATCCATCCGGGCCCAAACTCCCCTCGGCTCATGCCCTAGCCTCCCTTGATGATAACCTTGAAAATGCACCTAAACGCAGGCTACAATATTTAAAGATTAGACTGCGTAACAAGTGCCTTTAAAGACATGAAAACAAAGCGCTCTGCTATCGCTTGTTGTTCGGCTTCTGAGTATCCCTTAATCCCTGTCTTGAGTAGTAGCAAACCGCAAAAAAATGCAGGGAAATAACGACTTCAATTTGAAACGGTTTTCTCTGCTAAACACAGCAAAACATCAAAAGTGTTCACTGAGATGACTTGACATTCGGTTGTGTAGCCGCGCGAAAAACAAAGCCTCGCTTGGGTTTTAAAATTGCTAAGATCCCGGATGTTTTTTTTTTTGTATTTCTAAGATCCCAGATGTTGTGTGGCGTCATATGCGCATGTTTTGTGACGTCATACGCGCCCGCGAGAGCTCCGCTATAAATTACACAATCCTCAAAGAAATGCGCGCGCTTTGATTGGTCAAACCGAGTTCATTATATCTCAAAAACGCACGCGCATACGCTATGCAGAACTTTGTCCCTTTGTGGTCTTTTTTTAGAAGAAATAATAAAAACTTGTTCCTCGAGCATTGTTCGGTTACATAAACACTTGGCATTTTTTAAGAACACTCGAGAAGCACTCTCCTTCAGCTCGTGCTTCTCTGTACTTCTCTTGTGTTCCTAAAAATTCCGTATAACACAACAATGCACTCGGCGCGTTTTTTATTTCTTTAATAAAAAATAAACGGACAAGCCCAAGACCAGGCGAAGATGGGAGCTGAGAGGATCAAGCCCGGCTTTCTAGATCGGGTGGGAGGGTGGGTTGCCAAGCTCTTCACTTTTGCGGCCTCGAGTCGAGTGATGGGGTGGAGCACATGTAACTTCTTTTATAGTCTCATTTGCATAATCCCCAGGGTATTAATTACCAATGCAAATAGAGTTTGCATAGTAGCAATGGTCACAATAAATGTATTTCATATAATTATTATTTGAAAATGTATTTCATATAATTATTATAAGGGCTTCTGAGGTCGCCATAGTGGTCGCCATAGTGACCAAAATGACTGTATCACAGTCATTTTGCAGCGCGAAATAGATAAATTAGTAGTCACTGTGCCGTGTCAGTTGCTCGTGTAGTTATAAGAGATGATAAACATAGATAATTTGGAGGTTAATTGTTTATATTTGTGATCAGGTTATGAGAAAACTATCCACAGCTCTTAACATGAAAACATTTGAACATCTCCACGTTTGAAAACAAACCGTGGTCGCGATGTTGCGTGACTTTGCCAGTTAAGTCTACTAGAATGACTTCCGGTTAGAGTTTAGTAAACATTGTTTAATAGTCTTTTAGTACTCGCTAAACAACCCCTTTAAGAATATATTTGAAGAAAAAATATTTGTTTTCCAAAGGAGAATTAACATTTTATGAAGAAACTGCAATTAAAAAATGTACTTGACGTAACAGCTACGCCGCTTCATGGCGTTTGCCTCCCAACTCCGACAATCGACTATTTAATAATAAGCGGCTAATTTTACCGATTTCCTCTATATTTGAGATATCTCAAAGCCAAAAATGATATAGATAACTGCTATGATAAAACAAATAAACCATCTAAGAATAGATAAGGCATATTTTCATGGGTCGATTCGGCAGTCTATCGTATTTCCTCAGAACGTATAGTCTTATGGTATTTACAATTTTGCTAATTCATGCAAATTTGACAACAGCGCGTCGGGGAGTTTTCGTTTTGTCAACACGAATCTGAATTGCCCAGATTTTTTATTTCATCTTGTTTCAGTACAAGGGCCGAACTTTATCCTTGTATATATTTTGATTTGATATCGGACATACCAAGATGGATTTCGTGCCACTGAAGTTGCTCAATTTTTGCCTTTTCACAAAATGCTTGAGATGGCATATTTTAAAGAAACCGTGAAACTTTCTAAATCGCTGCAAAACTTTGAAAAGGACAATGTCTAGAAAGTAGATGATTATACTAAAGAAAAAACGTATCCCCGTTTTCTAGCGTTGCACCTTGTTTCAGCACAAGCGTACTAAAATTGGTCAATTTAACTGTGATTTTTGCATAATTAATTAGGCAAAATCCGGTATTTTCGTTTTTCCCCTTTTTCTCGAAAATTATAAATTTCTAGAAAGTTCCAATAATATTTTTGAACGTAGCTCCCCAAAAGTAACTTTTTGGCAAATTATCAGGATTTTCGATTTTGGGAGCCTGTCCAGCACAAATCCTGCTCGTCGCTAAAAGCATTTTAGCCCAGCTTTAGAATAAGTCTACCCCAAGTACGTGCCTGACAGATTTTTCTTTTCAGATCAAAATAAAGATATAACAGGCCTGTTGTTCTAAATGTTGTCGTTTCTTTGATCTTAGTAAAAAATCTCTATCTGTGATACTGACAGGAGGAATTTACGCTTTCCAGAGCCGTTTAGAATATTTAGTTACGCCGTCGTTTGTTTGCTAGCTCTTGGTATAACAATGGAGTTTCTTTGGCTCAATTTGAAAGAGTTGCAGGATCAGTAGTAGCCGCTTAAGTAGGAATTACTCGCTGCTTAGGATCAATTCATTTCTCAGTCCGTGAACATGTGAGCGCGTAAGTCTGCGGTTAGCATAACTTGTGATATCTAGTGTTTCTTCATCACGACTAAAAGATTCTAAGATCCAAGTCTTATGAGATAGTCATGGTCTATATTGGAATAGTGGCATCTTGCAATTGTTTTTAGCTCCTCAGAGTTTATTGACTCTTTATTCTGCGTTTAAGTTTGTGTTTCTCGGAGCTAGGCAGTATCTCCATTGTCAGAAGTATGGCGTCAAATTGTATCCAGTTTGAACTGAATATCTGAATTTTCAGCATGATAGCTGTTTTGTAAATCTTACAGATGCAATTGTTCTTTTTTTGTACACTCTTTAAGCAAGACTCGAGTTTCGGTTCATTGGTGAACCTCATCAGTTGCTCCCATGTAGAGAGGTCTCGTAGAATAATTTGACGTTGTAGAATGTTAGCGACTTATGAGCGCTTGGGGAGGATCAAGTGTTCTATCTTTTTATTGGCTTTTTTAGTTTAGCCAATAACAATGGTTTATTTTCGATCCGACGTAAGTTGTGTTTCTTTGTAGGCTTTTTAGCTTATTTCTTAAGCATGTAAGATATTTTCTGACACAAGGAATGGCTCTTTTATAGTTGTACAGTGGCATGTGTTGTACAACAAGCTTGTAATTGCAGGGGCGGCGCTTCCGATGGGGCAGGTGAGGCACAGTACCCACCAACTTTCGACAGCTCAAAATGGCGGCGGGCGGAGATGAATAGTGTAGCAACATCCTTTGACCAGATGGAAGTTTGCAAAATAAATATTCCGTTAATTAATCAAAAGCCTACAATTTTTGCATTGGAGATATTGCGACTTTAGACTGGAGATTGGATATTGTGAACCAAGCATTTCAATATCCCTTGAGTTACTCGGACGTCAGCTATCGGACTCCAGCTACCGACAAATCCATCAATGCTGTGAGTTAGCGCTCGGCCTCTGCCCTAAGAAGGCTCAAGACATATCTACGAACAAATTATGTCACAAGAAAGATTAAATCATTGCATTATCCAGACATTGCATTAACTGACAAATGGAACATGGCTGATATTGGAAATCAGTTTCTTACTGCCTCCAATGACAGAGAAAATCGCTTTGGAAAATTCGTTTCCAAAGCCTACCCACACTGAAAAGAACTGACAGAGAATATTCGAGTGACAGTCGAATTTACTTTGAACAAACAACCAAAATGGAGTTACACCCAAGTTTCAGAAAGTGTTTCGTGTACTTTTCATGAGAATTAAACTGAACTCAAAGTTGGCCTTGGAAACTTTTACTCCGGTTTTAGGAACGCTGGAAATAGCATTTCAGAGAGTTTATTTCAAACATTTCTCAGGGGAGCATGCCCCCGGACCCCACTAGAAGCTCGCGCCTTCGGCGCTCGGCACGGGAGATTCGCCCCACCAACATTATATTTCCGGCGCCGCCCCCGAAATTGTAAGATGGTTGGGTGTACTACGATGAGCTGTGGGAGCGACATAAACAGGGGGCTGGTGTAAAGAAAATTGTAGGGGCAGTTACAACACCTGGGCCAGGCTTCATGCTATCAAGCTGCTGTTACATCAGAACTCACTTGCTATAGTATTCCTGTCTATAGTATGGCCTTTCTTGTATTCCTAACACGTATATGTGTCAAGCATTAAAACATATAGACTCGCAAAAAAATATACCATGCAAGCAAATCATGGCAAAAAGAAAAATCCTGCACAGTCTCGAGCGTAGAAAAAAATATCCTGCACCAAAAAATTGCCCAACCCCCCCCCCCCCCCCCCCCCCCAAAAAAAAAAAACATCTAATGGTCCGTCCCTTAAAACGGTTTTCTCCGCTTAGTAAACACAACACAGCAAAACATCAGTCTTTTCCCAGCTGACGTGACATTCGGCCGTGTAACCGCGCGAAAAACAAAGCCTCGCTGGGAAGTTGCATGACGTCGTACGCGCATGTTTTGCGACATCATACGCGCCCGCGAGCTAGTCCTGCCCAACGGACGGCGGCGGGCACACGACGCGCCCGCGAAACATTCCGCTAGCCATGACCATGAAATATGACGGGCAAAGGTTCTATGAGTATGGGGCTCCGCGCGGGCCTTCGGTCCGCAGAGCTCCGCTATGATTCTACCTTGTCATCAGTCTACATCACTACGGAGTCACATGAGACTTCAAAGTCCTGTAACACGAACTACTCATTAGATGTAAACATTTTTATTCCCAGACATGAGAAATAAATTACGAAATCAGATCACAGTGTGTCTGAATTCAGCAGCACTGAGCCAAAATTAACTGAAGCCGTGTCAACTGGTTTATCATAAAACCTCGCAAAAGTACTTGACTTTGACCACCCTGCACTCTTCATAATCTCTGCTAAGTTTAAACCTTTGGTCTTACAACTAGACGCTGATGCAGCTCTGCTGCTATGAGCAGAGTACTTGTAATGTCAATACCAGCTGATTCTAACACTTACTTGACCCACGGTCTAGAAATGGTGTCTTTTGATACAGGCTCAAATGGCTTGATATAGCTTATCAGTAACTGCGAGTGTCCCTTTCGCACTGTTCCATGCGCTGCAAGTATATTCCCTAAGGGGCTATTCACATGATACCGGAATGACTTTGATTCTGGAACGACTTCATTCCATCTCCATATAGACCCTATTCATAAATGGCGGCCGGTTTATTATTCTTTTATATTCATGCTAATCAGCCCAACTAACCTCATTAGCATGTGCAAAATTCAAAAGAATTTTTGCTTTAAAATGAGGCTAGTTGGGCTGATTAGCATGAATATAAAAGAATAAATAAATCGGCCGCCATTTATGAATAGGGTCTATATTTCTCTGTATCTGTTTACATGATAACGAGGCGAACTTTTGTTCCCGTACAGGTCATTCCGGAATGAGTTCACTCCTATGGAAAGCCGTTACTGCCAAAAGCCTATCAACTTGAAAATCTTAGTTGAAACAGATTTTAGTATCATTGAGTTACAAAATTATATGTTCAGTTTGGAAACGACATGGTTGACTTTTGGAAAGCTATGGTCGAGTTGTCTTAGGAAAGCTTCAGTTCTCGCTAGCGAGTTTTCAGATTCTCGCTAGCGAGTTTTCCAATTCTCGCTAGCGAGTTTTTAGATTCTCGCTAGCGAGTTTTCAGATTCTCGCTAGCGAGTTTTCAGATTCTCGCTAGCGAGTTTTCCAATTCTCGCTAGCGAGTTTTTAGATTCTCGCTAGCGAGTTTTCAGATTCTCGCTAGCGAGTTTTCAGATTCTCGCTAGCGAGTTTTCCAATTCTCGCTAGCGAGTTTTCAGATTCTCGCTAGCGAGTTTTCAGATTCTCGCTAGCGAGTTTTCAGATTCTCGCTAGCGAGTTTTCAGATTCTCGCTAGCGAGTTTTCAGATTCTCGCTAGCGAGTTTTCAGATTCTCGCTAGCGAGTTTTTAGATTCTCGCTAGCGAGTTTTCAGATTCTCGCTAGCGAGTTTTCAGATTCTCGCTAGCGAGTTTTCAGATTCTCGCTAGCGAGTTTTTAGATTCTCGCTAGCGAGTTTTTAGATTCTCGCTAGCGAGTTTTTAGATTCTCGCTAGCGAGTTTTCAGATTCTCGCTAGCGAGTTTTCAGATTCTCGCTAGCGAGTTTTTAGATTCTCGCTAGCGAGTTTTCAGATTCTCGCTAGCGAGTTTTCAGATTCTCGCTAGCGAGTTTTTAACCACGTTCCCAGTATCTCTCTGTTTTCAATATGGCGACAGAAGGCCACATCGATCACATGCAATATGGCTGGCGTCGAGAGCTCTGCTATTGATGACGAACTCGAGAGTTATTTTATTGGTTTTAATGATCTCTTACAACATTTAGAGTCTTGTGCTGACAACCTTGTGACTGAATACTTGGAAAGAAAACTAGAAGATTATGTTTCCATTTTGTTTGGGATGATTTGCCAGTTGGAAATCGGTGAATGAAGTACTGAAAATCGAAACGACGTTCTCGAATCCCTGAAAGTAGTCTGAAAGTGCTATATGAATTATTCGTATGAAAAGTTGGAGGAGATTTCCCAGAAAATAATTATGGAACAGGCATCTGTTGATCAAGGATCTGGTTATTATGTTCTTGTTGAGAAAACAGGCGGTCGACCGAAGTTTGTAGTCACTAAAGAGCAGCTTTTTGAATTTTCGTGAGACTGGCATGACTTGGGCGAGGGATTGACAATCATAAAGTCATCGGTGTAGTTTCAATGGATTTATCAAAGGCATTTGACACTCTGCCACTCTGCCACATGATCTGATAGTACTCCGGCAGTGAAGTTGAAGCAATATCAGGTTGACGACAAAATCATTGACCTTATAAAGAACTATCTTTCTAATCGTAGGCAACGGGTAAAACTTGGAAACGTTCACTCAACTGACATGGCAAGATATAACGTCTATAACGACTAGAATCCCCCAAGGAACAATACTTATAGGCCCTGTTCTATTCAACATATTTATGAACGATCTTGTTTACGTGATAAAACGTAGCAACCTATCGACTTATGCAGACGACACACAGATTTTCTTTGCCGATAGGGATCCTTTGATAGTCCAAGAAACCATAAACTCTGACCTATCGTACGTAGATAAATGGTTTCTGGAAAATGGCATGAATAGAAACCACTCTAAATACCAGGCTATGGTGATGGGCTATGTACTATTTACAATATGAGTGGCGATATTGTATCGGATTTACAATCTCGAGCCGAAGGCGAGAGATTGTGAATCCGATACAACATTGCCACGAATATTGTAAAGTACTTATGATATTTTACACTCCATTTTTATGCAAACATTTTCTATTGTTTCTGAAAACCGACGTGGATAAGGTTATGTAACACACTGTTAATGAACAAGCTTTTTCTTTTTTAAACAACACCAACGTGGATTTGGTTATGTAACACACTGTTAGTGATCAAGCTCTTGTTTTTTTAAACAATACCAACGTGGATAAGGTTATGTAACACTCTGTTCCTGAATAACCTTTTCTTTTTTAAACAATAGTGTTTTGTGGGCGAAAAATCGAGACAAATTTGAATATTCACTTCGGTATAGCTGCTCAGCCAGAGGAGTCGTAACAAGCATGGCTCGTCATATGAAGGACGAAAAAGAAAAGGTGAAAATTTGGAGAGATTTTGACTTTCCAGTATTTGAATGTAATTGGGGTTTTGATGCTGTTCCAGATAACGCAAGTTTTGAAGTGAGATTCCGGATGACGTTCTAGCTAAGATTATTTTGCCATCGTCATCAAGTAATTTTGACTTTGATATTCCAGATGACGTTCTAGCTAACATTACTTTGCCATCGTCATCAAGTAATTTTGATATTCCAGATGACGTTCTAGCTAACATTACTTTGCCATCGTCATCAAGTAATTTTGATATTCCAGATGACGTTCTAGCTAACATTACTTTGCCATCGTCATCAAGGAGTTTGCCAATGAATATTGTAAAGAATGTTGCAAGCAATGCAGTTTTTAACAACTGCACTATTAATTTCAATTTCAAGTAAAGTAAGATACATTTGTAACAATAAAGCAGTTCAGTCAAAAAATTAAATGTGGATTTTAATTGCGAGCTGTTCTGCATCGTTCGTACAGAAAAATCTATTAGTATTCTGTTTATACAGAATACTAATAGATCTATTAGTATTCTGTATATACAGAATACTAATAGATCTATTAGTATTCTGTATATATACAGAATACTAATTAAGGTCATTATTTATTGTATTAATTCATCAACCCCAACATTTCCCTGCTGACTATTCAAACCCTCCCCGTGCTTTCAACTACTTGGGATTATTATCGGGTATACAAGTATGTTCACGTGAACTTAATGCTGCGCAGAGATTGGACAGAAACCTTATGAATTATTAATGAATATTATAAAGGAAAGTTAATCCGGAATTTCGCTGTTAAAATAACATTCCAAATGGCGATGCGCTTCAGATGCTAGGAGTTACTGTTGATGATAAGTTAAATTTCAATAAACAAGTATCTAGTATCTGTAGGAAAGTGTCTCAACAGATTGCAGTTTTAAAGCGCATGAGAAATATGCTTCCTTTCGATATAAGAAAGAATCTTTACTTGTCATTTATTGTACCATAGGGGGGGTTCGGCTGAAAAGCTGGAGAAAGTAAATGAAAGAGCTGTTCGGTTTGTTTTTAGAGATAAACACACTACGTATGAAGAACTTCTAAAGCTTCTAGGTAGAAGAACCCTGATGGAGCAGAGATTAAATAAAATCCTCTGTTCAGTTTATAAACTCGTAAATTATAAAACGAACCCGGAAAGCTTGTATGAATTAATCTCATTAAGAGAAACAACATATGCCTTGAGAGGAAAGGACATTTTAAAAGTGCCTAAGGTCAACACAACACGCTTTGGACTCAATTCCTGGCGGTATCAGGCGTCCAAGATCTGGAACAACTTGCCTGATGTCGTGAGAGCGTCGTCAGATTTTAAAACGTTCAGAAAACTGTTGGAAAATGAGTCATTACTTTAGTATCGACGAATCGTCTTTATATTCAATTTTGTAACTATTTTTATAGTATTTTTACGTGTGATGATTTAATTTAATTGTAAATAGTTTTTATATTGTCTTCAGTAATAATTTTATTCACAGTGGCATACCTGTGAATTAGCTGGTAAAGTTTTTTAACTGATCCGTATAGCTAAATAAAGTATTGTTGTTGTTGTTTGTTGTTGCTAAGTGTCTGAATATAAGTGAAAGAACTCTGTATAGACGAGTTCAGTGATATCGACGGCAAATTTTCTGACGTATCAAACACTGAACTGGATGAGCTGCTAAAGAGTATCATGGCACTAACACCTCGTGCAGGAGAGAGCTACATAAGTGGGAGTTTGATGGGCAAAGGTGTACGTATTCAGCGTTGGAGGGTGAGGGAAAGACTGCAAGCCATAGATCCTGTGGGAAGAGAAACTCGGAGGAGCCAGGCGATCCGAAGACAGCCTCGTTCCCAGAATTTGGATTGTCCAAGGTCCCTGGGAACGAGGTTGCCCAAACCGAAAATCTGAAAACTTGCTAGCGAGAATCTGAAAACTCGCTAGCGAGAGTTTGAAAACTCGCTAGCGAGAATTTGAAAACTCGCTAGCGAGAATCTGAAAACTCGCTAGCGAGAATTGGAAAACTCGCTAGCGAGAATCTGAAAACTCGCTAACGAGAATCTGAAAACTCGCTAGCGAGAATCTGAAAACTCGCTTGCGATAATTTGAAAGCTCGCTAGCGAGAATCTAAAAACTCGCTAGCGAGAATTGGAAAACTCGTTAGCGAGAATCTAAAAACTCGCTAGCGAGAACTGAAGCTTTCCCAAGACAACTCGACCATAGCTTTCCAAAAGTCAACCATATCGTTTCCAAACTGAACATATAATTTTGTAACTCAATGATACTAAAATCTGTTTCAACTAAGATTTTCAAGTTGATAGGCTTTTGGCAGTAACGGTTTGCCATACACTCCGATTTTCAATCCGAATGAAATTCTCGTTCAGGTATGACATGTCATTTCATTCTGGTATCATGTAAACTGAAAACGAGATTCGTTCCAAAATGAAAACCGCAAACCGTGTAGTCTGGGGCGAGTGGCGCATGCGTATCGTTGCGCGAAGCTTGCGCCATCTTTGTTTTCTGATCTGGCGCGAAAACCACGCAGGCGAGAACGCCTTTGGGGCGGACCATTAGAAATCTTGGGGGGGGGGGGGGGGGGGGGTGACAATTACCAAAAAAAAATCCTGCAGAGGAAAATTGTCTCACAAAAAGTTCCTGCAAGCAGTTGACCATAAAAAAATAAAATCCTGCAAGCTAACTGGCTATATATACATATCGTTATTTATTTATTTATTTTAAACTGGAACATATGAGAGTATGACATGCTCTCTGGTAGTAAATTCATCAAAAAGGAACTTCAGGTTGAGTCAAATGCTGTCAAAAAATTACCTGCCTCAAAGGTCTATCTGGTACATGTACCAATATCTTAATATAACCAAAACCTTGTTTATGTACATATTTGAAAACACTGTAAACATCATGAAATATGTAACCTGCTCTGCTACACGCAAGTATTTTTTTAAATATATTACAGTTTGTCCAACCGTCCCGATTTCGTCGAGATTACCCCGATTTTGCTTGAAAATCCCAAATCCCGACCCGACCAATATGTGATCGGGATAGGAAAAATCCCGATTTTGACATCCGGTTCTGTCATTTTCGTCAAATTCTCATAATACTTACTATACAAAAAGACGAAATTGCGTATACTTAAATCTGATATCCAGATAAACTAAAGAAACAGCAAGAAATATAAAATGAAATCGAGTACTTAAATGTGAAGCCACACAAAGAGACGCAAAGCGACAAGAAGCCACATCAATTTGCCAAACATTTTTGACAGAAATTGTTGTCTCAGAACCGTAGCCGTAACCGGCTACTTTTTTATCAATAAAACATGAAATTTACATCCAGATGGTTTCATGTATAGTAAGTACCCCTCAAGATACACTTATTATTATTATTATTATTATTTTTTTTTTTTTTTTTTTTTTTTTTTGTATTTTTATATATTACGCTCACTGTTTATACAGTTTGAGCTCTCTCTGGATTGGGTGGAGAGCCTCCTAAGAGGTGTTCACTATTGGCATATTGCTTCGCTCACTGCTTGCAGTTTGAGCACTCTCGTGACTCCACAATGCAATCCAACAATGTGTAACCGTACATCCTGTGCCCAAGTTCAGGAGTTGCCATAAAGCCATAGTCCCTGGTTCAGGTCACGCCTTGGCCACTAGCTGGAGTTGTTTCATGGTCCATCCGTGTTCAACCGTTCACCCACGGTTGCAAATAGCTACCTGGTTTGTCTTTTGCCGGTTGCAAGTCTTCAGACCATACAGTCATAACAATACTATTAATGAAAATGCAACCAGGAAACGAGCTAATCAATGTACATGTTGGTAATGTCACGGAACTGCTTTTGAACGTCAATATGAAGACAAAATAATTTATTGCAACATACTGCATCTCTTGAGTGCCTGCCTGTTTTTATTCTTTAAGGTTGATACACGTGTATAACTCCAGTGATGTTTTGCCTGCAGACTGGGCAGAATCCGTGATCCCTTTTCAGAGTGTTTGCACATGTCATACAAACACACAAATGATGACATGGGACCAGCAGACTATCCCTTGCATTGTCCATACAAACAACACACTCGTTCTGAGGACCTAGGTCTGCTCACAGGACAAAACAAACAACCACAAATGAATATTTCATATTATGACAAGCATAAGGAATAAGTCCACAAACGGCTTGTAGCATTCTGATAAAAGATGCTTAATCTAGCATCCAATAGATGACATGAATACTGTATGAATACTTATTTTTATTGCCGCCATAACAATAAGATAATCAGGAATGTACTTAATACAAAAACTTTTATTTGCTTTGCCAAGTGTCTATTTTACAACTAGATTGATAATAATTATATGCACCTAGCAGTGTTCAGTGAAGTCGCTGCAAAAGAGCTGCTAATAGGGAATAGGCATAAAGTAGTCTGGTTGTAACTTAGTCTGAAGTGTCAGCCGCTTTCTCACCCTACCCTCTGTAAGTGTCAACCGCTTTCTCATTCTACCCTCTGTAAGTGTCAGCCGCTTTCTCACCCTACCCTCTGTAAGTGCCAACCGCTTTCTCACATTACCCTCTGTAAGTGCCAACCGCTTTCTCACATTACCCTCTGTAAGCGCCAGCCGCTTTCTCACACTATCCTCCGTAAGTGCCAGCCGCTTTCTCACCCTACCCTCTGTAAATGCCAGCCGCTTTCTCACACTACCCTCTGTAAGTGCCAGCCGCTTTCTCACCCTACCCTCTGTAAGTGCCAGCCGCTTTCTTACCCTACCCCCTGTAAGTGCCAGCCGCTTTCTCGCACTACCCACTATGGGCGCCAGCGAGAAAGCGACTGAGTGACACTTCAGACCAGCCGAACTTCACCCGTTACCATTTCATGGCTCCAATCGTAGTATTTTAACTATCAGTGTTGATATTATTTAATTTATATCACATAACAATTTTGAAAACTCTTCCATTTGGCAAAATCCTGGAAATGTCTCGGAATTAGACTTGGACTTTTAGTTTGCATCTGCATATTTTGAAAATAGCTCGAAGAAAATCAGAACTATACAAATTTGAATTTCATGTTTCATGTGACCGTACCACTGGCAGATCGTCAGACTCTAAGATTTTAATTCCCCCCCCCCCCCCCCCACCTTCCTTATTCACTCTGCCCCCACCCCCTCCTCCACGGTAGAGTCGACTTTCATGCCTCGCAAACGTCCTGTTCAAAGGATGATATTGGACACTATCACAAATGGCAGCTGTTATCAGTATGATGTCAATTGTGCAATCACTAACAACCAGCTGCTGTAACCTATTGTAAAATCAGGTGATCAACTGGACACAAACCATACCTTCACTCGCTCCTGAGTCCTGAAGCGGTTGTTGCGGTGGATTATGATCTGAATGCATACCCACATGTCCAGCATGGCCAAGGTTTGGTACCTGTAAAGCAGGGGCGTGGCCATCCTGTAACAGAGCTCTGAGCCTCTGCCTCTGGGCTAATAGTAATAAAATAATAGGAATTCACTGCATTGGGATATGGTTAACCATTATTCACTGAAGTGGAGGTAAATAACTACCACTCTTCACCGATAATGAGGTGAATAATTATTGTTTCAGTATATTAACATACTAAACCAGTGAATAGCCAGCCAAAAATAGTTACTTTATTTCTATGGCAAAAAACTCACGTGTGAAATCCAGAACAATGCCTGGAGGTGAATAACAAATACTATCCCGAGCTTGAGTAGCCAATCGAGCTTGGTTTGGTATAAAGCAGTTTTCAATTGAGCGTCGTAAAACCAAAACCAAAGTAATTACTCTGACCAATCACAGCAGTCGTAAACAATCCAATGAACCAATCAGAGCTCAAAGCAATTACATGTCGGTGGGGCCAAGCGCGGGAAAACGCGTGCGAGCAAGTTTTACTTCTGATTGGTCGAGAAAGTGGCGCGAGATTTTTTAGCTAATCGCAAAGCGTAGCAATGCAAAACAAAAGCAATTGTGTAATTACTTTCGACACTCACTCAACACTCACTCGTCATACGAATGTGCACGGTCTTTGAACGAAAGGCCTGGAGCGACGGTGAATATGAAGAGTGGGACTGGGGAGAGACGCTAAAAAACGACTGTTTTGCAGTCTAATTGAAAACTGCTCTATACATGCAAATACGAATGTTAGAACATGAATACTGAACATGCAAATTTAGCTATTACTTATGTTTTAGGCAGCCATTCAGTCGTAATTAAATTACAACACCCAACAAAACCTAAAAAAAAACCAGAAAAATAATAATAACAAGACGCTGTGGGAGCGTATACTTGGGCGTCGTTGTATTAGGCATATTGGAGAATAATTGTCTTGGGAATCTGCATGCACGTTATTTCACGGTTTGATGATTGGGGGTATTCGGATAGTGTGAGTAGTCTAACAAAGAAGCGCGTTAACCGTCTAAAACAAGAAGACACAGTACACTTAGCGTGTGAGATCGCACGCAAATTATTAAAGTAGCGTGTCCACTGTGTCAAAAGACGAGTACATACTGAAAAATACAAATCGATGCCTACTTTGTACTTAACGTTGAAAAAAAGGCCGTATGTCAGAGTTTCCCGATGGTTGTTATTGGTTTTAGCTAAATCTTGTAACTAGCTGGTCTGTGTTTCTGACTCTTTTGAAGTGAATGCAAATGTAGCCGCAAAGTGGCTTTTCGAAGCCATGATGTAATTGCCTGGTCCGGACCCGAGGTCAAAACAACTTTTCCAATTGAAAGTTTTGCTGGAAGTATTCCCGCCGTTATTACAATGAAGTTTGAATGAAACTTATAAATTTAATCAAAGTTAACGACAGAAGTGATAATTTAGGAGGAGAGAAACAAATTTAGCCCTTTGAAATATATTTTTTCAGTTGAGGTAAAAATGTTGCAATTTGCATAATGTGAAAGTAATTTGAAACCTTTCCAGTAACGCATAACGCAGCTGTTTCGTAAAACATCTCGCAAGCAGACACACGAAAATATATCCAGTTTTTATTCCTCTGTATCCGAAACACAGAAAAGAAAATTAAATGAAAAAGTGATCGCTTTAAGGTTATTTTCGCCCGAGAAACATTCACTAGCGGAAGCAAAACTCGCAAGACACCGCGTGCATTGTTTACATCTTCTCTCGTTGGTGAATTTTTGCACCCAAAGTTTCAGTTGTCTGTTCTGTTCTTTCAACTTCACGAAATAAAAATTAATGAAAGGCAAACAACCGAAAGAAGTGAAATTAATTGGGATTCCTACCACGCTTATATTTCTTCCTTCGCTGTCCACTGTTCACTTCTTAGGGACGGACCATTAGATTTTTGAGGGGGGGGGGGGGGGGGGGGGGGTTGGGCAAATACCAAAAAAAAATTCGAGCACGGCCTTGAACTGCAAAAAAAATATCGTGCAAAACAAAAACCCCAGAAAAAAAATTCCTGCAAAGCTTTGTATTTTTAGAACAATATTTTATATCCAGGAGCAGATGATCAGAACACAAATAAATCACACTGAAGTCGTTGTAGAATGTTAGCGACTTATGAGCGCTTGGGGAGGATCAAATGTTCTATCTTTTCATTGGCTTGTCTAGTTCAGCCAATAACAATGGTTTATTTTTGACCTGACGTAAGTTGTTTCTTTGTAGGCTTTTCAGCTGATTTCATAAGCATGTAAGATATTTTCTGACACAAGGAATGGCTCTTTTATAGTTGTACAGTGGCATTGTAGGTACATGTATATCTCAATGGATGAGAAATACTTTGTTTATGTGTTGTACAACAAGCTTGTAATTGCAGGGGCGGCGCTACCGGTGGGGCAGGTGGGGCATTTGTCCCACCAACTTTTGACAGCTCAAAAATGGCGGTGGGCGGAGATGAATAGTGTAGCAACATCCTTTGACCAGATCTGATGGCGGGGCGCTTTAATGCATTAGAGTTTGCAAAATAAATATTCCGTTAATTAATCAAAAGCCTACAATTTTAGCATCGGAGATATTGTGACTTTAGACTGGAGATTGGATATTGTGAACCAAGCATTTCAATACCCCTTGAGTTACTCGGACGTCAGCTATCGGACTCCAGCTACCGACAAATCCATCAAACAAATCCATTAATGCTGTGAGTTAGCGCTCGGCCTTTGCCCTAAGAAGGGTCAAGACATATCTACGAACAAACTATGTCACAAGAAAGATTAAATCATTGCATTATCCAGACATTGCATTAACTGACAAATTGAACATGGCTGATATTGGAAATCAGTTTCTTTCTGCCTCCAATGACAGAGAAAATCGCTTTAGAAAATTCGTTTCCAAAGCCTTCCCATACTGAAAAGAATTGACAGAGAATATTCGAGTGACAGTCGAATTTACTTTGAAAAAACAACCAAAATGGAGTTACACCCAAGTTTCAGAAAGTGTTTCGTGTAACTACATGTACTTTTCATGAGAGTTAAACTGAACTCAAAGCTGGCCTTGGAAACTGTTTCTCCGGGCTCAGGAACGCTGGAAATAGCATTTCAGAGAGTTTCATTTCAAAAATTTCCTCGGGGGGCATGCCCCCGGACCCCCCTAGAAGCTCGCGCCTTCGGCGCTCGGCACAGGAAATTAGCCCCACTAACATTATAATTCCGGCGCCGCCCCTGTACTACACGTGTACTACGATGTGCTGTGGAAGCGACATCAACAGGGAACTGGTGTAAAGAAAATTGTAGGGGCAGTTACAACACCGCGGCCAGGCTTCATGCTATCAAGCTGCTGTTACATCAGATCTGACTTGCTATAGTATTCCTGTCTCTAGTATGGCCTTTCTAGTATTCCTAACACGTATATGTGTCAAGCATTAAAACATATAGACCCGCAAAAAAATATCATGCAAGCAAATCATGGCAAAAAGAAAAATCCTGCACAGTCTCGAGCGTAGAAAAAAAATATCCTGCACCAAAAAATTGCCCAACCCCCCCCCCCCCCCCCCCCCCTCAAAAATCTAATGGTCCGTCCCTTATTAAATAAGCGCTATGTATGTATTCGTCTAAATTATCTTCTTCATGTTCGTTTTAACATGTTTTAGCGGGTTTCCGTCATGAAGGTATCGTACAATAAATCGCGAGTGTCAAATACTTTCGCAGTGTCTTCTTGAGTAATTTCCTTACGCATATTGAATATGAAACTGTTAGATGCAACAGAGAAAACACAACTAGCACTTTGTGACGTTCGCCTCGCATCAACAAACAACAGGTGTACTCCACCGCGGTCAAACGAGACAAATTCGCAAAAGTTAACCAAAGTACTTCAAAGTTAAGGTTGTCATTTTCACTGTTTATTAAAAGTTTCATATATTGACAATACACTGTCAACTCACTAAACGTTTTGAAAGTTTACTAAAAAAAAGTTCTAAGCGTTTGAAAACTACGAACCGCAGAACTGTCGGCGCCATTTGCCAACACAATTTTGCTCAGGCACGAAGTGTTTTGATCAGTTTTGAGCCGGAAAGATGAAAAGATAGTTACACAAACTAATTATTTTATACATCCTTGCCCACGTTTCCACTTAATCCCAATTATACCAGGGCCGCGAAGCGGCCTGCCAGTATAATTGAAATTATATAAACAAACGAAGTGAGAAATATATGAGAAAACATCAGGTAGAATCCCACTTACTGTGCTACGAACCACTTTTTAACGCATCTAAAATAAAAAGAAAAGGAACTGTACCCCCCCTGGGGTATGTCATGCGTGACGTAATACCATAACCCTCTGCGGTCGTATAATACACCGCTGACATGTGATTCCTCCATTGATTCAACGCTGTGGATGAGTAACACTATTGTTCTTGTATTGGCACCACTGACAGACATGGTACCTGAATATCTGTGACACCACAGGGAAGGGTGGGTGGGTCCTCATATATTTCTCACTTCGTTTGTTTATATAATTTCAATTATACTGGCAGGCCGCTTCGCGGCCCTGGTATAATTGGGATTATATTACACAAACTCCGTTCGAAATATATGAGAAAACATCAGGTAGAGTTCAACGCAAAAGGGTGGTGCCAATATCAAACAACTGGAAAGAGTTTAATGTATAGTAAGTATCAAGTTACAATCAAAGGGCTCTTAAAGCCATCTCGTTAATGCGTTAGAACGTGAGGTTAATAAAAAAAAATAGAAGAATTGATAGTGAATATGGTAAAGATGCCGTTGTAGCGCACCTTTACAATAAGTCTACTCAAAATACGTACATGAAAGCATCACATGATGCAAATCAGCCAATAGAAATTTATGTACGCGAAATGGGCGTAGTTTTATTTTAGTAGCCATTTGGGGTATTAAAAACAGGAAATCACTAATTTTCGATTACAAAGTTTACATTTTCACGCTAGTGACTAAAATGGGGTCTATAATTTGGTTATACAATAGACGTGTCGTGTTTAGAAAATGTTATAGGCTGGGCCTTATCATTATTTTTTTTTTTTTTGCAAAAGGAGGGGAACCCGTGCCCCTCTGCTAACACCTTTCCTGTACAGCATTAGGGGATCTGTTCTTATCAGTGCTCCACTTTTTCAAGGCCAAAAGCCAGAATAATCCTCAACTTCGACGACTAAGGAGAGCTTTTTTTTCACAAGATTTGGTGCTGTTTTTTCACCACAAGCAAGAAAGCGTGTGGTAACCATCTGTCTTCGCTTTGGTGAGTGCGTGCTTTTCAATTTTGGTTTTGGTCTCGCGAGTTTTCTCGCCCTCGCGTTACGTGGAGATGGCCGCGCGTCCCTCGCACCAGCCGTTCGCCCACACTAGAACTGTCCGCTTGATAGCGCAGGAAAACCTGGCTCTTGATTCGCTCAGTATAGCGTAGACGTTACCGGACTTTAAGGAAGAAATCGTTGGGGTTGTACCCCTCTTCGGAGGAAAGTGCTTCGACATCACCCTCCGATCTACAGAATCGGCCACACGGTTGGCGGCATCGGGCTTTGACTACGAAAGCCGCGTTATCCCTTTACGCCTTTAAGGCAAAAAGCACCACACGACTACACGTGTCATGCGTTGAATTCCCCGATGAAAACCTGCTACAACTCCTGGAACAATACGGCGACCTCAAAGCGCGAGCAGTCCGCCGGCTTAGTCACTCAAGGGCTCGATTTTTTTTTTTTTTTCGCCGTGAGGCGAACCACGAGGCTCCAGCGCCCGGGGGAACACCAGAGGCCCCCCCGGCCCCCACTACCGCAACCAGCAACGACACCTCCCCCCCCCCCCCCTGTAACCAAAATAGGCCATTTGCACGAAGGCGTCATTTGACTACAACTACCAGAAGTCATTTAGTTTTTCCTTTCTTATTTAAATTTTGTAATCCAAGGAGCCATCATTCGCAGTAAAGAACAGTGGATAGAGCTGGGGGAAAAACAGACCACGTATTTCTACCAGCTTGAAAATCAGCGACAGACACGCGACTCAATTACAAAGTTACGTGCCAGCAATTCAACTGTGACTTCCAATAAAAATATTCTTCGCGAATGTCGCGATTTTTATCGTAACCTCTATTCGGCTGAACAAGTTTATTTATCTAGCCAAGACTGGGTTTTAGTCCAACTGGATAAAACTCTGGCATCCGAAGAAATGCGAAGAAATGCGAAGAAATGCGAAGAAATGCGAAGGTGACCTCACACTCTTCGAGTGTCAAGAGGCCCTTTCACAAATAATAATAATTCAAATGCAATCAGGCAAATCGCTGGGAGCCGGATGTCCGGTTGAATTTAATCGTCGCTTCTGGAGTAGATCAGTCATGCTAAATTACTCTTTAACACGGATCACTCTCTGACACACAACGTCAAGGAATTATCCGCCTGCTTTACAAGAAAGACGACAAGTTAGACTTTAAAAACTGGCAACCAATTTCTCTGTTAAACACAGATTATAAAATTTGTACTAAAGTACTAGCCAACCGACTACGTAAGGTTATACCGCTTATTTAAGCGAAGATCAAACATGCGGGATTCTGACCGCAGTATTTTTGAAAACCTTTTTCTGATCTGGGATACAATCGACTATGTAAACCATAAACAGCTTTCGGCCGCTGTTATTAGCCTGGATCAGGAAAAGGCTTTCGACCGGGTTATTCACGGCTTTTTGCAATCCGTTTTAGAGCGCTTTAATTTCGGCCAAAATTTCCAGCGCTGGGTAAACATTGTTTACACGTTATAAACAATGGATGGCTCTCGTCGGCCTTTTCGCTCGAACGGGGAGTTCGACAAGGTTGTCCGTTGTTGCATTATTATTCAGTATTATTTTATTTTGTATTAAATTTTCCACCGCAGAAATATACTCCCGCAGAAAAAAATTACTTGTTTTAATGATGTATATCGGCTTAACAGGAACTTTTTAACAGTGAACCTATAGAAACCTCCGGTCAGGAAGTAAAATTGCAGTTTAATACCGATGCCTTGGATTTCATTTATACTTGACCAGAAATCCGCAAACATTTCCTCCCAGCAGAAATTTTAGCTGTCTCGACCCGCAAAAATTTCCTCCCGCAAAACAAATTCAGTCGGGCAATCCGCAAAATTTTCCTTCCGCGAAAATTTGCTCGTGCACGGTAGCTAAATCACCAAAACTATGACGTCTTTCCCATAGTATGGCATAATCAAACCGTAATAGCAATGATTCAGTATTCCAAAATAGAACAAACCCAAAGATCATGCTATTTTGCTCTGCCATATCGCTCATCAGTAAAACACAAACTTTTAACTTCCTTAAAACGTCTCCATTCGTAAAAATACACCGTGAAATTCTCAAACTGCGTTTCCCAAGGAAATGCATTTGACCTATTTTTACCCTTCTAAAGCAGCTTTAATGGCTTTACGACAAATGATTGAAAATTTGAAACATTGATATTTCTCGATAGGTAACGTGAGATATCGAAACTTAATAAGAACTTTAATACCTTTGCGGTGACGTAATGTGAGATATGACAAGTTCACAACAAGTTCTGACATCCCAATACCCTAGGGAAATTAACAATAGGTCCGGGGGTGCTCCTCAAAAATTTTAGTGGCAGTATGTGACGCCCTTCTTGAAATCCTAGCCGGTTTAACCAACCTTATCCTCAATACCCTAATAGCTTCTATAAAGAAGAAAGAAGTAACCCCCCCGGACAAATGTTAACAATGGCCTTTTGTTAACAACTTTTGTCCCTTTTTGTATTCATTCGTAAATCTCGTTTATGCGCATGCGCATTAACGAGATAAAAAAGGTCTCAATGAACAACAGCATCATTGCTTAACTGAAGTCCTCAAGTTATGAGCTGCAACTAAGCTCAATGAATGGTAAATATAAAGTTACAAAAAAAAGGGTCTAGATGAAGAGCAGCATCAATGCTCGACGGAAGTTCTCAGCAAAGTTAGGAGCTATAACTAAGCTCAATATATGTTAAGTATAAAGTCACAAAAAATCTCAATGAAGAACAGCATGTGCAAAGGTTGAACTGTGAACAGGTTTGTAATAGAACTTCCGAAATGTAGAGGGAGAAGACCAGTCAGCCATCTTCAAAATACCAGACAATGGGACGTTGGAATTGGCAGCTGCAGTGGTTGAAGCTACACGCA
Organism: Dendrophyllia cribrosa; assembly: GCA_024195265.1. Classification (NCBI taxonomy): domain Eukaryota; kingdom Metazoa; phylum Cnidaria; class Anthozoa; order Scleractinia; family Dendrophylliidae; genus Dendrophyllia; species Dendrophyllia cribrosa. The sequence goes on along the minus strand of JAJLRJ010000006.1, from coordinate 22,352,311 downwards.
CAGAGTGTGCCTTAAAGACATCACTATTGACTCCAGAAGCCTTCAGGAGAGAACGTAGCCACCTCGCCAAGGAAGGAGCCGTAACTGGTTTGTGAGGCTTCACATATGAGATAAATAATGGATCTGGCTTAGACGAGGGGATAGCTGGACGAATTGTACGTGTAGCCTTTAAGTAGCAACGTAATGTCTCCACTGGACATAACTTGGACTTGGAAGGGAAGCGTGCGAAGAAAGCCTTCGGTAGTTGATCAGCCTTTCCCTTTTTACGAGGAGAAGAGAGCATAAACTCAACACCCTCAGGAAGGATGTGACAGTGCCGTAGATCCAGCTTTGTAAGTGCTGAGACTCTTTCAGGACAAGTTAAAGAGAATAACATTGCAAGTTTCCATGACAAATGCTTGAGAGAGAGTGACTTGTTACTGCCAAGAGACACAAGATAGGTGGTCACAGAACTCACATCCCAGGTGTGGGAGTATCGAGGTTTAGGGGGACGGTTGTTGAACATTCCCTTAAGAAGCTGGACAACCAAGGGATTTTGACCCACAGGAAGGCCATTCAGCTTGGGGTGAGAGGTGGAGATTGCTGAGCGCGCTACATTAACTGAGCGGTAAGCTGCACCACTATTGAAGTACTCAGTTAAATAGAGCAGAATGTCAGTTAAAGGCGCTGAAAGAGGATTAATCTTTCTCTTAATACACCAGCCACTCCAGCGTCTCCAAGCTGATTGATATGTTTACATACATACATACATATAACTTTATTTAAACTCGGTAAAATCATTCAGTATATAAAAAGTGACAATTATATCATTAAAAATATATATACACTTCACTTACTGTTTTACAAGGTTGCCGAGTGGGAAACCGATGATTGAAATAGTTGGTTTATTTCCCTTTTAAATTGCCCTATTGACTTGATATTCCTTACATCTTGTGGTAAGGAGTTCCACAACTGAGCCCCGCTATAGCTAAAGCTACGCTTTAGATAATTGGTGCGTGGCTTGGGCAATGTTAGTTTACCGCACGAATTTCGTAAATTGTAATTTGTGCTTCGTGTATTGAATAAGTCCTGCAAGTACACTGGGGCTAATTTGTTGAGGGATTTAAACATCACAACTGCCTTTTGCTTTTTTCGCCTTACTGAGAGTGAATCCCATTTCAGCATTTCCAGGAGTACGTTGGAGCTTGTCTCGTAATTAGCCCTCGCATTCACCCTGGCTGCACGGTTCTGTAATTTTTGCAGTTTGTAGATGAGTTTGTAGATGAGCGGGGTGCTGAAAGGAGTATCTCGGTAACGTTGTCTGGAATTCCCATAGCCTGGTATTGTCCCCGGAGACATGAAACACGGCTAAGTGTAGTCTGGGGAACATTGGATGAATCCTCTGAGGGTCTGTTGGGTCCCTCAGGAGGTGTCTGGAGCTTGGGAGGAGGACTGGTTGTTTGACCAGAAGGCTCAGTAGTAGTGGCCACCATGGTTGTGCTGGCCAAATTGGTGCCACTAATATGATGTCTGCTTTGTCCTGAGTCACTTTGTTTAGGACTGCTGGGATCAAGTTGAAGGGTGGGAAGGCGTACCCCTTGAAGGGTGCCCAGTCCATTGTCAGTGCATCTGCCTGTAGTGCCTCTGGGTCCAGACGCCAGCTGACGTACTTGGGGAGCTGGGCAGATGGACGAGAAGCAAACAGGTCGATTTCGCACCCCTTCAGAAAGGGGGAGATCGTTTGGGAGTCTATCTTCCACTCGCTGCTGTCGTTGAACACCCTCGATTCTGAGTCGGCAATGGTGTTCAACCTGCCGGGTACGTGCTGAGCTGATATCATGATGTTTCTCTCCAGGCACCACTGCCAGAGTTCCAGTGTGAGTGTTAAGAGGCGGGGAGAGTGGGTACCGCCTTTGTTGTTCACATGGGCTACTGCCGTTGTGTTGTCCATTCTCAGGCATACCACTTTGTGGGATTGGTTCTTTTGAAAGGACTTTAGGGCAAGAAAGGCCGCCTTCAGCTCTAATACGTTTATGTGCTGGGTGCGCTCGCTGACTGACCAACGCCCGTTTGTGCGCTGAGTTTCGCAGACTGCACCCCACATCGAAGTTTTGGTTGTTGGCATGTAGAGCATGGATCATTCTGATCTGCAAATGTCGGAAATGAAGGAGCGCTTGCCAAATGGCTGGGCGACACGCCTCGAGAGTGCCTAGAAGGCTTGCTATCTGACGGGCAGGCATAGTTGGAGTTAGGGTTGCCTTCATGCAAAGGGACTTTACCTTTACAACTTTCTCCTGTGGAAGGCTTAGTGTTTCTACGGTGGAGTCGATTACGAAGCCCAGGAAAGTTATTATTTGGGTTGGAATTAAAACATGACTTTTCCTGGTTGATAGTGAAGCCTAGGCTTTCCAGGAGGGTTACAGCCATGGCTGTGTGACTTTCCACCTCTTGGTAAGTCGACCCCAAGATAAGAAAGTCGTCCAGATAAAGGATCATACGAACACCCTGTTTGCGAAGAAATGCTGCTACGGGTTTTAAAAGCTTGGTGAAGATCCTTGGAGCGGTATTTAAGCCAAAACAGAGGCCTTGGAAGGCATAGCATTTGTTTCTCCAAAGAAATTGTAGGAACTTTTGTGAGCCCTTGTGGATTGGGACTGACAAATAAGCATCTTTCAGATCCAGAGTGGTCATATAATCGCCCTTTTTGAAGTAGAGACTTCAGGCAATGAATGCTTTCCATCTGGAAGTGAGAGTTTTCCACAAACTTGTTCAGGAAACTTAAGTCTATCACAGGCCGAAAAGTTCCACCCTTCTTGGGGACTAGGAACAAGCGACTGAAGAAGCCCTCTCTTATGGGGGTAGTTTCTGCAATGGCCCTCTTGGTGAGGAGGCTCTCTACCTCTGAATCTATAAGGTGGGCATTTACTTGGTTGTGACTTGACACTGGCAGGGTAAACTGAACTGGTTTGCAACGCCACGGGATTTTGTAGCCTAAAACAATACTGAGGATGTCTGGGTCTGAGATCATTTTCCTCCAGTTGCCTATGAATTCGTTGATTCTTTTGCCCCTTGCTTGGGGGGACGAAAGGAACGCCAGTTTTTTGGACGGCTGTTGTATTTGGGGTAGGAGCTAGAAAAGGGTCTGTCCTTGTTAGGAGGGCGTGGCGACCCCGGTCGTGGGCGCTTAGCAGGTCGGGAAGCAGAGCCCAAGTTCTTTGCAAGGCCCCTTGAAAGGTCTGCTTGCTTTGAAGCAACACTTGGGAAGTCATCCCCAAAAAGCATTCGCTTAGCATTGGGGAGAGACTGGTCAGCTAGGCCAATTTTGTCTTTGTTTATGGCCACGAGGACTTTCTTTCTCCTTAAGGTGGAAAACTGGAAATTTGCCGAGCCCAGCAAACATAGAGACTTTTCAAGAATCAATTTGATGTCCTGCTTGGGTACATCTTCGTCAGAACACAATGCATCATGCAAGCAGCAAAGGGGACCTGTAACGTTCAGCATGGACCTCTGCACAGAGGCCAGTTCTTTGTCACGCTCCTGTGTATACTTACGAGATTTTATTGGATTGATTTGGTTTAAAACAGAGCTGTCCAAGGTGGGCGAGGACAGGCATTCAACAGATGGAATTGAGTAGCTATCAAGTATGTCTGTCACTTGATCGAAGGACAACTTCCGACGGAAGTGTTTTTCCAAAAAAGCGGTAAATTCCGCCTTTGGCTCCCAAGAGGGATGTTGGGAATCTGGATCATATAGATCACTGCCCTGTGAAGACACCTTTGACCGCTTGTCGGCTTCATTTGGGAGCTTAGCTCCGCTTTGAGGTTCAGAAACCTCGGTTGGTGGCTCATTTGCCCGAGTTGGTGGCTCATTAGCCCGCACTGGTGGCGTTAAAGCCGCAATCAAGCCCTCACTATCGGATACGAAGTCGTCGTTCGAGTGAACCATCACGGAGAGTGTGTCAGTTTCCACGCTAGAATTTGGCGGGAAGGTCGAGAGACTTTGATGCCAGTGATTTTCAATCGTTGACACACGCTCGTTTGTATTTTTGAGGTCCTGTTGGACTTCTTGCAAGGTTTTCAAGATGGTATTTAAAGTATCCTGTCCCTCGTTGGAAGATCTCGGACGTTTATGAGGGCTTGGAGGAGGAGATTGCTTCGGCTCGCTTCGGCGGCCATTTCTTGATCTCGGGCGAGATCGTGAGCGTGAACGGTGACGTTTGGACTTGCTCATTGTGAAGTACGGAGGAAAATAAATCCTGAAAAAGAAGCGACTACTTACCCAACAAGCGAAGCGACTCTAAACGAGTCGAGGTTGGCCGAGAGACGGCCAAAAAAAACATAAAAAAAAGGTGGTAAATAAATCACTTACCTGTACGCGTGGTCGTAGCACAAGCGGAAAGATGGAGGAATCACATGTCAGCGGTATATTATACGACCGCAGGGGGTTATGGTATTACGTCACGCATGACAAACCCTAGGGGGGGTACAGTTCCTTTTCTTTTTATTTTAGATGCGTTAAAAAGTGGTTCGTAGCACAGTAAGTGGGATTCTACCTGATGTTTTCTCATATATTTCGAACGGAGTTTGTAATATAATTCTAAATGAATCCCACCAAATAAAACGAAAAACGCCTCGGACGTGTGACCGCGGTGAAGGTTTGAATAATCCCGCCGTCCCCAGAGTTGCGCAATACTGCACATTTGTGGACAGTAGTGGAATTTGGCCGATTCTGGCTCATTTTCATTTTCCGCCGACTTCTAGCGATACTTCCAACCTCAGTTTTCATTTTCCGCCGACTTCTAGCGATGATTTTTCCGCCGACTTCTAGCGATAAAAAGGTCGATTCTGACTCATTTCATTTTTCCGCCGACTTCTAGCGATAAAAAAACATTTTCCGTCAATTTTCAGCCAACTCTTGATCATGTTGATTTCCTCCATCACCTTTTCCATTTTCAAAAAACAAATTCCGCCGATTCCGGCAAAGCCGATGTCCCCAAGCAAGAGTGTGTATTCCATCATCGCAGATAAATCTTTTGTCATCGTTTGCGCTCAAGGCAATCTTGTTGATTGTTTCTGATAAAATGATTTATTCAGTTTTCTTGGCGATTGAATGTCGCTGACTCAATATTTACATTTTGAAATCTTCTGATGGTATTGCTATGATGTAATGAAACTTTCCCTTGTCATGTGGTCTATTTTAACCAATCAGAAATTGTATTATGCATAATACACTCTCAACAAATCAGAAAATTGTATTATACATCTTACTGTAAGTCATAAAGACAATACTTCAAGCAAGCTAAGATAACTTTTCTACATCACTCAACGGTATCCAACTATTGAATTTATCAGAATAGCGTTTCCATTTCACCAAGGCTTTCTTTCGCTTGTAATCACGGCGAATAACTTTTTCAATGCGGAAAATCGATTGAGTCGTAGGCTGAAGTTCAGGTTCGTAAAATGATCCAGTTATTTTTTCTCCCAACAGATCAACTAATTTATACGTTACAGGATTTGTGTTCAATATTTCGTCAATAACAAATATCTCTTCTGTCCAGTTCGGTGTAAATCCTTTATCGAATATTTTTCGCTTATATTTTGAAATTCTAACTCTATCGCCGATTTTAAATTTCGCTGATACGTGTTTAGAATAAAGTAAATCTCCATATAAATTAGCGAAAACCTTTGTTTCATTTTTGTTTTGACTGGCTTGAACGGGGCTCATCATTATGCTAGAATGATAAGCGTGATTATATTCATCGACTAACCTGTCTAGTTTGTCGTAATAAACAGTGTTATTATTAGCCGAAAACATCTTCCAGAGTTTTTCCTTCACAGATCTGTTCCAGCGCTCAATAATAGAACTCTTCTCTTCGTTTTCAGTCGAATACAAAGTTATGTCATGCTTCTTCAGGAGATTTTCCACAATTCTATTATAAAATTCACTTCCGCGATCCGTCCATAACATTTTCGGCTGTCGCTTCGTGTCAAATATATCTTTAAAAGCATCAGCCACGGACTGTCCTTTTTTGTCTTTTAATGGGCGAATCCAGCCATATTTTGAGAAAACATCAATGACCATCAAGAGATATTTTATTCCTTTGTTCCATTGGCTGAACTTGCCCATCTCGACTAAATCCGCCGCCCATATCTTGTCGATTCCATATGCAATAACTCTTCTCTTTGGAAAGCGTCGTCTGATTGGTTTATGTAATTCTTCACTTAGGTTTCGAGCCCTATCAGTACTCAAAACCTTCTGCCGTTTTTTGGAGTGTTTACACCTGCCATTCCAAGCCCAAGTTTCTGTTTCGTATTTATAATGAATCTTGCCGCTTGGCCCCATTTTGGCATTTCGCCATGGGGGATTTTGTCAAGTTCAGAAACCATCTGCCTGTCGCAATCGCCTTTGTTTGTTTTCCCTGTCTTTACTCGGTCATAACAAATGTCATGATAAGCGGAAATTTCATCGACTTTGTTATATGGCAGATCATTCCATTTCAAGACTTCGCCCGTTTCAGGATCGTATTCGAGCTGTCCTTTTAAAGGGTTATATGGGCCCATATATTTATACTTTCCAGGAGTAAATCCTCCTTTAGGCCTTGGAAGTTTTCCTAACAGAGCATGGGTATCAATCCCACGGCCGGTTAATGGATCTAATTTCTTTGAAATGTCGCTTGTAAATGCGTCCAATCCTTGATCAAGATATTTATTCACCGCACCTTTAATCTTTTGTTTGGCAAAATCTGATTTAACCGCTTTACTTAACCCAATGCGACCAAGATTATATAATCCTTTTACACCGCCTTTTAATGCTATTTCACCGAGTGAATGACTGTCGGCTATATCGAACCAGCCCGCCCCTTCGACGGGCCGACTTAGTTTCCCGAGTCCTCTTGTTTCACGAACCTAGTTTTTTTAATTCCACATGAAGCGCAATGGCAGAAAAACATTGGTCTACCATTTTTTGCTATCATTGTACCAGCTGGTTCAACACAACCAGTAACTCTTTTTTCTTTGACACAATATGATTCCATTTTTAATTGAAATATTCTTTTATGAAGCTTTCATTGTGTTTGGGATGTCCTAAATCAAAAACTTTGAGGCAATCATAAAACGGTTTATTATGAATATTATCTAGGAAATATAAACAATAATATCCACATCGGACAGATTTCAAATCTTGAATGGGGTGGCCATAATTATAAATATATTTCAGATTTAATCTTTTTGCTTTTTCAACAAATTCAATTGGGGGCGGAAGGCAAAAGGAATCGAAATAAATGAGCGTTTTATTTTTAACACAAGTGGCAACCCAATGTGTTCCGTTTCCTACAGAATCATCTAAATTAATTATGCAGCTACCTGTTTTATGCGTATGTTTGCTATCTCTTGAGAAGATGCCCTTGAAATTTGGTACGCCTAGATGATCAATCCATTCAAGGAGATCAAAATTACTCAAAGGAATATCTTTCCACTCGGGTTTTAAAGAATTGCTCCTAACAGCGGAATGCTGTTGAATGGGCTGTTCGGCCCTAGCAATATTCCTTCCCCAGATTTTTTTTTTTTTTGCCCTTCCCCTTGTTGTTCCCACGTTCCAAAAAATGGCGGCGGTATATATGGGTACATACCCGGTTTTGGTGATACTTGTAAACCGGCTCCACCGTAATCAGCACCGTATCCCACAGCAGCTTTCCTCGGAACTTGCAAGCCAGCTCCGTCGTATCCCGAACCGAACAGTTTTGATGCCAGCTCAATAGCCATCGGGATTCCTATCGCCGCTAGTGTTCGAAGAAGTCCACCATTTATTTGTCGTTGCGTTGGTTTGAGAGTTATTCCACGACCAATCTTAAGTCCTCTTTTAACAGAATCTAATTGATTTTTAGTTAACTCTCTAACTTTTGAAAGTTGCGACAGAAAGTTGAATGGCACAGCAATACCGTTCCCGAATATTTTGTCAATCCCAAACTCCCCAAGGCGCTCAATGCCCCTGTTGTAAGATGTGGTGCGACTTTTGAGACCCCTTTTGTGACCAAAGGCATCATCTTTGCACCAAGAGATAACAAAGAGGTCCACAGACTCCCACCGTATTTGACAGTTTTTCTTATTTGTGTTTTGGAGATTGCAATTTCAACTCCTTTTCTTTCTTGAATGGCTTTCTTTATCTTGTTGATTTGTGTTTCGGTTAACATTAATTCATCATTTCCTCTCAATTCATTTTTTGAAAGCCTCAATGTAATTGGTGCTGAATTCTTCACAGCTTTATATAATTTGTCTTTTTGCCCATCAGACAAATTTACATGGTATTCGATATAAGACGTCATTTCAATATTTTTAATATCGAAATAAGATTGTGAGTCAATTAAGCTTTAATCAAAAGTTTGTTTGATGCGGTATATAATTCAATTTCTTTTTCATGAAGCACCAAAGCGTTCACTGTGTAACGTGAAGCATTATCACCATTTAGTTCATATCTGAACATTAAAGAAACAACACCATCTTTCACATCATCTTCTTGGTTTCGGAGATCGAAGTAAATCATTCCATAAAGATTCTTGAAATTTGCTCGAGTAATCACTGAGCCACTCAAAACGTCATTATAAGCGGTATTAAATGACATCAAAGCTCGATAAAGCCTTGATTCTTCGGTCGCTGCCATTTCTAATTGGGGATAATAAATACTGTTGTTCAACTCCGGCTGTGCTCTGCTAAAATACCGGCTGTTTGCTCCAATGCTGAATGTTTTGAATTTGAAGATATCATGTTCCTGACTATTATAAGATGCTGTTGGAACAACCCAAATCAACACATGCCTAGGTCTTCGAATCCCTGTGGAAATGCGGAAGTAGTTATTCGCGGCTATTGTTTCGGCTCTTTCATGGTGCTCTCTCAAATATGTCCACTTTTTAGGTTTCAAATAATCTTCAACATATTGTTTCAAGCCTTTACCATTGAAAATTATTTTTGGGCACCACAATCTGAGTTTAGTGACAATCACTTTTGAATCTGGCGCAGCGCCTTTTCGGAAAATTATGTTGTTGTCATTTTCAAGTTTCAATAAAAGACTTGTTTTTATGTTTGGGTGAAGGTTATTTTTGAAAGCAGCGAAATAACTGTACAAATTCAGTGGAATTGATATTTTGTTGATAGCCGCCGCATCAGTCAGGATCTTTCGTCTGGCAAAACCCTCATTATAAAGCGCCTGAGCTGGTCGTGCTTCTGTTGATCCTGTTGACGTATCAGGATAGAAGAACTGATCTTGCCCAACCGTGTCAGCATAACTTTTTGTGTATTTCAAGAGCGCCAGCACATTTGCCGATTCATTTGCTTTTGTGTTGTTATAAACTGTTTGTCCATTACATTCTACTTGGATTTCTTTTATGAATGTCAGGCCATTAGTTGTTGTGCAATCTTGATTACCATTATTTGGTCCCGCTGTTATTCCAGTTGCACTATCTGCCGTTTGAACCAGTTTGAAGTCAGCCTCCAGATAGGCATTATACCAATCAATCGGGTTTGCTTCGGTGGAATTATCCACGTTGAAGCGATAATTATCTTTTTCCTGCCTGTTGTTATTCGCAACATTATCATTCAATGGTGTTTCTAGATCATAATATGTATATTCATATCTTTTTACGAATTCAGGATTCTTAAAGTTCATTGTCATTTTATTATACATCATATTTTATTTTTCAGATGACCGGCCATCTCAGATGAGGTCATTGTAAACATCTCTCACATACTGATATTTTCCATTAGCTGGTTTGTTGTTTACTTGTGATGTGTTTTTTTTTCTTAAAATTTCCCCAATTTCTTTTCCTTTTACCTCTGGAGGTGGTGCGGGAGCTGGTGTTGATACGGGTGCTGGAGTGGGACTACTAGGGGTTGAAAACTTATCATAAATTTTTTCACCAATCAGCTGCCCAGTTTTTTTCTCCAACTTTTTCAGCTCCTTTTTCAATTAATGTTTCAGCGGCCTTTGAAGCTAATTTTGAAGCCGTTTTACCTGTTAATTTAGCTGCGAGTTTCGAGAAAACGTCGCCAAATCCAGCGCCATATCTTATTTCTCCTGTATCAGGATCTCGTTCGCGTCTGTCACCCCTTCTTCTTTCATTTTGAATGTCCATTTTAATCCACTTCTTTAATTACTACAGTCAAAGAAATATCTATATCATTCAAATCAACTTCTCGGTCTTCATCATCAGTCATGAAGAAGGTGACCTCAGAAATCTGCTTGGAGTTTATTTTATTCCACAAGTAATTTATTGGTTGAATTTCGAACGGTAATGATCTGGTTTTAGTGCTGGTTGAGAACGTGTAAAGCACATTTGATCTTTTACCTGAGATAATTGAATCACTCAAAAGACTGCTTCTAAGATAGAGATTGTCAACACTGTTTGATATATTTGGAAACATCGAACCGTAACCGCTAGCTGCCAATTTTGCCGCATCAAATCCTAGCAAAACATGAAAGTTTCCACTGCTTGCAAAATCAATTTGGAAGTTTTCATCCAACTGAATAAATACTTTGAAAGTGGTCAAATCAAACAACACATTGATACCAAAAGTATTCGAGGAGTCATCACCAGTTTTTCCAATGCTTTTGTGAATGAATTCGTTGATATCCTCATAATCATAAATGCCTGCGGGAAAGGTTATTGTTTTCCATGTCTGGCCCTTGTCTTTTGAAAGCACCAACTTGTTTTTGTTATATTTAGGCCTGATATTATGCCAGCTTGCAGTCATAGAAAGATGATCTAAAGCCAAATAGTGTTGTTTATTATCTTCCAGAATCAACTCTGGATAAAACTTAATTGTGAAATTCCCTGGTTTATTTTGTGGGTTTTGTTTTCTTGCATCAATTGATTTAAAGACAAGTACTCTGTTTACATCCATTATTTTATATACTTATTATGAAGTTTTTCATGCATTTGCTGGTCAATTGCCCCAATTCTCAAGAGTTCATCATTTATTTGTGCAAGGTCATTCCTCAAGACAGGAGAATTGTTTCCAGCAGCCATAATAAATTGAGCCAACCAAAATCTTCATTCGATCTGCCAGCTCTTCTGGCTTTTGATAGAAGACGACACCCGATCCAACCATCCTTGATTTACCTGAGGATTTGTGCGCAGGTATATTTGACAACATGTTCAAATCATTGAAAATTTTCACAGCATTCATGGAATATTTGCTTCGTGGATTGAATCTCTTTGTGAGAAGATTGACCAAAGATTTGTCTGCATCTGCTCGATAGACAAGTTGCCCACCGCGATAAGCATCAAGTTTCATTTCATTCAACAATCTTGGAACATCAATCAAAAGACCACCATAGTGATCTCCTTGAATTTTGTAAGCATTCCTTCGGGGTTGTTTATATCTTCGGATTCCCTCTCCTGTTATTGGTTCTTTAGGCTTTGAATAATGGTGACGTAAATCCAATACATGCCCAATTGTCTGTTCATAAGCGTTTAATGTCTTTTGCTCTCTGTTATAAGATTTAATTTCATCTAAAACTTCTTGCGTGTATTTTTTTTTGCTCCTCTTTAAACTGCTTACTTTGTTCGAAATCATTTTAACAGTTTTCTTAACACCCTCTTTTAACTCGTTTAGATCTTGATTTTTCATATTCATCAAGTCATGAGGCTTAGGATAATGATAATTATTTAAAATAATTCTGTCACCTTTATTAAACCTATTATCTACAGTTGCAATGGAAATACCAGCTTCTTTTTCATCAGGAAGGCCTGGAAGTTGTGGTAATTCAGTATTCAGCGTAATAATATCTCTATTACTCTCTACCAAGTCTTTGAAGCCATCAGTCAAAGCTAATTGATTTTCCCTCAGTTGCTCAATCACTTTGTCCTGTTTTTCATCTGTCTTTTTCTGTTGTTCAATCAAGGGTTCTCTCAGGGTTTTGAAATAATCACTCATGGCGATGTCTCTTCCCTGTTCTCGGTCGATCTGTGACTGCTTTCGCAATCTGATATCCCTGCTGTTCACGTTCAGCGTATTTCTTTATTCTTTCAAGATCCATTTTAAGTGGTGAAATAACATTTATTTCAAAAGATAAGTGTTGATTTGAAAGTTAACTCAAAAGATAAATGATATATCGGCACTTAAAATGAAGATCCATTTTTGTGTTTCAACACTAAAAATGAAGATTCCAAACTATGATCGAAATGCCAATAATCGAACAGCAAATAAAAAATATTGTGATTTCCTTGATGAGGATTTCAGAATGCTTATTGCGGGCCAAACTCGTTGTGGAAAGACAAACACGCTTATGCATATGTTGAGAAAACCTCTCATTTATTATGATAAAATTTATTTCTATTCACCAAATCAGCACCAAGATAAGATTCAAGACCTCCAAAAGTTGATGGAAGGAATCAGCCAAAAAGTTGGGTATCCAGTGCTTGAACTTCTTGGGCCGGATGGCATCATGAATACAACCGAATACGCCGATAATAACCGCAAAGTAGTCGTTTTTGATGACCTCATTAACTCACCTGATCGAATTCAAAAACAGATTGCCAATCATTGGACAGATGGAAGGCATCACGGAATCAGCAAAATCTATCTTTCACAGTCTTATTATGATGTTCCTCAAAAGATTCGTTTGAATTGTTCCCATATGATTCTGTATCCACCTGCAACAAAAACCCACTTGGATCTCATTGCAAAAGAGAATTTGGTTGAACCACATCTTTTCAATAGGTTAGGGTCCTATGAATTCCTTTTTCTTGATAAAGAAAAGAAAAGTGTCAAGAAAAACTTTGATGAAACCTTCTAAAATGGGAATATTCAACAATGTGGGAAGATTCACCGGTGTTGACTTAAGTGAATACATAAAAAATTTCAACAAACAAGTTCAACAAGGAAGTGGTCTGAAATTGGACGCCAACAATAATTATGATATCCAACAAAAACGTCTAGCCAATGTTGGCGAAGGAGTTGACAATGATGATGCAATCACTAAACATCAGGTTGACACGCTTGAAACAACAGTTAATACCAAACTAACGCAATTAAGGGCAGATTCACTTCAGGTTGATGGTTCCTCTCATATGACTGGAGACCTTGACCTTCGCGGAAACAAATTGATTCTTCCCGGTGAGATTGACATGGATCGGAAACTAATCACAAATATGGACACGGATGAATCAAATGATCTTTCAGCTGTTAATATGATAACTCTGAAAAAGTTCCATCCTAATGCACCTGCACCAACTCATGAAGTCACTAAAGACATTGATTTGAAAGGACTTTTCAATGCCACAAATTCAAAGCAACAAACTTATCTTGATTTATCAGCGAACTATAACAATCTGATCTCGTATAATGATGCTAAGAATGTCTTTCTCAGTCGAAAAGAGACATTCCCAATGGAAACAAGCCTTGATATGGGAACTAATTTCATTTATAATGAGAAAGACCCAGCAGCAGTCGATCAAGCAGTCAACAAAAAATATGTGGACACGGCAGTCTCCGAGCTGGTGGGGCAGATAGCCAACACGGCAGCTAATAAGCTTTCTTTGTCAGGCGGAACAATGACTGGGCAACTTGATATGGGATCGAAGAAAATCATTGGTCTTCCCGATACCAACCCAACAGCATTCAATGAAGCAACATCAAAACAATATGTCGACAGGCAACTAGGTCTCAAGAGCTTCGCTCTGGTAGGGGAAATAACGAAAACAGAGGCTGCACTCAAAAATATGTCAATGAATCGCATATATCTTCAACCTCCCACTTGAAGGATGAATTCAGATATTTGATGGAGGATGCGGATGAATCAAGATCTGAACATGATATGACAGTGACTGGGATAACTGATTTTGCAGGTTCACCCCATTTATTCAATAAATTTGGAAATTACCAAGTCTCCCTCCAATTTATATTCTGGGCGACTTGGTTTCAATATGTTAAAACTTCCAGAAGGGGAATATACGATTTGCATTGAATTCTTCCCGGCTACCGATGGCGGAGACGGAGGTCCCGTTTCCATGGATAATGTGAGCGTTGACGTTGTGAGCACAAGCCTGAATATCAATCAACAATCAACAAAAATATTATCGGGGTATTCAAGGTCAATTATTCATATGCATAAATGCAGATTACCTCACCTGAATTCATTTATCTGGATTTGAAATGGTAAGGGACATCATCATCAGCTGTTCAAGGTCCAGCAAAGCTGATCGTATATGGCGTTAAAGGTTCTCAATCAGATGTTGAAAGTTCTGTTTATGATTCACCCTTTGTTTATGAAAATCAGAAGATGGTGATGCAGACAGATATTGATTTGAATAATCATCAGCTGATTGGCTCCAAATCGTCTTTTTTCTTGAGTGGACATATGGGGGCGCCAGCATTATATATCAAATTTAATGGGGATGATGATGATTTACTCATTCCCATTGATTGTACATTAAAATCAATTCTGCTTTTTATTATGCATCGAGACCAACCAGTTTATCCACCCGTCAGCGTTGAAATTGCAAAAAGAACCTTCACATCACCCAAAGGCGGAAAAACACAAACCATACCGATTAATCTCCCATTGAAGACATTGGATTCTATTCAGGTCAGACCCTTCACCACAAACCCTCCCACATTTTTTAGTTACCAGGTTTCTTCATTGTTTGAAGTCTAAAAATGAGCATCAAAAGAATGATATCTTTACGGCGAAGCCGCAGCCAGCGGAGCCTTAGCATCTTCCAATTCAATCATATTGACCCAACTATTGAAAAGGACCTACTCGAAGAGATTAAAGCGTTGTATCGTTATTATCACAAACGTTTTTGGTGCTTCAAGAGAGCGTTTAAACACTTCAAGAAAATGGATTTGGGGTTGACTTTGGCGTCAACAGGACTTGTTGTTGTTGGGACTATTACAGGAGGCATTACCCTGAATCCAATTATTCTGGGAGTTGTGAGCGGCGCAGGATTGGGTTTGAAAACCTTTCAGGAAGTGAAGAATTATCGAAAGAAAATTGAAAAATGCGCAAACGCGTTCACGATGTATGAAACAATTTTACTGGATCTGCGGTCATGCTTGAGAGGTGCTAGTTTTAATGCGAAGAAATTCATCGAAGAAATGAGAATACGGGACGAAGTGGTTGTCGACATGTGCCTGGATGTTTCCAAGTATGAAGTGATGTACGACGCGAAGTTCGCTAAGGATACTTCTAAGGATACCGCAATAGGTTCCGAGGATGTCAAAGCTTAAATCAAACTGGTCATTTAACTAACAGTTAGATGGCCAAAAATGGAATTGCGAAAACATTCAGGAGCAGCATGTTAGATCATTTTCGTCATCAACAACAAGGCCACCACCCCAACCATCGCCTTCAACGTCGCCTTCAGCGTAGTCACTATCTCCATCTTCAAATTCAGCAAACCAGTCACTCGGGTCAATCTTTTTCTTTTGGGGTTCACCATATATTTCTTTGACAAGAACTGCTTGTGTTATCATAATAATTGACGAGGTGTCGCTGTTAAGGTAAACTCTTCGCGGGTGTGTGATGCAAATACCTTCGAATAATTTACCAAGCAGGTCAACTGGGTCTATTCGGCGCTTTTTTGGCTTTTGCCCCACCCCAGCTGAAAGCTTGAAGAATGGACAGATAATATTATCCTCGGCTGAATATAGCTTTGAATATAATTTGTTGTTTTGATCACCCTTGACAATAACAATTTCGTTTTCGTTGAAATGGACTTGATTGGGGGCCAGCCGGCGGACTGCTGGAAGTTGCTCTTTTGCCAGTTTCTAAATCTGCCGCTCGAGGGCTTCAAGCTTCTTGGCATCTGGTTTTGCCAGAGTTAACCCCAGGGTGAAGGTGTTACCATCATGTTCGTGAATTTTCATTTCGCCTTCCAGCCTGATCGATGGGGCCTTGATGGGAAGTGAAATACTTTTAAATTGTCTATTTTTGGTCGGCTTGGACAAGGTGATATCTTGGATCTTTAATTGATTTAGTTTAGTTGGAGTCATTTGGGAAGTCATTTTATTAGGAAACAAAAAAATAAAAAAATTTACAAAAACGATATTTCATTTTCATATTCCTTTTGGTAAGCCAGCATCTCATCAGGCGACAATAAGAGCATTTCTGGATATTTGATGGTATACTTAATTCTTACTGGGGTGTCTTTAGGCGGAAATTCATCAAGGGATGTGATTGGAATATCATAAAATGATTCAATTGCACTAAGAAAATAGAACCATTTAGGTTGGTCACCGACCGCCTCGGCGGTCGGGTCATCTTTGGTAACACATATCATCACTTCTTTTTGCTTTTCAGTTGGATTCCTGCTATTAATCAGGTGTATTAAACCAGCTGTCTTTGAGAGATACGGTTTATTCTCCCTGAGTGCCTTATAAATTGTCTGTACTGTGACATTAAAACTATTGGCTGCTTCTTTGACTGTTTCAAAAGTTTGATTATTTATTGTGATTGGAAGTTTATTGGAAAGATGCCCTTCAACTAGAAATACTTGTTTGTCGCTTCGTCTTTTAATTGTCTTATTTTTCATTTTGAGGGCATTCCTCAGTGTTTGCGGGATTAAATTGAAAGCTTTTGAAGCTTCATAAAGATCAGTGAAAACGCGTGTTTCAAGAGGTTCATTGCTGTTGTTAATAAGTGTCAGTTTGATACAATCGTTTCTCATTTTATTACATAATATTCTTTTTCAGATTTTTTCACTCTTTTTTTAATTTTTTTCTCAAAATTTTCTATAATTTAATATATGTAATAAAATGGAATTACAAAGTATTAGAGATATGGGAGATTTTCAAGATTTACGAGCCGTGGACTTGAGAAAATTAGCAAGTGAATTAAGAATACCAGGCCGCTCCAAGGCTAAAACAAAAGCCGAAATAATTGAGCTTTTGACTGCAAATAATGCGAATGAAACCAGATCGCAAGTGGCTGAGCCAGTGGCACCAATAAAGTCAAATACTTCACCACAGACGTTGTCTGAAATGAAAGGGATGGCTAGACATTACGGGTTGGAAGGCTTTGAGAATATCAAGTCAAAACCTGGCATGAAAGCCTTTCTTGATTACCAGCTGAGACCAAAACGGGCAAAAGAAGAGCGAGTTCAACAACCGCCTGAGCCACTTGATTTGAAAACAAAGCAAAAGCAGATAAAACAGCTGAAGAAAAAGCTTCGAAAAGTTACTAAAAAGATTAGAAACAGCCGACGCCAACACACTGAGCTTATTTTGCGAGAAAAAGAAATAAGGCAACAGCTTGCAGAAGCGCGGGGCCGGACAGTTTCGGAATTCAAAGTCGAGGAAGGCTCATCTGCTTTGAGAAACTTCGCAAGACAATTCACGATTGAAGGTCGGTCTGGGATAGATCCTGAAACATTTTTCAACGCAATTAGGCCATTGGTGTTGAAGATCCTGAATGAAAACAAACAAACCAAGGCGAAATTGATTTTGGTTTGCAATATGGAAAGAACTGTGATGGCAACTGGTGAAATTATTGATGATGAAGCTGCATTCCATTCAGGCATTGAAATTAATTTGGCGTCAACAAATGAAAATGAATTGCTTCAACGTATGAATGATGCGGCTCTGGAAGCAATGGCAGCCTTTCAAAGGCGTGGATCCAACTGGAGATTTGATAGAGTTATTCGGTTGGAAATTCACTTGGTGGAATTTGATCCGCTGAGAGGAAACAGTTGGATAGATCTTCCAAAGAGTTTGAAGAATAAAAAAGCATTGATAAACATGAAAAATGAGGAAATGGGCTGTTACAAGAGCTTTGAATCCAGTTGAGAAAAACGCAGAAAGAATAACAAGAAAATTGGGTAGGCAATCTGAAAGACTGAATTGGGCTGGAATTAGATTCCCAGTTGAATTGAAAGAGATTGATAAATTCGAGCGATTAAATTCAGGCATTTCTGTGAATGTTTTTGGATTTGAAGGAACTATTTATCCCTTGAGAATCAGTAAATGAGATAAACAAAATAGAAATGTGGACCTTCTCTTGATTGTTGGAGACGAAAATAAACATTATTGTGTCATTAAAAGTTTAAGTAGACTTTTATCCAGTCAAGTTACAAATCATCAAAAAGCAAACTTCTTCTGCCGGAGATGTTTAAACCATTTCCCAAATGAAAAGAAATTAACAATTCATAACGAGAGTAGCTCAAAAACTGAGGCTGTGAAGATTGAAATGCCTAGAGAAGGAAGCCAAGTCAAATTCAAGAATTTCCAAAGAGCAATGAAAATACCCTTTGTTGTGTATGCGGATTTTGAAGCATTAAATGTACCAATACATAGCGTTGAACCAAGTAGCAATAAATCTTTCACAAAAGCATATCAAAAGCATCAACCATGTGGATTTTGTTTCCAGGTGATCAGCTTCGACGAGAACGTATATTCCCAAAAACCAGTTCTCTATCGAGCTAAGAGCCCTAAAGACCTTGAAAACATTGGCCAGATATTTGTTGAGATGCTTGAAAAGAAACTTAAGAAAATCCACCAAAAATTCGGCCGGCGAAAGATGATCTTCACTGAAGAAGACAGAAAAGCTTTTGAAGAAGCTGATAGCTGTTGGATTTGCCAAGGCAGCTTCAATGGGGTAGACGATAAAGTAAAAGATCATTGCCATTACACAGGACGTTTCCGTGGAGCAGCACACAATAAATGCAACCTTGAATTCCGTAAGCCAAAATTCACACCTGTCATATTTCATAACTTATCAGGATATGACGCTCATTTATTCATCAAAAATTTGGGAAAGACAGAAGGTAATATAAAGTGTATCCCAAGCAATGAGGAAAAATATATAAGCTTCAGTAAAACCATTGAACTTTGGAGGTTTAAAGATAAAGAAGGAAAGGAGAAAGTGATTTCCCATGAACTTTGATTTATTGATTCATTTAAATTTATGGCTTCTTCACTTGAAAATCTAGCAAGAAATCTACAGCCAGATAACTTCATCCAAACAAAGAAAGCGTTTGGCGAAAAAGTTGATCTGGTGACAAGGAAAGGTGTATACCCATATGACTGGATGGATTCTTTTGAGAAATTCAATGAAACATCTCTTCCTGAGAAAGCTGATTTCTATTCAATCCTTTATGATACAAACATAACAGATAAAGATTATGAACATGCTAAGAATGTATGGAAAGAATTCAACATAGAAACCATGGGTGATTACCATGATTTATATTTGGAGACTGATGTATGCCTGTTAGCAGATGTATTTGAAGAATTCAGAAAAGTCTGCCTGGAACATTATAAGTTAGATCCTGCTTGGTATTACACAGCTCCTGGATTGGCTTGGGATGCAGCTTTGAAAGAAAGCAATGTAAAACTGAGCTTGTTGAACGATTCAGATATGCTGCTTTTCTTTGAACAAGGAACTCGTTAGCAAACTGGAAAAGCATCCCATGTGTTTTGGAAGCGGATCTTGAATACCCAGAGGAATTGCATGATCTGCATAATGATTACCCCCTTGCTCCTGAGCGTAAAATAATAAATAAAGTTGAAAAACTGGTTCCTACTCTTAACAATAAAGAACGTTATATTCTCCACGCTAAGAATTTAGCATTATATGAAAGCCTTGGCTTGGGCTGATTGTGAAAAAGATTCACCGAGGAATCAAATTCAAAGAAGAACCTTGGCTGAAGAGTTATATCATGAAAAACACAGAGCTTAGAATGAAGGGGAAAAATGCATTTGAAAAAGACTTCTTCAAACTTATGAATAATTCAGTGTTTGGGAAAACAATGGAAAACATCAGAAAGCGTGTGGATATACGTCTGTTGAATGACAGAGATAAAGCTAAAAGGCTGGCAGCAAAACCTAACTTTCAACATTTAACAATATTTGATGAAAACCTTATTGCTATACATATGAAACGAATAAAATTAACATTTAATAAACCGGTTTATTGTGGAATGGCAATTCTTGATCTGTCAAAAACATTGATGGTTGACTTTCACTATAATTATGTGAAAAAGAATTGGAAAAAGGCTCAACTATTATTCACAGACACAGACAGCCTTGCCTATGAAATTGAAACTGAAGACTTCTTCAAGGACATCAGCAATGATGTTAAAGAAAAGTTTGACACAAGTGATATCCCTAAAGATCACCCATCGGGAATTCCCACGGGTTTGAACAAGAAAGTCATTGGGTTGATGAAAGATGAGGCGGGTGGAAAGATAATTGAAGAATTTGTGGGATTGAGATCTAAATTATATAGTTATAAGATGTTTGAAGGAGGTGGAACAAAGAAATGCAAAGGGATCTCAAAGGCTGTAACAAAGAAGAAAATAACGCATGAAGACTATAAAGATTGCCTGTTGACCAAAGCAAAGCAAATGAGAAAAATGAATGTCATCAGAAGCCAGAAACATGAAATATATTCTGAAACAATCAACAAGATTGCCTTGAGCGCAAACGATGACAAAAGATTTATCTGCGATGATGGAATACACACTCTTGCTTGGGGACATCGGCTTTGCCGGAATCGGCGGAATTTGTTTTTTGAAAATGGAAAAGGTGATGGAGGAAATCAACATGATCAAGAGTTGGCTGAAAGTTGACGGAAAATGTTTTTTATCGCTAGAAGTCGGCGGAAAAATGAAATGAGTCAGAATCGACCTTTTTATCGCTAGAAGTCGGCGGAAAATGAAAACTGAGGTTGGAAGTATCGCTAGAAGTCGGCGGAAAATGAAAATGAGCCAGAATCGGCCAAATCCCACTACTGTGGACGACCAAACTGCATTTTAATACTTGGTCGCTACGCCCAAGTAATAAAAGTTCTTAAAATGCATAATGCATAGGTCTACATGCTTTTTTACAGGGAATAATTCTCTTCTACGCATAATTACACCACAATCCACCAATCATAACCCACAAACATGTTTCACCGATTGAAATAAACTGCTAAAGTTTCCTGCTGATTCGTTGTCTGCTTATAGTTTATTGCTGACTGCATAAAGTAAAACCTTTTGGTTAAGTTTCAAACTACAGTAACTACTACAGTAACTACTACCAGGGAGGTACAGTTATATGCAAAAAGTACTTTCTAGACAATTCTTCTGACTAGTTTTATATAGACCTACACTTATATTTTTATGCCTCAAAATGCAAAGAGCTTGACATTTTAATTGGATCGAGTCTAACCCTACCTCTCTTTCGTTCTTCCACTTGTGCATGACTTAAAACGAGAGGTGTGCTTCCAGAGCGAAAGAAGAGTGTTTTGCCCATTCCTTCTAAGAATTGTCGCACTAGAAATAAGGCACAAACTACAGTAAGATGAAACCTGAACAAGTGTTTGACATCCCGACATTTTAGCTATACATGTAAACAAGTTGAGCAATTTGGACAAAAGAGTCTTACACTTTAATAGTAAACATCATGTTATATTGTGTTGACTGCACAAGGCTTTTTAAAGTATATTAAAAATTTAATATGAACAAACAAACTAAACCCAGAAACAGACTCTACAACACTGTTGGGTTCAGGCAGTTTATTTAAATAATCCTACACATTCAAGAACACAATGATTCTAGATAACAATATTATAAACGGTGAACACTGAGACCCAAACCCAGTGACGGTGTGGGAAGGTAAAGGTGTGTGTAAATTACGGCAGAGGTGTAGAAGTATGATGTAAGATTGCTTTATACCGCGTGTTTGCAGAATGTAAACGTACCGTTAAAGGCATGGTGAGGTAGATTAGTATGGTGTCGGAATGCCGATCACCCAGAGCTTTAATTAATTCAATAGAGACACCCAATTGGTAAGGAAAGGACCCTTTCTTTCAAGACAATACAATACCTTATTTGAATACTCCCCTCAGGGCTTTTCAGTATCAAATTACAATAAACAATAAACATCTTTTTTTTTTAATTAACTGTTAAAACTACTGATAAGATTCTAATTTCAAAATTAATATTCATACAGTTAATTAAACTCTTCAAAGAGAAGGGCCTGGAGTTTCCTTTAAAGTTTTCTACACTTTCACAGTTCCTCAACTCCTCCGGCATAGAATTCCATGCTGTTACAGCTCTATAGTGAAAGGTCCGCTGACCAGAGTTAGACTTGCAAATAGGGATCTGTAGTTTGTCTTTGTTTCTTGTTCTATTGGAGTGTATATCGGATCTTTTTACGAACTTTTCACATAAGCATGAAGGGGCAATTATATTTTATCTAAATTCCTTTTAGAGGTGCTTGCCCACACGGAAGAACAATAATACAGCTTGCTTAAGACCAAAGCATTCATAAGGGTAGTCATGGTATAAGGGTAGTCATGGTATAAGGGTAGTCATGGTTTGCTTGTCCAAAAGATACTTTGCTCTATTAATCTGACACAGGCCACCCGTACATGAAAATAATAAATTAGTCACGTGTTGGTCAAAGGTCAAACTCGCATCCACTGCAACACCTAAATCTTTAGCAAATGGAACCGGATGCAACTGTTTGCCGAGAAGTGTTACACTGAAGTCATCGGGGACACTGTTCAGCATCTGACGCATCCCCAACAGCAGCAGTTTGGTCTTGTCGGGATTGATGAACAAACTGTTTGCGCAGCACCAAGCATCAATTCCCCGCAGGTCTTCGGTCAGTTGTCCAGCAACAATATCAATGTTCTTGATTGGGAATGATATGAACAACTTTGAGTCATCAACATACAATTCTAGGGAGCCGACAGTTGGCATCAGAGGACTGGTACCCCATGGGTGATTGGGAGTGGCTTAGATAGCTTGGAGCCAATACGCACGACCTGACTTCTCTCCGACAGATAACTCTTGAACCAATCAACAGCGCCGCCAGACACACCCAATGCTCGAAGCTTTGCCAGTAGAAGAGGGTGATCAATACTGTCAAAAGCTTTGGATAAATCCAAGAGGACAAGTGTTGTCAGTTTCTTCCGATCCATTGACTCGAGGACAGTATCTGACATCAAGATTTCCACTTTGATGGCTTGTCAGCTTCTTTCTCGAATCTAAGAGTGTAACCAGCTGGTTCAAGGCTATGCGCTCACACACTTTGAAGGCCACAGGTAGTAATGATACTGGTAACAGTTAGGTATTTCAGGATGTCCTTCTTTCAAGAGCGGTATGGCTTCAGATTCCTTCCAGTGTGTTGGGAAGATCGACGACCACAGGGAACAATTTACTACCTCCGTCAGTGTTGGCAGGATACAAGGCAGGGCATCCTTGATAACCCTCATAGAGACTTTATCATGTCCTGGTGCCTTGTTAGACGGTAAGGACTGTACAATCTTTCTAACCTTTCTGCACGAAACAAAATGAAAATGGAACTCATCAGCCACATCGTGTTCAACTGCAGTACGAGGAGGCAGTACGGGCAGATCATGTTCAGCAGCAAGTGACTTCGATGACCCTGAGACACTGGGACCGACAGAGGGAAAAATGCCACCATGAATGCCCCGTGTAGAGCTTGGGATTAAGTCCCAAAGTTGATAAATAGCAACGCGATTTAGTGACAGAAGTGCTATATAGATAAACGCAGGGAGAACATGGGCGCTATCGACCCAATTGAACGCTTGAAGGTCCCTTGATAAGAAAGGGGCTGTAAAACTAAAAGCATTGCAGAGAGTTGATGTGGAGCAAAGCGATGTGCCCCGGATGAGTTGAAGGGAAATCTCGATGACCCTTTCATGGAATTGAATGGTCTTGCTCCATCGGATAGTTATTAGTGTCCCTCAAGGGTAGATCTTTAAATCACCCTTAGTTAATAGTTTTTTTTAGGTTTAAACAAACCAGGCGCCATAGGAAATAAATGCGATTTACAAAACATGCCATAGAAGGCAAACAGCGCAGAATGAAGCATCTAGACTCGTAGTAAGGTCAAGTTTCGTAATGCAGCTGTCGTTAAACTGCAGGCGTTATGGGTTGTTTTTGATCGAGCATGCGTCCCTTCGATCTATTAATTTCTTCTGACAGGAACTTAAGTGGCCAGTTATTATGTAAGGGGTTGGGAAGTCCCAGTTCTTTGTGCAAAATGCCAATAATATAAAGATAGCTTCGGACAGACGAGGCTTTTGATGTTCGGGCGAAAAAGACAGTGCACTGCAATAAATGAACGGGTTGAACTGGAACAGGGCTATATCCCATGTATAGACAGAAATGCAAGTAAGTGTTGCGACGAGTTTTCCAAGTGGTTTTGGTTGACTGTGAAAATTTGCGCGCGATAATTATGAAGGAGCTGGGCGGCCAGCTCGTCTGAGATGTTAAGAGTGTCCTTCCATGAGGAACTTTTGATTTCCCCTTTACAAAACTATCTTGCTAGGTATTCCCCAGCATTCCCCTAGGTATTCCCCAGTCATGCTGGCTGCGGGGTTCGCTGCATCCCGCGCACTTCGCGATACGTTTTGTCATTTCACCAGCACTTGTGGATTCCATTATAAAGCAAAATTTAACAAAATAGCTCGTATACAGTAAATGAATTGAAAGCAATGCGTTAATCTAGCAAAGTATTAAGGCAATGTGACTAAAACATATTAACTTTTTGTGACTTATATTTCGTGGCCACATGGAAGGTTGCGGTTTGACTGGTCCCAGCGTGACCGGTTAGTTCAAATAAGGATTAATTTTCACACTCAAAATATGAAAGATTGTTATCGCAGTCAGCATATCTAAATATTTCATACTCAAGGAAAAAAATAGAATGTATTTTGACAACTAACCTTTTTGTATGGAATCTTGATTGGTTTGCCTGGCAAGAGTGATCTCAACTTCAGGAATACTATACACTGGATATAGAAATCTGATGCCCAGACAGCGCTATTAAAAACAACAATCATAAAATTTTAATTTTATGTAAAACGTGCTGAACTAACCGATGATAACAAGTATTGTACATAATAAGTAACGCGCATTAATTAATATCATATAAAGGTAATCACAGGGCACCCACACAAACTGTGTGATCGGTTCGTATTTTTAAATTTAGAGGAAATGTATGGGAATATCGAAAAGGTTCACTTATTGTAATATACTGTAATGAATATTCATATATACTGAAGATCAAAATAAACACATTTTTACCTGAAATGTTGTGTGTTGTCGTCCTTGTAGCCGAAAACGGCGAATTTAAGCGATTTAAAGGGTTTTGCATCGGACGTTTACCTGAGCGCATAGTAGGAGAGACAAGGGAGGAAAGCTGGATTTTGGACCTCTCCAGCGCCGAGACGATTTTCACCAAGAATTCCCATTGCACAGCTTCCAAACCGCGTACCAGGCAAGCAGAAACTCAGAGGTTTCTTCTCGTGCCATTACATTTGAAATCCGTCCAAAAATTGAAGCGCTAGACCCCAAATAATATCGAGAAATCCAGCAATGGAAGCTCGATAGAGCCGTAGCTGGTACAGTGCACACAATCCAAAGCACACAATCCAGCTTTCCTCCCTTGTCTCTCTACTAAACGCTCAGGTAAACGTCCGATGCACCCTTCAAATCGCCTAAATTCACCGTTTTCAGCTGCAAGAACGACAACACACAACATTTCAGGTAAAAATATGTTTATTTTGATCTTCAGTACGTATATATGAATATTCATTACAGTATATTACGATAAGTGAACCTTTTCGATATTCTCATACATTTCCTCTAAATTTAAAAATACGAACGGTCACACAGTTTGTGTGGGCCCCCTGTGAGGTAATCATATGGCCACTATTTTGACATCATTGGCCGACTGAGATAAACAATCCGTAACAATGAGCAGTCAACTGATATTTAGGTCTTTTTCATCTCAGCTCGAGTGTGGGTTTTGGTCGAGGGTCGAGGGTCGAGGGTACAAAGTCGAGGGTCGAGGGTAACATGTCGCGGGTCGAGAGTAACATGTCGAGGGTTCTTCGAAAAAAAAAATAAAAAATATACATGTATTAGAAATTTTCGTAATAGCGACCCTGGTCGTAAATTACTATAATATCATCGCGAGAGTATAGACAAATTCGGCTAACGCATTGTTGTACCCAATTCAAACCTTTTGGGATTAGAACTCTTTGTTCTTCTTCATATTTCCATATCAATGCTATTATATGGAAATATTGTGAACAAAGAATCTTATTCCCAGAAGGTTTGAATTGGGTACAACAATGCGTTAGCCGAATTTGTCTATTGACGTACCTTTCTTTATTTCCGGTTCATTGCACACACACGTTCACCTGTAAGCCACGTGTAAAATAGCTTGCCTTATTTTTTTATTGACCCCTTTGTTAATAGCCTCCTACGCAGAAGTTCTTTTGGAGAAAAGACGAGACGAGCCAAAAAAACATCGGACTGAAAGCAGTAATTTAAATCAGATAAATTGCGGCATTGACGCTAGATCTCGTTTGGCACGCAAGGAAAAGAGATTGCTCGCAGTCTAAAAGAACGTGTGCGTACAATGGAGGCTATTCTGCTTTAAAAAATCAGATGTATGCAATGCTTTAATTTGCAATGATTTAAAGACTTCTCACCCTCCCATTATGTAATGATTTAAAGAAAACAAGCTCTTGTCATTCAATGTGATATAATGCCGTTCATTTAAATAAAACACGGCTTTGCCAAACGCTAATTGTTCATGGTAATGTTATATTTTTTTACAATCATTACGAAATATTTTCCATTTGGGTTTGAACGCCATCGGTAGTTTCTTTGTGTTGCGGATGGTGTGATCACCAAATGACGTAAAACAAAAGATTCAAAAGACACTGAACAATACCCACATCACAACACAAAAGCTAACCAACAATGGCTTCTGCAACACCAAGAAACACCCACGTCGTCAGAGACCCTTGGAACGAGGTTGCCGCGAACGCGAACGTCAAATAAAATTATCCGAAAAACCCCAACTGAAAGCACAAAGAGGGATCGAAAAAAAAAAGATATTGGGATGTTTGTTGTATGTTTGCTATTTAGACGCACGTATTTTAGTGTCATCCTCCAACGCAGACCTTCTTTTCGTTTGTCACGTCACGCATCTGGCATACACGTGGACGTGTGTGTACAATGAACTGGAAATAAAGGTACGTCAATACTCTCGTGAGGATATAAAAGTAATTTACGACCCGGGTCGCTATTACGAAAATTTCCAATATATATATTTTTTTTTTTTCTAAGAACCCTCGACCCTCGACACGTTACCCTCCACCCTCGACTTTGTTCCCCTTTACCAAAACCCAGACTCTCTCAGCTCGCGAGGTAGTATAACTTTGCAGGGATTCCGGCGATAAAGGCGAAATAATCCCTTGTCTCTTGAACGGTTTGAATTTTTAACTTGCTAAACAAAAAACAATTAGTGTTTTTCACAGTATATTTTGCGGACTTTTCTGGTTTTAACTAGTGAAAATTGTCCTAGTGAAAACACGTCAACCTTTGACGGACGATCACAAACGACAGACTACTGATACTCCTGGGTTCAAACCATTTACAATCTTTTATAATAGGTTAACTTTCTGATCATAATTTTTCTTCCTGTTTACATTTTAAAATATACCATAATGTTATCATTCGTGAATTTTGTTTAAGTTTTGGGCAAATTTTAGGTTTTAGAAATTATTTTTGATCATGTCATGTGCAATGCTGGAAATCACTTGAAGGCCCACCTTCAAGTTCACCCAAAAGACGTTGCTGTCGTTTCTTTTTGTTTTGAAATGCTCCATTGTTCCTACGCGTGATCTGATTGGTTGCACGCATTCAAGCGTGAATTTCGTGTTACACGAAATTCAGCACAGAAAGTGATCACGGCGCGCACAGCATTTTGGGTGAAGGTGGGCCTTTAAAATGAACTACATAATGTGCAGTAGAGAGACTTTAAAGGCCCATGTTCACTCAATCTGCTTTGTGCGCCTGTGTTTTTGTTTTGAAACGGTTCAGTTGTCAATGTGACGTTATGATTGGCTGGCACGTCGATTTTTCGATTTTTCGATTTTCCGTCTGGGCGAAAATCAGCCCGGGCGCGCAAAGCAGATTGGGTGAACATGGGCCTTTAATAAGGGCTCAACACCAAGAAACTGTCAACGGTTTGAAACAAGGTTCTGTATTATGGTGGTGTCCGATACTAAGGATAGATTGATTTGTAGTGTTATATAATTGAAGGGCTGAGAATAACAGGGTGCTTAGTGACTTTTTGGGTGATTTTTTCATTTTGCCTAAAAATTGTTGATTTCTCGTGTACAGGCTTGTTTTGGTGTCGTAAACATTGCCGAAGTGTGGAATTGGTACTAACGTTAAGGAATTTGACAAATTTTACCTGCAAAAAAGAAGAGTTCTGGCCCTCTAGTGCTTTGACTGTACAATCCGACCGTAGTTCCTTCCAAGTTTCTAAACAACGCCATTACTAAAAGCAGATTGCCCGTGAAAATATGCGAGCGCAATACTCCTGACCCGCGCCAACGACCTGAACAAACATAACGTTATTTAAGGCGGGCTTATTGATGGCGTTCGCCACTTGCGACAACATGGCGGAACAGCGAACAACTCAGTGGTTGAGCGCTGGTTAAAGCCATATTTAAGGCCCGCTCGGCGATGGAAGGACATCATGAAGTCCAGAAATCCTTAAGTCTCTAGCACCTCTCAAAGAAACGAGTGGTGTTTCTTGTTGTACCTTGTGTCTAAAGCGCCATTTAGCGCTCGTGGTGAAAAATGGACCTTGGTGGGCAAGACGAGCCGGCGGGAAAGCCTGCAATCATTTCGGATCAGAAAAGGGGCAGCGTTGTGAGTTGTGGCCCATTTGCCATCCCGTGCCGTGGTCGAAATGCCCGATATCCAAAGTGCTTCCAGAGCGACTTATAATATTTTGCTATAATTTTTGGGGCGGGAACTCCATCTCGGATTTGCCATAGAATTTCCCGACATGCTTTGCGACAGTGGCAGACAGATGAGGCAAATCTGAGCGAGAATAAATAAAAATGCCTGACATTCGACATGAAACGGTTATGCACCCAGCCCTTCGAATGTCTAACTTGATCAGTATTCATAACAGTAATCCCAAGGGGCATATAGTACACAAAGACAACACGTTGCAGTGCTTTGTTTTTTTTTAAGTTTTAATTACTGAAACAAACACCTTGTGCCTTTTTAAGTGAAAGCGACAACTGTAGTATTTTTTTATTAAGTGAAACACACAACTTAAGCAGTTTAACAGCAGTGAAACCAACAACTTGAGTGCTTTAAAAGCAGTGAAGCGAACAACTAGTGCTTTTTCCTTGTTTTTGTTAAGTGAAACGAACAACATTAACTTTAGCCATAGTGAAATGAACAACCTGAAAGGTTTAAAAGCTGTAAACAAACGACTTGCGCTTTTTCCGAGTGAAACGAACAACTTGAGCCAACAATTTGTGCTTTTTCCGTGTTTTTCCTAACCCTAACGGTAACCGTAACCCTGACCAACTTGCGTATTTTTTCAATTAAAACGAACAACTTAAAGGGGTTAACAGCAGTTAAACGAACAGCTTGCGGTTTATCAAGTGAAACGAACAACTTGAGTGGTTAAAAACGCAGTGAAAACAGTAATCCCAAGGGGAATGAAGTACACAAAGACAAAGTGCTGCAGTGTTTGTTTGAGGTTTATTAGCCGACCGCATTTTTTGGACCGTTTTTTCTAGAAAATGAAGTACAAAACCAGTGAAAAACACACAGGGCAATGTTTATAACATAAAAACAAGTCCGTATGCCAAAAAAGGCTAATTTGGAGAAATTTTTATTTTTTTCCAAAAAGTCACTTAGCTTCGCGTTATTCTGACCCCTTCAATTAATCCTAACAGCAATCTAATATTTGCAGTCTCATATGCATATGTACAGTACGTACCTCAGGGTTACAGGTCTTTGATGCAATTTCACTGACATCAAGTTGAATGGTGTTGCTGGAAATAATGGCCTCATTCCTACATATTCTTGATACACCTTTCAATTAATAATATTATCATAAAAACTTTAATTTAATCTACCACAATCCAATCTACATACACACACTGTTTAATGTATTTTAAAGAGTTTTTATTAATGTATTAATATCAGCTACTTTACACTAAAGTAATACCCTAATGCCTTAAATTTTCTGCAGGTTTTTTTTTTCATTATTTTTGCTCATCCTGAAAGGTTCACTGAAATTAATCCACAGAAAGGAAATGTAAAGGTGCCACATGTATAATATTTATTATGCCCTAAAATATATAGAGAGTGCCAATACAAACCTACCCTACTAACGTTTGGTATTTCCTCCTTAATTTTATGAATCTTAATAGTTGAACTCTCCTTTTCATAACAATTTTAAACAGGGAGATTTAAAAAAAGGACACAGGCTTGACAAGTTGAAACAAGCAATTACTCAACAGTGCAATGCACCTTACTGTGAGCACACAACAACCTTTTTTACAAGTTACCACGATATCATCAGCTCAATTCTTATAATCATTTCCATAACTGCAGATACATGTGAAGCAATAAAGTGAATAAAATCTCAGTATTTTGAAACTAACATTGCAGTACTCCAACGATAAAATGAAGCGACAAGATTACATTCTATCATGTTCAACTTTGTGAGGAGGTGTGCCCATCAATTGAATTTGGGCTCTCTGATTGGCTAACTTGTAAAATAGTTTGCTGGGTGCTTACGGTAGGGCAAATTGCCCACTCCAGAAACTATTAAAAATACCATAATACTCTTTAAAGTGCAGGTTTGGGTGGTACTTGATGTAAGCCTCATTTTTCCAATTTCTTTTGTTTTCAGCACAAACTGCATGTGCTATGCTTCAACTTCGTAGAAATTTGCATACGGTGCACATTTGTATGCGAAGACACAATGCTACGTCCTAGCATTCCTACATGTACTCTGAATGCCATTGTGCCATTCTAACAAAGGAGACTTAATAATTACACCCCGGCGAGGCTGAGCCTGCACATAAAAGAGTATTATGGTATTTTTTAGAGTGGCCAATTGGCACGTACATGTAAGTTAAGTCTTCACAAGCCTAATGGCTCACAACTGCTGGAGCTTAACCCGGTTTCTATCATGACAGTATTACTACTCCCTCCTGGATGGGATGCTAGTCCATTGCAAGGTTACCCCCCGCCCTCCAGCATTATGCCACCGCCAGTACCCATTAATACACCCGGATGGAGAGAGACAACATGGAGCAAAGTTTCTTGTCTAAGGAAACAACACGACGGCAGAGACCTGAGTGAGACTCGAACCACCGACCATTAGTTTGAAAATCCAACTCGCTAATCACAACAACCACTATCCACTATGCCTCCACAAATTGACAGGTATAAAGGTACAAATCATGTACTAAAAGAAGTTCTCAGGAGGGATTCCATAATGAATGTCTTACAAATTCTCAAAAAAAAATTTAAATATGCATCTACAATGACTTTTTTGCAAAAAATATTTAGACTGTCTAAATTTTGGGCAATTTTTGCAAATTCTAGACCCAGAAAATTAAAAAGGATTAAAATAGGTACTCTACTAATACATATGTGCATATGGACAGATCTTTGAGTGCAGGCCAACATAAGCAACACTCAGATTATTTTAATGATGTCATATATTAGTTACCTACTTTCAAATAGGTTTTGTTTCACATTAACATCTTCAAAAACAACTTCAAAGATGAAGCTTGCATTTCTAACAGCATTTTCAAGGTCCTCAATAAAGGTCACTGTACCCTAAGAAAGAACAATAAATTACATGAAAGTAATAATAAAACCAAAAGATCCATAGTAAATTAAGCACTCACTATGTTGTATTTCAAAACTATGTCCATCATGGTTTGGTTATTTTAGATATTGTATTGTTTGTCAGAAAATTTGTATGGACTTTCACACAAATTTCAAATTTTAGGCCTCTGTTATTTCTTCGTATCCCACCCTCTCTGTGGACACCCAATAAAAACCCTCACCACAAAGTTCCGAGTGATCATAAGCTCCTCTCGCCTCAGCTTGTCTTTATGTTCTTCCAGCACATCATGGGCTCGTTCCAATGCTTGGCTGCTTCGGTCGTACACTTTTACCCGATGGCCATGGTATGCTAGCTCACCTACAAAATATTATTGACCACAAACACTGATGAATGTATTGCTGAAGATTGACACATTGAAGCGTGTGACCTGTCCTTATAGGAGGGGGCGTAAGGGTTTGCGGTGATGCGGTTTTGCGTTAGTTTTTGGTGCGGTTTTACAAAAAAAACAATTTTTGACATGCGGTATTACGGTTTTATAAGATTCAGCAGTTTGCAGTTTTCATAATTTGGTAAATTTTGGATGCAGTATTGCGGTTTTGTTACGTTTTTCTCCCCTTACATCCCGCTCTTATAGGCTACATGTACCTGACAATAATAAATGGTTAATTACCAAAAGGGAAAGGAGGGGGGAGGGAGGGGGAAGAAAAATATCCCTGTCTTGATTCATTATTGTTCTGTTAGGTGATAGGTATTTGGTGCTAATTAATTTTTGTGAAACAGAGAAACAGAGGAAAGCTGAATTGAATCTGCCTACTACACAAGACACCAAACACAAGATTAGGATTTTTTTCTGAGTTTGCTGCAGGGATAATGACGGACAAAATCAAATGACCCAAATCTAATTTATTTTTAAGGCTGATTTATGTCCAGCCTTCTTGCCATGGCAACTCCACATAAATCAACCAAACTAGAATATGAAAAAAAACTTTTAGGTATTAAACTTAACAAATCTTGTCAATGTTAGGCACCTAGGGATGAACAGTTTGAACAATTCTTGGTTTGCAACCACATGACAAGGCGGCCATGTTGGTGGTCGATACAATACAATTTTTGTTGCAGAATTTGCATGAAAATAGAGTTTAGTTCCCAGCTTTTCTTCTTGACCACCAACATGACCGCCGTGACGTTAAGCGCAAACCAGCAATATGGTAAATATACAAGACTAGGACAGCCAATTAGTATGACATGTACAAACGTTGTTGTTGTTGTTGTTGAAACAAGTTTTTTTTAGCCTATATGTTTAAGGCTTTTTTCACATTTCAAAATATATAAAATTCAGACGACCTGGCTTGGTATGGTAATTGTAGTAAATTGTTCCGTTTGGTAAATATTTTACTCCAAATATCACGGGAAGTGTGACATTTCAGTAAAGCGTTCTACTTAGCCGCGCATGGATATAAGTTTTTACCTGCTATGCATGTCCCCATCAATCCTGCTCCTAAGACAGCTACCTCTTGCCTATCATAAAACATTTGCAACTTTTTTCCTGTTCCTTTCCTTATTAAATCACATAATAAGCTTATATAAAAGTTTTAACAAAGCCCGAAAAAGAGAGAGAAATATCAAACCGAGAAGCCCCTGGGAACGAGGTTGCTCTCAAATGCTCCTTCATGTAATGAGCAATGAGCTGAGCGGCTTGGCAATCACAGGACACCCAGGCTCACCGAAGTGGAGGTGAAAAGTGGTGGATATTTAACAAACGGAACAGTTTACTACGGCTGCGTTTTTTTGGGAGAAATTGGATTTGTGATCTCAGATCATATGGATTATTCATGACCAAAAAAAACGAAATATCCTAAAACGGCTAGAGTTATGAACTAGGTCCCAATTTTTAATCAAAGGGCTCTTAAAGCCATCTCGTTAATGCGTTAGAACGTGATGTTAATAAAAAGGAAGAATCTTGATAGTGAAAGGTAGTAGGTTCCGGCGCTCTCATTGCGTTAAGGGTGGCGCAATTTCTGCTAAAAATAGCCCAACACGTCCTTAACATGGCTTTGCGTGGGGCCAACGCTCACGGTTTCCTTCCCTGATAATGGCTCCTGGCAAAATATGTTGTTCTTGTCGTTTACATTAGATTCGGCATATGTGAAGGAGCCCAATGTGATTGCATTATACAGTGGATTTACTTTTGCGCAAAAATTAACGTTAATGTCCGTTTTTAGTAGTCATTGAATGGCTTTTGGTTTTATTCCTAAGATTAAATAAACGACAACATTTAGAACAACAGAAAAGTCTATCAGGCACGTACTTGGGGTAGACTTATTGAATATTCTAAAGCTGGGCTAAAATGCTTTTAGCGACGAGCAGGATTTGTGTTAGGGCTGTCACCTTTTATAACAAAGAATTTCCACGAATAATCAGTAGTTTGTGAACTTCAGTGAGCTGAATTTTAAAGATTCCCCATTTTAAAGATTCCCGGTTTTAACCTCTCTAATACGGACAAAAAGTTCCCACGAATAATCAGTGTTGACATGTCATAATTTGTATAATTTATGCGCGTAGTTAAGGACCGCAATGCATGCGTGCATTTACCATCATGCCTTATG
Organism: Dendrophyllia cribrosa; assembly: GCA_024195265.1. Lineage (NCBI taxonomy): Eukaryota > Metazoa > Cnidaria > Anthozoa > Scleractinia > Dendrophylliidae > Dendrophyllia > Dendrophyllia cribrosa. Next base: position 22,318,068 of record JAJLRJ010000006.1, on the reverse strand, counting down.
GGTAGAGAAGAGCATGTGCTCGGGTTGTAATGGCTACCGTTCTGAATTATTAAATGTTGTTGTGTTCAGTTTACCTATTTGTGACTTATCTGGTCTACCCTGCCTTGGGGCAATCAACATGGTGGCAGCCTCGGGATCTATTTAACGAAATGGCGTCGACAGAAACCGGACATTTCAGACTTCCGCCCCAGCTAGAGGTGAATTCGGGAAATGTATCCGAGAACTTCAAAAGATGGAAACGGCAAATGGAAGTTTATTTGGCCGCTTCTGGTGCTTCGGAAAAGGATGAAAAGGTACAAACTGCGATTATTCTGAATTGTGCTGGCCCTCAAGTTCTTGAAATATATGATAATGTTGTGTGGGCGAATGCTGATGATAAACACAAGCCCGATAAAGTCCTAGAAGCCTTTGAAAAATATTGTAACCCAAGAGACACTGAAGTACTCGAATCTCACAGATTTTGGAACATTCCGTACCAAGAACCATTTGACAAATTCCTAACAGAGCTCAAGACGAGACGCGTCCTGCAACTTTCAAGAAAAAGACAGGATGATGAGAGACAAAATAGTTTTCACTGTGACAGGAAAGCTTCAAGAGTTACTTCTCCGGGTAGACGGTCTGACCCTCGAGAAAGCGGTGAAACTATGTAGAGCCTTTGAACAATCCAACATGCAAGTTAAAGAGTTCAGAGACAACCCGACCCCTTCAAACCCCACGAAGGTGAATAAAGTGGCACAAAGGTCCGATCAGAAATCGCCTGGTAGCAAAAGCAGACCGGTGGAAACAAAAACGCAAAGAAGGAAGAAAAACTGAACATAAACTGTCCATTTTGTGGCTACGAACATGAAAGAAGCAAAGAGAAATGCCCTAGACCTGTAACAAATGTAAGGGTCGAAATCATTTCAAGGCAAAATGCAGAAAAGTGAACTCAGTGTCGAAGTCCAAGGGTGATGATAATGATTCTGATGATCAGTGGCTTATGGCTGTAAACCACAGTGGAGAGAGTGTTAATGCTACACTGACCATAAATGAGCATGATGTCCGTTTTCAACTTGATAGCGCAGCTGATGTCAATATTATCTGTCAGAAGCATGTAAGGAAACAACAAGTGTCCCCTTCAACAGTACGCCTAAACATGTGGAACAAAACTAATCTGAAACCTCTTGGAGAAACCCTACTAAAGGTCATGAATCCTCGTCATGGTACCGAGACTGAGGTAAAGTTTATTGTGGTGCCGAATGGTTTTACCAATCTGCTAGGACTTAAAACCATTCAGGAACTTGGTTTCATAACCATAAATGAGGAATGTTTTATTTCCCAAATCAAGGCCCCTCAACTTGGCGATCTGGGAGAAGCTACCCTCAGAGTTGATGAAAGCATTCCACCCAAAGTCCTTCCATGTAGAAAAGTTCCCATAGCAATTCATGATTCAGTAAAAGAAGAATTGAATCGACTTGTGGACAAAGGTGTGCTAGTTCCAACTACTGAACCAACCGAGTGGGTCAGTCAAATGGCTATTGTACACAAGCCCAATGGCAAACTACGCATATGCATTGATCCTCAACCCTGGAATGCTGCACTCAAGCGTGAACATTACAAACTACCAGTACTAGATGATGTACTCCCAAAGCTGAAAGACGCAAAGGTATTCAGCAAATTAGATGTGAGGGAAGCTTATTGGCACGTCCGACTTGACGAGGCATCCAGCAAGCTGACCACAATGATTACGCCGTTTGGCCGATACAGGTGGAAGAGGCTACCTATCGGACTGAAGGCCTCAAGCGAGATATTCCAACGCAAGCTTGATGAAGCCTTAGGAGACCTGGATGGTGTATTCTGTGTCGTAGACGATGTAGTCATCGCAGGGTGTGGTCGCACAGAGGCCGAAGCTCAAATAGACAATCAGCACAAACTGACTGAAACACTAAAGAAGTGTGCCAAGAAAAACATTGTCCTGAATGAAGACAAACAGGAGATTGGCTTAACTGAAATTATCTTCCATGGTCACAAAATCACGAAGGAAGGTGTTAAAGTCGATGAGACTAAAGTTCAAGCGATTCGTGATATGCCGGCACCCACCGACGTAGCAGGTGTGAAACGTCTATGCGGCATGGCACAGTACATGTCAAGGTTCCTGCCTGATCTTGCTGGAACACTTGAACTGATCCTTGCTCTTACGAGAAAAGACACCCCATTTGTGTGGTCCACTGAATGTGAGAGAGCATTCGCGAAACTGAAGAGTAACCTCTCTGAATCCCCATGCCTAGCCTATTTTGATTCATCGAAAGAAGTTGTCATCTAAGTGGATAGCAGCAAACATGGGATTGGTGCCGTACTGCTACAAGAAGGTCGTCCCATAGAGTACGCATCACGCGCATTGACACCATCAGAGAGGAACTGGGCGCAGATTGAAAAGGAAGCCCTATCTGTCTTGTATGGTCTTGAACGATTTGACCAATACACTTATGGCCGAACTGTTAAAGTAGAGAACGACCATAAGCCTCTTGCTTCAATATTGCGCAAGCCTCTGAGCATGGCGCCAAAACGTCTTCAGGACATTATGATGCGTTGTAACAGATACAACGTTCATTTTGTATTCGTCAAGGGTACCGACCTAGTCCTCGCAGACACACTAAGTAGAGCGCACCTGGACTCTGATGAAGATAACCAGGATGACCGTGCTCAAATCAGGAATGTCAACGCATTTCATGACATTCCAGATAAGCGACTCGACGAGATACGCGAAGCAACCTTGCGTGACACTGGCCTACAAACTGTGGTGACATTAGTGATGGAAGGATGGCCAGCAGACAAGCGCGACACTCCTTTAAACGCATTGCCCTACTTCGATGTACGCGACTCTTTAAGTGTCATGGATGACATTCTAGTGAAAGGAGAAGCAGTAGTGATTCCCTCAGCGCTAAGAGCAACCATCAAGAAAAGACTTCACAGTGCCCACCTTGGTTGTGACAGCATGTTACGTCGAGCTCGAGGAACAGTGTTTTGGCCTGGCATGACCAGCGACATCAAGCAATTGGCTGACTCGTGTGAAATTTGTCAGGAAATGAAGCCTCGGAACTCACAGGAACCACTGAAGCAACATGATGAAGGTGATGTGCCATGGCAGAAAATCGGTCTTGATCTATTTGAAATCGCTGGCAAGCACTATTTAGCGGTGGTAGACTACTACTCCAACTTCATAGAAATCGATCTGCTGACAACGATGACAAGTGTACGTGTCGTCACTTTACTTAAGAAACATTTTGCCGGGCATGGCATACCACGAGTTGTAGTATCGGATGGAGGCCCGCAGTTTGTCAGTCAAGAATTCAAAGCATTTGTAAAAAACTGGGGTATAACGCACGTAACTTCGTCACCAATGCATCAGAGAGCAAATGGAAAAGCAGAATCGGCGGTTAAGATCATGAAAACTCTTCTTGTGAAAACTCACAAGGAAGGCGGTGATCCTTATGAAGCGATGCTGGAGCAAAGAAATACCCCACGTCAAGATACAGGCCGAAGTCCGACATAAATGATGTTCAACAGAAAAACACGCAGTTTCCTGCCTAGTCTAAACAACGCGCCAAAGGACACTATTATCAAAGAGAAGCGCGATGCACGTAAGCGCAGCGTCAAGCGAACCTATGACCGGAAGTCGCGACAACTCTCAGAACTAAATGTGGGACAGTCCGCATTTTTCAGACATATTGAAGGACGAGACGGGAAGTTGTGCCAAGTTACAGAAGTCCTGGGCCCCAACACCTACAAGGTCAAAGGTCCGGATGGAGGAATTTACAGAAGAAATCGTAAGCATGTGAGACCCACCAAGATCACGCCGAAAGCTCGTGATACCTCTCCCCTGGATGAATTTCGCACTCCTGACGCGAATCTACCAGCGCCGCCGCCGCCGCAAACAACACAAGTAGTTAACCCACCTACAGACACTCAGGTTAAGGACAATCAACCGCAGAGTATGCAAGACAAAGTTGCGCGCACGGACATTTTGGATCAGTCTCTAAGTGCGAACAGACCCAGACATGTGATCAAACCACCAATCCGTTTCAAAGACTATGTGTCCAAGTAGAGACTATTTAGTAGTTCATTTATTCGTTGAAACACCAGTTGACATTTACAGAAACTGAGAGATTTAGCTAACTTTGATTTTTATTTGCTTTTCCAAAGAAAGGAGGATGTTGACATGTCATAATTTGTATAATTTATGCGCGTAGTTAAGGACCGCAATGCATGCGTGCATTTACCATCATGCCTTATGGGTAGAGAAGAGCATATGCTCGGGTTGTAATGGCTACCGTTCTGAATTAAATGTTGTTGTGTTCAGTTTACCTATTTGTGACTTATCTGGTCTACCCTGCCTTGGGGCAATCAACAATCAGTGCTTTGTGAATTTCAGTGAGCTGAATTTTAAAGATTCCCCATTTTAAAGATTCCCCGTTTTAACCTCTCTCTAATACGGACACCGAAGGGATAGAACAAAGTGTCCGAGAGTGATTTTGTAATAATCTGCACTTGGTGCTTGCGTAAACGGTAGCGACGTGAAAAATGTAAACAATAAACAGCAAAAACCACGAAGATAAATCAAATGACGCGTTATTTCTGCTGGTATCTGTTGTTGATGTCCTTAATGTCACAATCACTAATTGGTTTTTAATGGAATAGGTAGTAATTTTGACACAGCACATTGGTAATCGAATGCCAGTGAACATCACGCAATGACAAAGCGTCAGTTTTCGACACTTGCGATATTAAAGAGAAATAAAGTGGAAATCTTACTATAACTTTTTAGACCGAAGTAACGCGACTTGTTGCTTGTGTTTATTATAGCCGGCGTAAGGACAAGAGCTCTTTTAGCAGCCAGCAAATCAATAAAAGTCGTGAGTAACAAGAGTCTCTAGTGTGACTGTAAATAATTTTCATGTATTTGACTGAGGGGAAACTTCAACTTGATTGTATTAGGTCATAGCCGCAATATTGCGGTAAGCTTATGTTTTCACACTGACACGGTTCAATATTTTTTTAAAATTAAACGTAAGGATTTTTGACAAACGCAAAAAGAAAAATACAGTACATCAGTTTCATATTGTTTTACGCGGTCTTGGACACATCCACTTAAAAACAAATTAGTCTGTCGTTTTATTTATTTGGACGTGAAAAATGGCTGGAAAATGGTCATTTGTCAGTCACGTGTGGCATTGCGGTGGTGAACTTTTTATGTTTCCTACGATCGAAAGGTTCATGTTCAGTGTCCGGGGTGAGGGGGGGGGGGGGGGGGGGGGGGTGGGGGTGATGGGGGGGGGGGGTAAATCGAACATTCAATCTTTCCGAAGAGTACATACGCGACAAAGATTTTATGTACAACGCAATAATGTCATATTATTCCTCGAGACATTGAGTTATGGGAGCAACTGATGAGGTTCACTTTCAACCTTTGCTAACGTAAAGGGTAAGGTGTAAAGGCTTTAAAATTCATTTGTGAACTGCAGAAGTGGTCAGAAGTAGTGGAGGCTCATCAACGGTTTTTAAGTCTGAAATCAGTGCTTGTAAGTGAATTTTTTTCAGTTGAGGCATTACAGAAATGCAATTACAATGTTCTTTAAAATAAGCGTGACTATATTTAGAAACGCTAAATGGTGCGTGCCATCTAAGTTATGATAAGATTTCGAAGCCTCCTGAAGTTTAATTGAGTTTATACGTGTAGCCACTTTAGCACTAGTCCTTCTTCAACAGACCATTCCAATAAAATTGAAAAGGCCTTTGAGCTACAAGCATCATTGCGTTCGACTGAAAGGAGAACACTTTCTAATCCCGTCGTGGATTTCCTGTGTCGAGTGGTATGCCTGTGTTCTCAGCTATGAAAAATCGAAATTTCCCACTTCCGGCGTGGTACCCGTTTAGTCCCCCCGAAGCATATTTTTTCAGGGGCTACTTCCGGGTGTCCTGTGTTTGGTGGTTGACCTGTGTTACAAGCAGCAAAATCGAGTTTGGACAGCTTTTAGCGGGGTTTTAGTAGCAAGTTTCTGCTTGCTTCCATGGGCTGTCAGCTCGAGGTCACGTTGTGAGAGCTGTCAGTTCGAGGTCACGTTGTTTGGGTAGCTTGGAGGTTACGTTGTTGACGCGACGTTCTTCGTCTGCTGTTCAGAAGGTTTTTTTCAGAAGGTTTCAGATCTATGGGTAAGTTTAACAGTCTTATAATTTCCGAGTAATGTTGTTTAGAAATCTCGTTTGTGATATTTTTCAAAAGCCTGAGGATAATGTGTTTGACTCGCTCTGCATTGAAGCACGAGGTGCATACATCAAGTCCAATTTGGTGTGTGTTCTCATCAACTAACTGCAGCTTGCCCTTGAATAACAATTGTCTAGCCCGCCCAGACGTTGTACTAAATCAAAGGAAACATTATATTGAATGGCCATTAATACTGAAAACACATGTACATAACTTCAAGTTTTGGATTCATCGGCTAGTGATGCACAATACAAAACTATCACGTCCCACTCGGCAGCCATTGACCGAAATACGATACTGAAAACAACCAAGTCGTTGTACTTGGCAGCTATTGAGCAAAATGACCCGTTGTGGTCAGCTATTGATCAAAATGCCTTGCCGGGCGGTCATTACACTATGTCTACACTACATCCATTGAGTGAAATGCCGCATTGTTGCGCACGCGATCCAATTCAGGCTTTGAAATATAAGTTGACGAGTCATATTTTACCGGCCACTAAAAAAAAGGGTATCAAAAAGGTCGAACGCACTCCCTTAATCCGTGATTAGTACTAGATATAAGTTTCAAAATGTTAGACCTAAGAAAGTCTTAGATGCAGCGAAATACATTTGGGTGTGTTGAATTTTGTTTGTTGTTCTAAGGATAGCTGTAGTGTTGCTTGGTCGTGAGAAAAGCGTATGTCTGTTTGGGCGATAAAACGCTGTGCCGATTGCGTGAAAGATAAGGCGTCAGATTGCACATATGGCATCTTATAGTTAGTCAATGGGGTTACTATAATAACGTTTTCAGCTTTTTTTTTTCTCGTGAGAAAGTTCCGAATCCATATATTGTTAAAAGATTTAAGGTTTTACTTAATTATTTTGTTTTTGGTATCCAAGAGAGACATTCTTTATAGTGTTTGAAGAGCACTTTTTCGTGCGATTGTCGATTAATTTGTCTAATAATTAGATTTACAGCTTGCACCGAAAAAGAAGTGATTACTCTCTTTTGTTTTTCAACTGAAAAGGTGTAAATCGTTTTAAGTAAGAACATTGTACTCCTATGGGATATTTTGTGTTGAGGGAAATCATCGTGTTTTGCTGGCGACTGATAGCTTTTTTTATTTTTTGCTGAGATACTTTTATGTTTTGATTGACGTGTTTGATAAGACAATCCCTAGGTCTGTGTTTTTATAAGGATAACTTTATGTTGAAACAAAATGAAGACGAATTAGAATTTAAAGAGATCTGTCGGAAATAGCGTTTAAATGTAAGGGTTGGCGACATTGAAAAATTGTTTAAGATTGGTCTGTTAAATGTTGTTTGATGTTTAATATTTTCTTGTAACTTTTTCAGTTGTGGGTGGACTGAAATATCTATGTTTTCTGGTTTTCGATTAGCGGTACGTCTGTTAGTGTTAAATGGGCTAATTACGTAGTTGTCAATTCTTGTTAAAGGAAAGATTTGACGCAGTTGTATCTTGTTATCGATATCGATGTGAATTTTTTTGGAAAGTGAAGCGGACATTGATTTTTCTTATGTGGAGAGTTAAAAAAGAAATGGATGCATAAGTTAATGTTATAAATGGGTTATTTGCGAATACATAGTAGTTCTGACTTTTTTTATTTGAAAGTCGAGAGTTTTCTATTTCCGGTATCATGTGTTTGGTAACTATCAGGGATTAAATGGATGTTTTTGAGTTTAAGAAATCAAGTGGTTTGTATTTGATTGCTATTTGAAGTTAATTCTTGGAAAAACTGTTGATATTTTTTGGTTTTAGGAGTGTATTGTCCGTTACGAATGAAGTTGCGTGTTTTCGAATTCTTATATTTTTAACATGTGTATATTTTATGTAATGTTTAAAAAACGAGCAGGAGTGTTTTATCGGGTTTAAAACCACGAGGCGTAGCCGAGTGGTTTTTGACCCGATAAAACACGTGCTGCGAGTTTTTTGAACGGCTTCAAAAACATTCTTGGAAAAGCGTGTATCAAGAGAGTTCATAACAATTATGCTTTTGCCAACGTTAGAAATTAGCATACGAGAAAAACATTAGGGATTAAATTAGTACGCAAGAAAATCAAATCTCACACGTGTTTTGTACTTTTCTTCTACTAACCGAAGAGGACATGGCGTCTTGTTCCAGAGTTTTTCGGAAGCCTAAAAATGCCGAGGAAGAGAAGAATTTAATCGAGAATGCTATCCCAAAGTCGACACGTGCAGTGACAAAGTGGTCAGTGAAACTTTTAGTAGAATGGCAGAATGGTAGGGAAAACAAAAATCCAGCAATCGAGTCTTGCGCCTTCACAACTGACAAGTCTAAAGTACAGCGCCTGGACACTGATATAGCCACTATGACGGCTGAATCACTGAACTTTTGGCTAATTAAATTTGTCGAAGAACTGTGCAAAGAGAATGGTGAAAGGTACCCTCCCCGGTCGCTGTACAGCATTGTGTGTGAAATTTGTTGAAAGAACATTAAATATGTTCCCACCATTTGTTGTGTCAGTTTCTGTGTTGATAATTAATTAATATTCATAAGTCCCGTGCAGTGTCTTTATATCTGATAAAACACCGCATACTAATAAGGATGAGGTTTATCGATATAAAGTCACTGCACGTGATGTATTATCTACCATTTGATTGGGTAATGGCCTTATGAATTATTAATGAGTTTTTGAACTGTGGTTGAAACCACAGAAACAATACTGAAATCCTAGATAAGAAACAATCTGTCAGGCGATGAGGTCATAGCTCTAAAAGAGTTGAAAAACAACTCTTCTATAAACCTCAAAAAAGCGGACAAAATACAACAACAGTCATGATGAATAAGACAGAAACAATAAAAGAGGCCCAACTGCAATTCGACAGGTTGTTAAAATGCTTGCTTTGTCATTCAATTCAGAACAACAAAATTTTACTTGTATACGAATAGAACTAAAAATAGTTTGACTAAATCTGCAAAATCACGAGGTTCCTTGCATACTATTGCATAATCAAAGCGCAACTTTTATCACCGTCAATACATTCTACCATGTACCTAAATCTATTAATGGCAATGACTCACTATTCCAAAATAAACAAAAGGCAAAGTCCATACTGCCTTTTCGTTCGCGTGATCGGTAATTTAAGATCAAAAGTTCATCAAATGTTAACATACCAGGGTCAAAGCCATTCATTTCATAAATTGAACTTACTAATTACTGCCTCCCTAAAGAATCGCGACAAAATTATCAACAAAAACAAAGAAACTTTAGATAACTTAGACGGACACTTCCACTTAAAACAAATTTGAAAGATTATTGATACCGTAGGTAACGTGAGATATCGAAACTAAATAAGAACTTTAATACCTTTGTGGTGACGTAGCGTGAGATAATTATGACAAGTTCATGACATCCCAATACCCTAGGGAAATTAACAATAGGTCCGGGGGTGCTCCCAAAATATTTTAGTGGCGGTATGTGACGACCTTCTTGAAATCCTAACCGGTTTAACCAACCATATCCTCAGTGCCCTAATATAGCTTCTAAAAAGAAGGAACAACTAACCCCCCCCCCCCCCCCCCCCCACCCCGGACAAATGTTAACAAAGTTAACAATGAACCTTGTTAACAACTTTTGTCCCTTTTTTGTATTGATTCCTAAATCTCGTTTATGCGCATGCGCATTAACGAGATAAAAATGAGCTTTTAAATCAAGTCCATTTCCAGCTTTCGTTGGATGGCGTTTAGTGGGGGTCATAATATGCTTAATTTCGTGTTTGCGGCTTAATTGAGAGAAAAATTGTTCCTCGTATAGAAAACTGGAAAGATTTTTAAGCAAACTGATATAAAATCCACTGCTAGTCGACTCGAATTAAATATTTTATAGCGCCACGAAAATTGCCTAGTTTTCAATTTTCGAGACGTTGCGACGAGTCTTCGCCGGACAAAATATTCAACGGCTCCTTGCGCGGGCAGAAAATCCTTTTGAACCAAACCAAACCTGGTTTATTTCTAGCCTCGATCATTTGCTAGGGTTTCAGGCAAAATTATTTTTCACGCGAAATTGAGTGAATGGTTATTATAGAGACACCCTCTTAAAAACACAAATCATCATGGCGGCCTCGTGCTTTCATCTGTTTCTCGGTGTTTGGATACTCTGATGAAACCCTCGCACTCGTTGTTGATCTATTACGAAGAAACGACGTCGGAGGAGCCGAGGAGGGACTTCCGACTTCCGACTTCGGACTTCGGACTTCCGACTTAATGAGAGCTTCCTGCCTTTCACTAGCGTAGGTTCATCTTGTACAGCGGTTCATCTTTTCATTGTGCGTCTCTCTGGGACTACAAAGTCCTTGATCTACTCGTGCCTTCAATGTAAACTACGAAAGCCGAGGAGGGACTTCCGACTTCGGACTTCGGACTTCGGACTTCCCACTTCGGACTTCGGACTTCGGACTTCCGACTTCCGACTTCCGACTTCCGACTTCCGACTTCCGACTTCTGATTTCTGACTTCCGACTTTCTATTTTAAGAAGGCTTGTACCCATTTCTCAAGTCCACACCCTTTCAATTTTAATGAGCCATATCTTTTGTTGTAGCGCATAAAAAGTCAAGCCACTTTGCATGCAAACACACAATGCATTGAACTTTATGGGAGTATAGGATTTGTTTACTTTTTTACATCGGTGCTTCCATGGCAACGAAATGGTGATCCTCCGAAATTCCCAAGTTGCGGGGTTTCTCTAGATCAAGAGAAATTTTTGTAAAACCCGCTAGTGAACTAGTTGATTAGACCATGGACTTCAACTGGACAAAGTTTAAAAGAAATGTATGAGAGCGTTTTTGAAATTTTTAGGGATGAAGTTTTGGGGATTATAAATACAGAGAAAAACATACTATCGACATAATTGGCTAATATCTAAAGAAAACGATGCGCGGTGGGAATGTAGTTTCACCTCATAATAGTTTGATTCCATTTGAAATGGTGTGTGAAAAAGTGAGGGGGTTGCTTTGGACGATTGCGAGAAAGAAGGATTTGATTAGCGTGCGTTCAGCTCTTTTGTTGCCTTTTTTGTATGTAATTTGGTCTACGCCTACAAATGTGATGATAATTTGGAAACCGCGAGATAATTTTTTTTAACAAATTTGACAATCTCGAGATTAATCATCAATTTATTTACGCCGATTGCAACAAAATAACCAGAATGAGACAATCATAAACCATTGTCAAAGCGTGTTATTTCTGCATCCGGCCTTGATGAAACAGTGATGAAACGTGACGTTTCCGACGTTGTCTTTATCAGTGCTGTCGAGTCATTGCTATTCGTAACGCGGAAGTCGGAAGTCGGAAGTCGGAAGTCGGAAGTCGGAAGTCGGAAGTCGGAAGTCGGAAGTCCGAAGTCGGAAGTCGGAAGTCGGAAGTCGGAAGTCCCTCCTCGGCTTTCGTAAGACATAGATTATTTACATGTGTGAACAATTTGAGAAATTTCGGAGTACACAACACCCCAGAATTAAATGGATTGTGACTGATTTCCACGGCGATGGTGTAAAGGCCGCCGTTTTTCAAGTTTGTTAGCTTGCGTAACACTTCGCGACATAGCCCCTTAACATCACGGCGAAACTGACCAATGACAGCTATAACCAGACGTATATAACATCAACTGACCATTCACAATTCACATGACTCTGAAGATGACTTCCGCTCAGGTTGTCGAAACGTCAGTCATTGTCAACAACAACAGTTCTTTTCAGAACTACACTCACCCGGACGATCACACTCGACAGACTATAGCCCCTTCAACCAACAATAGTGTCACGCAATGGCCTTTGTACGGTACACGCTTATGATGTGTTTTTTCTTTTTTCTTTTCTTCTTTTACAGAATTGTATTGCAAACATAGAGCTACATTACATATAAAAACAAATATACAATATAATAGTTTAAATGAAAAATAAAAATTACGGGACTCCTAGTTTTGGTGTGGATAAAAGCTGCTGTTCTATTACTGGGAGAAAAGGTTTCCATTTTTTATCGTGTAAGTAGAGTTTGTTGTTTTTTCTCGCGATAAAACGTTCGGTTTAAAAAGTTTTCTTGAATTTTTCTACTAATAGTCTTAAGGATAAATAGCTCTTATTTAATTTACAGCGGTATAATTTACCTTCAAGCATAATGTAGTTGACTAGAATGCTTATATTATTTGGGGCTAAAATCGTGAAGAGAATATCCTTGATATCAAATGATCTTACGCTTATGTTCAACGAGATAAGTAGATCATTTAAGTCATTCCAAAAAGTACGCACTTTCGTACAAAAGAAAAAAATATGTTCTGCAGTCTCCAACCCTTTTCCACACAAAAAAGTGGAAAAGTGAAAAGGGGTTATAAGGGTTATAAGGGTTTTAAGTGTTAACTGCGGATTACAAGGGTTTTTGTACGGTTTACTGCCCTGCTGGCTGAAACAATGGATGATTTTTCGAAGTTAAAGAATTACAAAAAGCTTGAAACTTAATCACAAAACATCAAGAACAACTAAAATAAATCTTCCTTTGTTTCGTATTCACGAAATGGCTCTTACCGGTAGAGCCCCTTGATTACTGAATTACTGTAACTAATTTAAACTTACGTATTTCGTTGGTATCAGTGTTGGTATTTAAATACATCAAGATTGTATACTGCAATTATCAGAAAATGTAAATATCAAAAACCAAGTACTAAGTAAGGTATAACAAGGCGAAACGAAAATAGAGCCTGGTCGCAGGTTATATTCAGGGCATCCTGATTTTTTTTGCATCGTTTCCTGTTTGGCAGAAGTTAGGAGTTAGAAAAGTTACAAGTCGCCGGCGGCAAACTGTAAGAAGATAGCCTGTGACTTGAACTTTCTCTAAATTATACCAAAGGCAGAGTCAATAGAACGTTTTCTCTTTTTTTAGCGCATTAGGCCATCACAATAAAATGCTTTGTTTCCCACCAACGTCTCTCTTAATTTCTCGTTAATGTGGCTCAGTCGGTCGGGACAAAAAAGAAACTAAAAATCAGAGTAAAGTATTTAAACAAGAAACTGTACACAGCCTGAACTTGTGTTGTCTTAACCTATGGCAGTATTGATTCCCGAGTTTTTTTAGTGCTTTTACGTTGAAACACAAGCTTAAAATTGTCTAAAAAGTAAGACTACTGGCAAGTTTTTGCGTTCGAGGTACGAGAACGCAACCCCTAATTTGTGCATTATTGGGTGTCCTGTGCAACTGATAAGGGAGGTTTTTTCGAGATTTCTTTGGTTCGTCGGTCGGTTCGTCGACACACATTTGCCTCGCTTTGAGGCGCTTGCTTACGTTTTGCCTCACTTTGACGAACTAACTCACGTGGCGAGTTTCTTCACATCTCATGCATCCTTCAAAAGATTTGCTGAATCCTTCCAAAGATTGCTGAAGTCTATTGAAGTCGGTCTTCAAAAGATTGCTGAAGTCTACTGAAGTCGGTAAGTAAAACACGCTCAGTAAAATTTTACTTTGGATTAAGCATGGTTCGTCACTGTCTTTGGAAAATGTGTGCGACTCCTGGCGCCTGCATCAAACCGGGTTGTTTAGCTCGGCGGCCGTTGTGCCACAAAGTAAATCTACCGAGTTGTGTAGCTCGGCGGCCGTTGTGCCACAAAGTAAATCTACCGAGTTGTGTAGCTCGGCGGCCGTTGTGCCACAAAGTGAATCACAAAGTAAATCTACCGAGATGTGAAACTCGGCGGCGCCATTTCATCATAACTTGTGATATCTCCTGGAAATCGAATCTAGCTTCTGCATAACTTATGACACAGCCTCTAATAAGCTCATGGAAGTTTCTCTTGAGGCTATTTGACTATATTAAATGTTCCATATCATATTCTGTACTTTGAGCTGTTCAAAAGGCTGCACAAACACTTGCTAAGCTCAGTTTCATTTTATAGTAATTTTCAGTGATTGTTTACTTGTGGAATTTCCAATAAATAGAATTAATGATTACATCTAACATGTTGTCAACTGTTTGCTTTTTAACAATACCCGACCCAGGTTTTTCAAAGCTGGCTTAGGATAGCCCAAGCTCAGTGCGAAATTTGAATTCACATTAGAAAGCTTAAAAAGTATATTCACTTTCATTCATTTTGTCAACAAGTTGATGATTGGGTGCTCTTAAAAATGACCTGGAAAATTATCCGAAGAACTGCTTTTCAACAATAACAACAAAAAAACCCGGTTTATTAAAGCGCCAATCAGCCTTCAACAGCTTAGCTCCGTAAAACATCAGTTGCAGTAGTAAAACAAAAAGTTCTATTCACATGCCCCACACACTCTAGCCACTGTCTCCTCAAATTCAGGTACTTAAACGAAGCATACAATATCACTACCGTTCACACACCTTTTCATAATGATGCACAGGTTAGATGGAGGTTTCGCTGTACGCAACCCTTACGCTCAAATATCCAGTAACAACATTTCTCTATCGCACGAACCACACAACCTTCCCCCTCAACTGCTACCTGTACCCCTACATGCATCGAACGCACTCGCCTAAGCTCCGATTACCCCTAGTATAAAATATAAAACTTGCCGGAACAAAAAATCCACAGCAATAAGCGGCGAACAGAATATCAAACGGTCCTATCCATCCATGAACGACTTGCATTGTCTTGAAAACTTGTACGCTGTAATTCTTCCTTTTGCTTTTCCAGTTAAACACACGGAGAGATTTTTCCGCCATCTTGAAATCAAGAGCGAGATCACGAGGTCGCGTGTCAACCAATCAGACCAGTTAAACTGAAAATATGCGTGCAAACATTTGCATGTACTAATGTGACACACATACACACAAAAGAAAAGTCACAGCCGAATTTATAACTCGTCGGCTTCCCCACGAGTAATAAATAAACGTGTCGGGGTTTGGTACATAGCTTCTCCTGGAATAAAAGTTTGCAACAAGATGTGATCACTTTACGTTTGCAATAGTTTACGAGGGTGATTTGGAATTATAAGTTAGCCATACCCTGAAAAGCTCGGAAAGGGAGCGTGCAAAGTGTCGGAATAGTTTAGCTTTCACTTTTTCATTTAATTTTGGTCGGTTGGACGATGGACAAGGATTGTTAAGCCGCAAAAATGTAACAACTAAGTTGAAAGGTTGTAGCGTTGCCCCATACATATATTATCTGCTATAAGATCCAAGTGTGAGATTTTTCACATAATTCGTTTCTTTCATCCCTTTGTTTAGTTTCTTTGCGCGAAATCTAGTTCTTTGTGTTATTCTTTTTTTCATCGCCATGGCGCGGTACAATTTTTGCAGTTCATTCTGGTCTGTACTAAGCGCAGTTCTCTTTAGTGTTCCAAGTTCCTTCGCGTTTTACGCAGTTCGCTACAACAGCAGTTTTCTCTGGCCGTAACAATGTAAGTGTGTTTCACAGTCCTCCCTTTATCGCAATTTCGTCGTTTCTTTATGTCGAATTTTCCTAAGTTGCACTGAACTTGTAATTTTTTGCTCTTTTACTGTTTTAGTTTCAACCCACGCACAGCCCGTTCTTCGTATCACGTCTCTTCGTATTAAATAAACCTTCGTTTGTTTAGTGGATTTGTTGGTGGTGTTGACATTTCTGGCCACGAGAGCTATTCACTTATAGCAGTTTCATAATACATCATCAACTTAAAAAAAAATGTTCGTGTCGTGTCACGTCCGTCCGCCCGGTGTCTCTCACACTGATCTATAAATACCTCCCAAACGATAAAAAAAAACACAATAAACAAAGTTACACAACATGTCCTAAGGCACATTTCATTAATAACATCTGCCAGTATGTCGCATGCCAGGGGGAACTCTAAAGCCGTGAAGGGGTTGTGCGAATGGGGACAAAAATTAATACCCCCAAAAATGCCTAGGGCTTCCAGCAAAACCCAATAAAATCCCCCCCGAACCAAAATTAACCCCCCAAAAAACCCATGCTGAATTTCATCTCGAAATATTATCTGCTATAAACCAAGCAAGTGTCCCACAGTTTGTGAAGCCGTCCCCGAGTCAAAAGAGAATTGTTCATATTGCAAAAAAAAATCTGTTTTCACACTGTTATAGTAATGTGGTCAATATCTATTGAAAAAGTTAAATTTTGCGTTGTTACATTTTGTGTTAAAGGCATTGTTACATTTTGTGGTGAGACGTTAAGTTTTGCATCAAAAGGTGTTGCATTTCGCGTTCATGTTACATTTTGCGTCAGTTGTTACAAAGTTTACGGCGTAACAAGGATCGCCTTATGGATCATCAGTTCACAACGCTAAGACAGAGGCTAAAAAAAGGAGCTTTTATTTCCCGTTTTTGAAGAAACCACAATACGTCATCGCAGGAAACTTTTGATTCCTCATTGCCGTCTGTGCCCGCATCTTCTAATGGCTCCGTCAATTCCAAGCCCGCTCATCCCCCCCCCCCCCCCCCCCCCGGGGCATTTGTCGGGCATTTTTATAACTTTTCCTTCCCAAGGGTGGGGCATTTGCTAAAATAGGTCAGCCCGGAGGTGGGGCATTGTCAAAGCAACGTTATCTTATGGATATTAAATTCGTACATGCTTCGTTGTTTATTTTAAATTTTCTGATTTCCCCCAGTATAAAAATATAAAAACTGAGTTGATAAATGTCGTTTCAGTCCTGCACTTTTCAAGTGAAAATATTAAAGTTTCACACAATTTTCAAAACAGGCCGCCTATTGCCTTACCTTTCAAGTGCCACAGAAGATAATATCTATATCACGGCAAATTTTCAATTTTTGTTGACGTCTTATTTGCCAACATTCGTGGCCTTGGTGTCTTTCCATCGTGATTTGTCGCAACAGAAGAATCAGGCTATTTAAAAATTCAATAGCAACTTCACTTGAAAAAGCGTTTCAATCAACGGCGACCTTACCGTGTAAATGGATTGAACGTAAGCATAATTTTAATCAAAATTAATAACATTAACAACCAGAATCGACAGGAAATTATTGGAGTCAAAAATTTTGCGGAAACATAACACAAATATTTAGAATGAATGAGGGAACGGATATAAGTAATACTGAGCCAAGGTAGAACGAAAGACTCCTAGCATGAATAAAGATCCATATATTTGTGAGCAATTATTGCTCCATCAATAATCATTGAAATAAAAATTTTGATCTTGTCCCATGGTCAAGCATTTACACTCTTTCAGATGCCCCACCGTGGGGATTTGTACATATAAGCTGACCCCACCGTGGGGCATTTACAACTTTTTAAAAATAAAAAGACAAATGCCCGACAAATGCCCGGGGGGGGGGGGGGGGGGGGGGGATGAGCGGGCTTGGAATTAACGGAGCCATAAATACTTAAATAATGGTGAACGAAAGGTGTATATAATCCAAACTTAAACAGCCCGAACCATTGCATAACTTAAACCGTACTTTCAAACAATCATTTCCTATTGTCCTTTGTCACCCTCTATCTCGTCTTCATAAATTGGTAAAATTAATTATCTAACAATCATCCGCTTTTGCTCTCTTTGTCATGGGTGACTCCTTAGTGACAGCATCGGAAAGCAACTCGTCAAATGTGGATATTGTTGTAAAAACTGTTTTTATCTGTTTCCGCGAGCTCTGCATTTCCTGGTCGCAAGCTAACAGCAGTTGTGAATCCTGCCTCAAAAGCAGCTCTTGCTTCTGTGTGAAAAAAGGGATATGGAAAGTTAGCTTTAATGAAAACTCAACACAGATTTTCAGAGCCAAATGTTATGGGTTGAAATTGTAGAAATAAAGAACTTAAATTAAGACTTGATAAAGGTTGCCAACTTCATCAAATTTCCGTTTAAAAATAAAAGAAAGGAAAAAAAAACACTATTCGATGTCTTTACCGGAACGATTCCCGGTAGTGTTGGTTGAGAAAGGAAGGAAGGAAGGAAGAAAGGAGTAAAAAAATTGCATATTTGTCTCCGTCTCCGTTTGTGTCCGTCTGCTGCACGAGTTTAAACACTGCTAAATAGGTCAATGGTTTATATTTGCAATTGACCACATTATTAGATTCCATCCATAGAATCATTACAGGAACCATGGTTTTTTGTCTTACAGTGCGACGCGCTTTACCGTAGGCATCCAACAAACTATTTTTTACAAGTTAGCCAATTCGGCTAAAGCTAATGCTAATTGTTATTTTCGTAACTGCGGATACGGCTTTACATTCCTGTGATAAAACAGTTAGCGACAATCATATTACATTTGAGGCGTGCTCGTCAACTGAATTCACGCTCTCTGATTGGCTAAATTATAAAAAGTTTGTTGTGTGGCTCACGGTATTAAGGTGCGTTGCACTGTAAAGGGTGATCAACTGTCATATTTATTATGTCTGCTGTTGGTTTTAATTTGGTTCTTGAAATTTTTTTACATAACTATTTGGTTAGCTACCGTGTTGTGGTGTGCATAATGCGAGAATAATGTTATTATATCAGTGTTGTATATACACACAATCATTATTGATGATCCCTAATTGGGTTGTTTAGCATCATTTACTGTATTGTATTATTGATGATCCCTAGTTGGATTGTTCAGCATCATTTACTGTATTTTATTATTGGTGATCCCTAGTTGGGTTGTTCAGTATCATTTACTGTATTGTATTATTGATGATCCCTAGTTGGGTTGTTCAGCATCATTTACTGTATTGTATTATTGGTGATCCCTAGTTGGGTTGTTCAACATCATTTACTGTATTTTATTATTGGTGATCCCTAGTTGGGTTGTTCAACATCATTTACTGTATTGTATTATTGGTGATCCCTAGTTGGGTTGTTCAGCATCATTTACTGTATTGTATTATTGGTGATCCCTAGTTGGGTTGTTCAGCATCATTTACTGTATTGTATTATTGATGATCCCTAGTTAGTAGGTAATAAAAGGCTGTACCCGGTGCATCTCGGGCCCCATGTAGTTTTTAACGTAAAATCACAAATACGGAGCTCTTTGGATATTTTTTAAATATCCCCATTTGACAAATGCATCGCCAATTTCAACACAATTTATAATCTCCTAAATTTAACACAGTTTTTATTCTGTTTCTTTTTAACAGTAATGAACAGAATTGTCATTTAGCCATTTGCAAAATCTAAATATTTTCTCATAGCCTCACAAACTTTCGTACATTTTCGAAGTGCGTCATGCTGTTTCTTTTTATCAGTCAATATTCATTTATTTTTCTCCCCACATCTTCATTCTGTTTGAATTGTTACAAAAATCCCCATGCATTGACTCAATTCTGATATTTGAAATTCTTGATGAGCCAGATTTTCCTCCAGACATTTGAACTACGGGCCCTCGATCCCCACCGGGTACAGCCTTTTATTACCTACTGTATCAAAATATTTCGTTTTATCTCTCTGTCTTTTTTTCTTCCAGATTTCTGGGAGAAAAAGAGAAAAGTTGAAATCGATTTCCAAAGTTGTCAATCAGAGAGGTTTACAACTTTTCAAAAAAAAGTTTTGGAAATGAAAACGAAAACTGTTTTTTCATTTCATTTTCTTTTCAACAAAAAAGTTTTCTCCCAAACTTGTGTCAACCTCCCTAATTGACAACTTTTGAAAGTTTTTTTTGTTGTCAATCAGGGAGGTTGACACGTTTTTGAAAACAAGATTTTATTTTGGAAAAAAGTTTTTGTTTTTCAGAAAACTTTTTTCATTTCAAAAAGTTTTCTCCCAAACTTGTGTCAACCTCCCTGATTGACAACTTTTGTTTTTGAAACCAGGTTTTGTTTGGAGAAATCTATTTTTGTCCAAGCTTTTCCACATCACTCAGCGGAACCCAAGAATTGAATTTATCGGGATATCCTTTCCATTTAACGAAAGCTTTCTTTTCTTCTGGTCGCGGCGAATAACCTTTTCAATGCGAAACACGCTTTGGTTTGTCCTTTGGAGTTCCGCCTCGTAAAATGATCCAGTTATTTTTTCTCCCAACAGATCGACTAACCTATACGTTACAGGATTTGTGTTCAAAACCTCATCGACGACAAATATCTCCTGTCCAGTTCGGGGTGAAACCTTTATCGAATATCTTTCGTTTGTATTTTGATATTCTAACCCTGTCGCCGACTTTGAATTTTGCTGGGTTGTGTTTAGCATAAATCATGTCTCCGAAAAGATTAGCGAACACTTTTTTCTCATTTTTCTGTTTGCTCGCCTCTGCGGGTGACATCTTAATGCTTGAATGATAAGTGTTATTATATTGATTCACTAACCTGCCCAGTTGGTCCCAGTATATTGTATTATTGTTAGCAGAAAACATCCGGAAGAGTTTCTCCTTCATCGTCTTGTTCCAACGTTCAACCACAGATGACTTTTCTTCATTCTCTGTGGTATACAATTTTATCCCATTCTTATCCAGGAGATCCTTCATAGTTCCATTGAAAAATTCACTTCCTTTGTCTGTCCAAAGCATCTTCGGTTTTTGTGGGGGCTGCGCCTTCAAATATGGACCGGAAAGCATCGGCAACTGTTTGTAAGTAAAAAAGTAAAGTCGCGCACACGAGCCAGACGGCTCACAACGGCCGGAGCTTAAACCCGGTTTCTGTAGCATGAAGCGACTAGGAATATTGCTACTCCCCCCTGGATGGGATGCTAGTCCATCGCAGGGTTACCCCCAGCATTTTTTTGTCGCCGGTACCCATTTATACACCTGGTGGAGAGAGACAGTGTGGAGTAAAGTTTCTTGTCTAAGGAAACAACACGACGGCAGAGACCAGGCTTCGAACCATCGACCTTCAGGTTGAAAGCCCGACGCACTAACCACTAGACCACCGTGGCTCCACACACGGCAACTGTTTGTCCTCGCTTGTTTTTCAGGGGGCGAATCCAACCGAACTTTGAGAAAACATCGATCACCATCAGGAGGTAATTGATTCCTTGTTCCACTTTGAAAATTTTCTCATCTCGACCAGATCAGCTGTCCAGATGTTGTCAACGCCATACGCAATGACTTTTCGTTTTGGAAATCTTCTCCTTATTGGCTGGTGAAGTTCATTTGCCAGATTTTGAGTCCAGCCTTCACTCAAAATCTTTTCCCGTTTTTTGGGGCACCCAAACCAAGTTTTTGTTTTGCATCAATGGTATTTCGTGCCAAAGCATGACCCCACTGTCTTTCTTTCCAGGGAATGGAATCCAAAGCGGCGACCATTTTCCTGTCTGCTTTATTTTTACATTTGCGTGGATTTGCTTCTTTTGCGCAGACTGAATAATCCACATCGTGTTGCATAGCAACTGCATCTGTTTTTCCTGTTGGTTGTTGCCAGATTTCAAGAATCTTTCCAGTTTCATCGAATCTAACTTGCTTATCCAATGGGTTATACGGACCAGTGAAGTTATGCCCGGGAAGAGTGAAACCTTTCTTTGGTTTTGGCAGTTTCCCAATCAAGCTGTGAACATCTAAAGCACCGCCATCTAAATCTGCTCGATCTGTCTTATATTTTCTGTTTGGCCTAATCGCTGTACTCAGTTGGTTCAGCATATCGGAAGAGGTTTTGGCAAGAAATGGTTTCATCTTGTCCAGGGCAAAATCCAATGCTTTTTTCTGAGTGTTTTTGTTTCTCATCAATTCACTTGCCCCATAACGACCCATTTCAACTGTTTTCTTTCCCAACCATGGAATTGCAAAACCAGTCAAAGCCAATTCTCCAATGCCCCCACCTTGTGAGGGCAGATTTAGTTTCCCGACTTTTTAACAAATCTTGTTTTCTTTATTCCACAGGAAGCGCAATGACAAAACCACATCTTTCTCCCATTTTCTGCAGTCATGGTTCCAGTTGGACCCACACAGTCAGTTTGTTTCTTCTCCTTCACGCAATATGACTTCATTTTCAATCGAAATATTCTTTTATGAATCTTTCATTTTGCATTGTATCAGTCAAACTGAAAGGCTGGAGAATATCATAGAAGTCTTTTCCCTGCGACCATTGATGGAGGAAATAAAGACAATAATACCCACAAAGGACACTGTTGATATTTTGATACTGACTGCTGTTCCAAATCACCGGTTTGTTGCTTTTGAATTCTTGTGGAAATCCTATTCCAAAAGAGTCAAAATACCATGTGAATTTTTTCCCTGGAGCGCAACAAACCCAATGAGTTCCTGCATTTTTCAGTGAATCCAAATTAATAATACAGGGAGTGTGTTTTTGTGGCATGAATTGATCTCTCGCAAAGATGCCTTTGAAGTTGGGAATCTCCAGAAAATCAATCCACTTCATGAGATCCACATTGTTCAGGGGTTTGTTTACAAATCTCGGCTTTCGCCAGGCTCGCTTCACAATATTGCCCCGAGAAGTGGGATGTTGTTGAATGGACTTTTCGATCCCAGTAGAAGTCCTTTGCCCTTTTTGATTTTTTTTTGCCCATTCCAACCGAGTTTCGTCCCCAGCTTCCGATGAATGGAGGAGGCCGTGCCCAAGGGGTTCCCAATCTTGGAGCTCCTTTTCCTTTTGGACGCCCAACTCTTGGTGCCCCCTTTCCTTTTGGACGTCCAACTCTGGGAGCACCTCTCCCGCTCCCTTTCCCAAATAAATTCTTAACCATGTCAAGTGCCAGTGGAACGCCAATGGATGCCAGCACAGTCCCTAACAATCCACCAGATTGTGTTTTGGTTGGTTTCACAACAACTTGTCCTCCTGATTGCAGGGCAGTTAAAATATCCTGTTTCTGTTTTGATGTCAACAAATGTTTATTGTCAATCAGTTTCTGAATTTTATTTTGGGGAATGAGAAATCCACCCACTTGGCCAGCTCCCTTTCCACTGATTGCTTTCACAACTTGACTTGCTCCTTCACTCGCCAAACCAGCTAATGCTGACAGTCCAAGTGTCTTTCCCAAAGTAGACACCAGTGCTCTGGCAAGAGGAAAATAGCAGAAAACAGACTTCCACCTTGTTTCATCACTTTTCTAATTTGCGTTTTCGATATCTTTATCTCAACTCCCTTTCCCAAAGCTGCGGCTTTGTCAATTCTTTTAATTTGATTGGCTGTCAGCATCAGTTCATCACTTCCACTTGTTTGATTTCGTCCCAATCTCAGGGTAACAGGAGTGTTTGTTCTGAATGCTCTTCCAAGCTTTTGTTTTTGCCCTTCAGACAAATTTATTTTATATGGGTGATATGTTGTCATTTTTAATGATAACATATGTTTTAGGCAATGACTAATTCATTTCCAATTTTATCAATCTTAGCTGTTTCCTCATAGAGAACCACTGCATGCACATTGAAGTTCGCAGTCGCATTAGCATTCACGTATATCGAAATATCAACTGCTTGGGGTCTCTTGTTGGTTTTTCAGCTTGGTAAGACAAGTCGAAATAAATGAGGCTATAAAGTGATTGAAAGTTAGCCAAATTCAACTGAGTCCCAGTGTTGAAGTCATTTTTCCTCATTGCATAAGCCATGACATCATTGAAGATTCTGACTTTTGATTCTGTGTCATAGTCAGTTTCAGGATAAAACACTCCATTTCCATACTCCAATCTGCAAGTTGACAAGGATGAGTTTGCATCTGCTGCATTCAGCTTGAAAGTATCCATCAAATATGGAGAGTCTTCTGCAGGGTCATCATTGGGTGGAGCTGTTCTTTTCAGCCAGACAAAAATATGCCTTACATTATCAATGCTCGCTGAAATCTGGAAGAACCCTGATGATTGTGCAGGAGCTGATTGTTCATATGTCTCCCTCAGATACTTCCATTGCGATTCTTTCAGGAATGAACTCACAAATTTGTCATAAAGAGAATCTTTTGGCGTTAATCTTGGCACCCAAAGCAAAAATCTGTTGATAACAACTCTTCCAGGATCTGTACCATTTGCCATATGAATTAATTCAGAATCCTGTTGAAGATTAATTTCAAATTGTAGTTGCATTGGGACTAATATCCTGTCTTCCAGTTCTTCGAAAAA
Source organism: Dendrophyllia cribrosa (assembly GCA_024195265.1). Taxonomy (NCBI): domain Eukaryota; kingdom Metazoa; phylum Cnidaria; class Anthozoa; order Scleractinia; family Dendrophylliidae; genus Dendrophyllia; species Dendrophyllia cribrosa. The sequence continues at coordinate 22,293,947 of JAJLRJ010000006.1, read as the reverse complement.
GGAGAAACGATTCAGGGGAATAATCGTGTTGACATTTTTTGCCCCTCCAGTTCTATTGTCTCGAAGAGCTTGAGTTTGCAGTCGTCTCGCTTCAAATCCTGTGTTATTCGCAGCTGTTGTTGCATTCACATCTAAATACCAGAAACTGTTCTTTGCTACTGATCTGCTGAAGTCATCGGAGTATTCCAACAGATTTTTAACAAAAGTAACTTTATGCAGATTGTCAGGTTCGTAAACAATCTTCCCTGCAGATCTGATGGTCATGTGTTTTATCAGGGAATGTGAGCCATTTATGACTGTTATCCTATCAGCAGCAGCATATCCAGCACCATCTGCTAATTTCTGGAGTTGAAATTGCACTTCAAAATAAGCGTTATGCCAGTCATAAAACGCCGATCTGTCATTGATGGTGAATTTATAACTATTTTTTCCTTGTGCTTGCCCATTTGCTGGGGCTCTGAGTACATCATCCAACTGGAATCTTACTAATTCATTTCTTTGGAGATATTCATTCGATCGAAAAGCCATTTTGATAGATTATTTTAAATTCCTTGGCCACTGATCAGTCTATTCAGGATGTCATTTGCAGTTTCTCTCTGTGGTTGTTTCACAGGGAGCGAAGCAGGGAGTGATTGTGGTTTTCGTCCTCGTTTCGCAGATGGTTTTCCAATCTTCATGTTTCCCAGTTTTTTCTTAATCAAATCACCTGATTTTTCAACTGCTGCTTTGCCAAGTTTTTCTCCAGCGTGAGAAATTCCTGCGTCCAATGCTTTTTTAGCAAATGGTTTCGCAACTTTCTTGAGAATTCCTTTCATTGTTGGTGCTGCCATCTTTTTCAGTGGCTTGAAGATGGAATGAAAAATAATTCCTGTTTCTTTGTGCTTATAAACAAACTTCCCCAGTTTGGGATGGTAATAACGAGAAAATTCATATGCTTTCATTTTATAGTCTTTTTTTAATATCAACGAGAATGCTGTGTCTGCCCCATTCAGGTTAACAATTCTTCTTTTCCCGTCTGTGACATACATCCGAATTGAGCTGATCGTGTTTTTATTCACAGGGCAGAATGCTATTTTTCTGGGTTCGCGCTCAAAACTATATGATGCCTGCAGAACAGATGTGGAAAAGGAATAGATGATGTCAGTCTCTTCCCCATCCACAAGTGAATCATTTGTCAAATCACAATGAATGTTTAACATATCAGTATCTTGACTGAGATTTGGAACTTTGGGGCCAATATTAACTTTCTCATTCAGAATCTTTCTATCAAACCCCACAAGATCCCCGAAATTCGATTGGGTGAAATCCAGTTGATAATTTTCAGCCAGTGTTATTGTCACTCTGAAAGTTTCATTGCTGAAAGCAAGATTGATTGGAAAAACATCTTCTTTTCCATCGGATTTCACCACTGTTGCTTGCTGAATGAAATCATTTATCCCAGAATACTCCCAAACTCCAGCAGGAAAAGCAATATCGGAAAATGTTTTCCCACCATCAGAGGAAAACCTGATCAGTTGATTTTCATATTGTGGATTTATGTTATACCACGTAAAACTCATATTGATGATTCGTTTCAACCCAACAACATATTGTTCATTCGGATCAAGAATAATTGGACGATTAAATTTTGTTGTGAAATTTTCAGGTTTGTTTTGTCCATTCTTCACTGCGTAAGATGATAAAACAATTTCTCTTTCCATTTTATGTTTTGAAATAGTTTTTGAACAGCTTTTCATGTTGGGATTTATTGATCACTGACTCTTTCAGGAGAAGATCGAGGATGCCCACTCCAGTGTTTCTGATTGCCAGATTTGTGTTCCCAGCAAGAATGGAGCCAATGATGACCTCAAGTTTCTTGAGAAGATCTTTCGGATTGGAGAAAAAGCGGATGGCTCCACCCTTTTTTCTTCGGGTTGTCATTCCAGAACCTTGAAATGTTTTGGCTTTCTTGTTGTAATGTTTTATATATTCATTCAGAACTTTGAAGGAACGGTCTATTTTTCCATGCTCCTTTCTCATTGTCTGTTCAGCTATTTCTTTGTTTTTGAATCTTTTAGTCCAAGCAGCTTTATACCCTTTTAATTGGTTTCTTCTATGTTTCGCATCGGCAAGAATGTTGTTCTGAAGATATGTTTGTTTCTGTTTTGCTGTGAAAGTTGGGTCAGAAAGGACCCAATCCACTGTGTTATAAGTATCAATCTCCAATTCAGTTAGATATCCATCTGCAACCTCTTGATGTTCTTTCTCATCCTTTGTGTCTTTTTCTGCTTTCTTTTTCTTTTCTTGTTCTTCATCCTCAGGCTCCAAAGAGTAATCAGGAATTTCATCTTCATATGGAGGTGGATCACCTCCAAACTCTTCCCTCAATTCTCCCAAAAAAGTTTGTGGGACTTGTTTTTCAGCTTGCGGTGCAACAACCTCATCATCATCCAACAAACTGCCAACATCCATCTCTTCAAATGGATCGACTTCTGGATAATAATCTATGCTTGAATCGACTTTTGAGGTTGTTGGTTGTTTCCTCCTTCGAATTGGCAAGGATGGCTGTCTCAAATTCGATGCAACAACCTCATCTAGTTTTGCTGTTATGGGGCGGAACATTTTTTCAAATCCGATTTGACTTGTCTCTTCACCCAACTTTTTCTGGGTGATGACATCGTGAACAAAGTTGATTTTTTTGCCCAAAGCAGATTTGCTTTTAGCCATTTCATTCCATTTCAATAAACTCATTTTAAGTCCACAAACATGAATTTGGATGAAGAACATGATGTTGAACATCCGAATTTGTCTTTGGGGACTTAAAATGAAGATTCCAAATTATGATTGTCAGGACCCAATCACAAACTTTCGGCAGTTGCATTCCTTCATGCCGGATCGAACTTTCAGAATGTTGATCTGTGGTCCTTCAGGATCTGGAAAAACAAACGTTCTCCTGGATATGATTCTCCGCTTGCTTTTCTACGATAAGATTTATCTCTATGCGAAAAATCTGGATCAAGCCAAATATCAACATCTGCTGAAAACATTTCGCCCAATCAGCAAAGAAGCTGGGTATGATATTGTGGAAGCATCCTCGGATGAAATTATCCCAGTTTCTGAATTATCTGGGGAGAACCAAAAACTGGTTGTTTTCGACGATTTTGTTTGTGAGAAAAACCAAAAGCCATTGATTGATTATTTTATCCAGGGCAGGCACAAGAATTGTTCTGTGATTTATCTTTCACAAAGTTATTTCCAAACACCAAAAGATATCCGCCTGAATTGTTCACATCTTTGCATTTTTGAATTTCCAAGCAACAAAGAAATTACCGCGATCTGCAGGGAAAACAACATCAAGAAAGAAGATTATGTGAAAGCCACGCGTGATCCGTTTTCTTTCCTCTATGTGGATAAACCAAGGAAATTCATGGCTAAAAACTTTGATGAAACAATATAAAATGAGCTACTCAAATGGATAACTTTCTGAAACACACACCTCACAGGGAGGTCGAGATGGAAGAGATGGATTGCCAGGAGTTGGTTTTAAGCTGACATCCACAGGAGATTATGACATGTCAAACAGAAAACTGGTCAATGTCGCTGAAGGAACAGGAAATGCAGAAGCAGTCACAAAACTTTAAGTTGACTCGTTGAAAAGCAGTGTGGAAAACAAACTGATTCAACTGAGGGCAGATTCTTTTCAGGTTGATGGATCCTCCCATATGACAGGAGACTTTGATCTTCGGGGAAAGAAACTGATTCTTCCTGGAGAGATTGACATGGATCGAAAACTGATCGTCAATCTGGATACAGATGAAAACGATGATCTTTCTGCGGTGAATATGGTGACGCTGAAAAAGTTTCACCCCAACGCACCTGCTCACACGCATGAAGTAACGAAAGACATTGATTTGAAAGGACTTTTCCATGTCACGCATTCAAAACAACAAACTTATGGTGATCTTTCCGCGAACTATAACAATCTGATCTCCTATGATGACGCAAAGAATGTTTTTGTCAGTCGGAAAGAAACGTTTCCAATGGAAACAAGCTTGGATATGGGAAACCAATTTGTTTATAACGTGAAAGATCCAACAGCAATCGATCAAGCAACCAATAAAAAATATGTGGATGACCATATTGAATTGGTGAAATCATCAATTAGGTTTGTGGCTGACACTGTTCTTTCCAAGTCTGGAGGAACAATGATAGGCCCAATCGATATGGGGGCACATCAAATATCAAATCTGGGGGATCCAATAAACGACAACGATGCAACGTCAAAATCTTGGGTCGATTTAGAGATTGCGGCTGGAAGAACACAAACAGAAAACGATTTGAAAAAATTCGTGAATGAAACATCCATTTCCCCCGCTGGAAATGTCAAAGATGTATTTCATTTTCTTATGTGTGATGCGGGGGAATCTTTCAATGGACATGATTTGCAAATTGTGGGCGTTGTGGATTTCCCATCTTCTCCGCATCATTTCAATAAGAAGGCGTTTCAGCTGACCATTGGGAAAGATTCCTCAAATCTGTTTTCTGGGAGAATGGGATTTAATATGCGAAATCTACCGGAAGGGGAGTTCACTTTGGTTGTTGAGTTTTTTCCTGAGGCAATGACGAATGTGAGCGTTGATGCTGTTTCCACAAGTTTGAATATCAACCAACAATCAACGAAAAAGTTTTCCAAATATTCTCGCTCAATCATTCACATGCATAAATGGCACATTTCTCCCCCAGAATTTGTCTATCTGCATCTGAAATGGCAAGAAACAGCACCATCTCCGTCTTTGGGAACAAGTCATTTAATCGTTTATGGAATTGAAGGATCCCACGCAGATGTGCCAAGTTCTGTTTATGATTCTCCCTTCATCTTTGACTCGGGGAAGATGGTTATGCAGAGAGACTTGGATTTGAATGGGCAAAAGTTGTTGAATTTCACTCCCAAATCCAGATCAGTCATTATTGGGGAATATGATTCCAGCAAAGACCCTAATAAAATTGTTTTCTCAAATAATCTTGCCTCGCCATATTATTTTGGGGTAGACTACACAATCAAAAAGGTATGTTTGCAAGTAAAATCGAGTGATCCACAAAAAGTATTGAATCATGCAAGAACAGCTGTGAGAGTTTCTGCAGGGGACCAAACCGTACAAGTTTATGGTGTCTGGATTGGCCTTACACATAATATATCTTATACTTTCAATTTCTTTGTGAGTGAGCATGATAATTTACATATTATTCTTAAAAAACCCGATACTATTCAAACAGCAAGCGTTGTAATGTTGATTGAAATCTGAATTCTTCTCCAAAAATGAAAACAGACAAACAAAGCATCTTCAGTTTCAATCACATTGACCCCAACATTGGGGAAGAAAAACTGGAAGAGATCAAACAACTCTTCCGATTCTATCACAAAAGATTTTGGTGTTGAAAAGAGCTCACAAACATTTCAAGCGCATGAATTTGTTTGTGAATTTGACATCTTCCGCTCTTGTTGCGATTGGCGCAATTGCTGGAGGAGTGACAATGAATCCTGTGATTTTGGGAGTGATTTCAGGTGCAGGATTAGTCGTCAAAACAGGGAATGAAATGAAGAAATATGGAAACAAAATTGAAATGACAAAGTTCGCGTTCACAACTTACGAGAAAACATTGACTGATTTACGTTTTGCTTACCACACACCTGAGCGCATATTACAAATCACGATTTGATTATTTTTTCCTGCTGGTGCGTCTGCAAATTTATGAGCTGAAGTGAACCCTTTGAAGTTTTCTAGCACTTTATCCCAAATAGAATCAGAAAAAACATAATTCTCATCCAGTGGTTGGGGAACAGGTTTGGGAGGAAGAGATGGTGGAGTTGGTTTCTCAACTTTTTCCACTTTGAATTTTTCTCCATCACTTCTTCGTGTGAAACTGTTTCTCCCACTTTTCAACGCATTGCGAATGGTTCCTGAATCAATTCCTAGTTCCTTTGTAGCTGCTGAAACACTGGGAAAAATAGTTGTTGTTGAAGATGCTGAAATGCGAATAGGAATGGATTGAATCTTCTTTGAAGTTGGCGTTTCATCTTCCAACCAGGGATTAGTCAACGGCCCTTTTTCAAAGGTTCTTGACAGAAATAATTTCTTCCCATCTTTCTTAACAAAACGATTTTCAACATAACGATTGAACGCGGCAAAGATTGCTTGGCGAGTTACTCCAATCCACTGAGCCATCTCAGCCATTGTTTCAAAAGTTTGCAAAGGTGGTTCTTCGGGAGAATTATGAACTGCCAATCGATCTTGAGTTTGATTCGCAACCCGGACTTCTCTGCCTTGGAAAGTAAAAACATTCCTCCCTTCATTGATTGCTTTGTTGAGAGTTTTTGGAGTGAGCTTTATAAATCTTGCAAGAGCCATCTGTGAAGCAAATCTTGGACTGAGACGTTGTTTTGAAAACGCATCTATCAAAACCCACATTTTGATAGGTGTCAAAAAAGAAAAAGAAAACCACAAAAATGTTCTCAAAGTTTTCTGGAAAAAGATTTTGTGAAATGATTTTCTGGAGAAAATTTTTGAAATGATTTTGTAAAATGATTTTCTGGAGAAGATTTTTGAAATGATTTTCTGGAGAAGATTTCCAAATGGATTTTATGCAATGATTTTCTGGAGAAGATTTTCATTCCACATTTAGGATTTTGTCAAATGATTTATCCCACATTTGGGATTTTGTCAATCTTTTTCCCACCAAAAAGTTTTCTAACCCGCACATTGGCAAATAACAAAAAGATGTTTCTGCTAAAATTTATCAGGAGAATATTTTGTTTCATTGAAAAGTTCATTCAGGGTAAAGAAATTCAAAATAAAAAAATAAAAAAAATAAAAACAAAAATAAATTTTCACAACCTCCTGAAGAAAATAAAAATGAAAAAAGATGTTTCTGCTAAAATTTATCAGGAGAATATTTTGTTTCATTGAAAAGTTCATTCAGGGTAAAGAAATTCAAAAATAAAAAAATTAAAAAAATAAAAAACAAAAATAAATTTTCACAACCTCCTGAAGAAAATAAAAATGAAAAAAGATGTTTCTGCTAAAATTTATCAGGAGAATATTTTGTTTCATTGAAAAGTTCATTCAGGGTAAAGAAATTCAAAAATAAAAAACGAAAATAAATTTTCACAACCTCCTGAAGAAAATAAAAAACAAAAGTAGTCTTATCGGCCCTTTTCGACCACTTTTCGCACCTTTGAACAATGGAAACAAAAGATCTATTGTTCTCGAGAACAATGGGTTATTGTTTAGAGAACAATAGGTTCTATTGTCTTAACCCTAGATCTATTGTCCTAACCCTAAGTCATTAACATATTAACCCTAAGAATTACAACTGCGCATGTCCTAATAACCCTAGCCCTATTAGCATATTAACCCTAAGGATTGCAACTGCGCATGTCCTAATAACCCTATTAGCATATTAACCCTAAGGATTGCAACTACGCATGTCCTAATAACGCTAATTCAAAATGGCGACTTTCATTAAAAATTCAAAATGGCGAAATTGAGTAAAATATTCAAAATGGCGGATCTCATGATTTATTCAACAAAGTCAGCTAAAATATTCAAAATGGCGACTCTCATTAAAAATTCAAAATGGAGGATCTCATGATTTATTCAACAAAGTCAGGGGGGCCCATCCAATTCAAGGCGGGCCCCCGCCAGTGCAGAAAACAAACGACCAAAGTCGTGTAGTGCTTTCATACCTAACCCCCGAATTCTGAGATCCCTTTATAGGACACAAGTTCTCTGCCATGTGGGACAACATGGATGTGACACTTTGGATTTTTTCAACCAGTACGCATGCGCAGTAGGGTTTTTTGGTCTAAATGGGTTCAAATTCAATTACAAACATGATAGCGATGTAGGGTCTCTTCCATATGGGACACATGTTGTAAACTCAACGGATTTTTTCAAACAGTACGCATGCGCAGTATCATTTCTTAGTGTAATGTTAAGGTTTTTAGCCCAAATTCTCACACATGTTTGTAACATTCAACTATACGTTTAATAAAAATAAGATCTAAGATACATGCCTCGGGTCTTAGAGACTGCAACTGTGAAAAGAAATTACACATGATCAATTTGTCAGGGAAAGTTTTTGAATGCCACTCAGGACAGAGTCTATGTCCATCGGTGTTTCCTCTTTTCTTTCTGGACATTCTATATCAGAGCTCCCCTTGATTCCATTTGGCCCATCGTAGATAGCGTGAATGATTCGACTCTCAAGATCACCAACAAAACCAATGAAGTAAGATACGTACTGGTCCAAGGGAGCTTTGAGAGCTCTCGAACCCATTTTATTCTCCAAAATGATTGGCCAAACTCATTCCCTGTAAGACTTTGTTCAAGGCTTGTATGTCTTTCTCTAGACGAAAAGTTCTCCGGAAGAGAGCTCCGATTTCGTCTTGCGTCTCCGGGGAAATGTGACGTGATCCCACCACAGCACTGAGGTTATGAAGGGTTGGATAACTGCGACACGATCCCATGGGTTTAAAATTATGCCCTTCTCCGATAGGTCGGAATCCAAACTCTTTGATCCAATGCCCTTCTTCATCCCACCGATGATAGAAGGGTTCGTGCCACGTTTTGCTGGGGATGTCGTAAACGTAGACATTCTTGTGGGCATCCAACGCCAATTGTACACTCCATCCCGTTCCCCCTTTGACGTGCGTTTTGGAGTCGTTCAGTTCCCCAAACGCACAAACCGTTTGTGCCTCTTTGATGATGTGATAATTTCGTTGTAAGAGTTGTCGGGTATAATGAGAGGGTGACTTTGTATCATGGTGTAGTAGAGTTCTGTTCAAGTTTTTCGCCGCTTGTTGCAAGAAAGGTTCAGCTTTCATCAATTCTTCTTCGGTCAAAGGGGTCACGGTTTTGGATCGGGGGTGAAGGGGTCCCACTTTCACTTTCACTTTCACTTGAAATCCAAGTTGTAGGGCTATGTCTTCGGCCACACGATCCGTTCCCGTACATCCACCCGTATACAATACATAGTCATTTCCAATCGGAAGATCCATGTCTTTGCCACCACAAAAGTAAATGGATCTTGTATTTATTCCCATGATTTACGTCATGCCCAAATACGTCTCTTTCATACCCATCATGCCCAAATATGGCTATGATGTTTTTGACTCATAGTGCGCATGCGTATTACCAAAGGGATATAAATGTTTCCCACAAGGGTACGGAAGTGGACACGCATATAAGACTTTTCGCACATTGCTTTTAAGCATCCCTCTTTAGTGAGCATTTATCACTGAACGCTTTCATGGAGATCCTGAGTGACTTGTGCAATAATGAGGACGTGAAGGAATTCTTGGAGTCTTTGCATGGCGAAGAGGATACGAATTGGGATCCCTTTGACTTTGACGAGAATCTATTCGAGACTCCAAATGTGGACGATTTATTTTTCACGACTTCTGCTGAAAACAGAGACTTAAGTCCTTGCAAAGAATCTTTATCACCTTGGTTTGATTCTTTCCATGTTGAAGAGGGTTCGTATTGGGATACAATTGACTTTAAGGAGAATCAATTCCAAACTACAGAAGTTGACGCAGATCAAATTCTGGACGATATCTTTAACCTGAAGTGTTATGGCAAAGAAGAAAGATGTTTTGGATTAAAATCTCTAACACCTCGGTTTCTGCAGAAAACTCCTCCTCCTGAACTGACTTTTTGCAAGTTCTCGTTAATAAAGGAAAAGTCAAACAAGATCAGTGAAAAGAGAAAGGAAAGACAGAGACAGTATCGAATGACAGAACACGCAAAAAGGTTAAACAGAGAACGCAATAGACGTTATCGTCAAAAACACAAGGAATTAACTGGAACATAATGTACCTAACGAGGATGTCGATATATATATGATACATAAAGTGAAGCGTTTATAAATAAAAACTCATTTTTCAATACCGAGTCACATTTATTTGTGTTGGTTGTGTCGGGTGTGTGTGATCGTCTGTACCAACAATATTTTGCGAATTACGTTTGTTGTTTACTAGAATGAACGTATAAACGTTCGTTGCTTGTTGTGAAATGCACCTGGAAAATACATTTGTATGCGGTCCGCAGCATGTTTGTCCCTCAAATTCTTGGCTTTGACATAATCCATGTCGTGTTGTTTTGAAATCTTGTCCAAACGATTGATCCCAGGATCCCCACGTTTTAATCTCTTTTCTAAATGGGTCCCAGGGCCCATGTACTGATAACCCGGTCTTTAATACAAAGATCACACAGTTTTTTTTATTACTTGATATTCAAACAATCTCCATGTCAAAACTAAAATATGCTTCAAAGTTTATATTTCACTCGCAACCCGACATTGATAATCTGCACGATAAGATGGGTTAACATTGGTTTTCGTGTTATCATTGTGGGTAAATAAAATAAACTCACACCAACACCATCTTTCATACACTTTCAAGCGTTTTATTGAATTCATAGGAGCTGTAACAAAAGGATACTTGTAATCAGTTATCAGCCTATTGCATAAGTAATGTTTAGTTTAATAATGTTCCCATCGTTTCCTGCTCCGTAACCTGGCCACCATGGGTGTTCTCGTCTTCCGTTTATGAGATGATTTGCGTGTTGAATCAGGCGGGGTATCCAGCAACAAAGGGAGTGCCATTTCCTCGGGTGAAATAGAAGGCATCGTTTCTATCCGGCGAGGAATTTTCGATTCCACTGTAGTCACAGGTGTCACAGGCAGTTTTCTTGGCTTTTTTGTAGACTTTGATTGAGATGTATTGAGGTCCTTTTTCCTGGACGCCTCTGCAGGTGTACGTTCATCTGTGTTGCCGGATGTCTCTGTAGCAGGCAAAGGAACTGGTTTGGGAAGGACCACTGTCGGTTTTATCGTCGATTCCGATTTCATTTGTTTTGTCAGTCCTTGATACCGCTGTAGAAGTTGATCCAACATGAGGACTTTTTGGTCTTCTGGTAAAGGAGACTCTATGATTTGCTTCATGTCTTGATCTAATCTCGTCAGAGTTGGAAGTTGAGCAGGAGCAGTTAAACGCCGTTCTGTCTCCATGCTCTGTAATAAATGTTCCGGTATAATCACCATCTTTTGAGCGTGCTTCATTTGAACACTTTACCCAGTAAATCAACAGCAAGGGGTGCAACCAGTGCAGCTAGGGCTGGTAAAAATCCTCCTTTTTGATTGAGCACTTCCTTCTTCTGTTTAAGGCTCGGTTTCTTGCGGGTCAAATAGAGGAGCTTTGACTTGTGCGGTTTCAATCGTTTAAATGACGAACTCGGTACTATGATGTTGCCTTTAAGAAGATTCAGGGCCACTTCCCCAATAGCTTCCATCTGTCGTCTGTTAGCATGGGCTATCATATCTTTTCGTTGCTTTCCACTGCTTTTAAAACACGCACAAAGAAAGGGTAAGTTTTGTTGGAATTTGGATTGATTTGCAATACTTGACCGCTTTCGTTTTGTCCCTCTGGTCTGAGTCGTAGTGCCTGAACGTAAGACCATATTGCCGCCGCGTTGATTAACAACTCTTGACTTCACTGTGCGACGTGACGTACACGCAGGCATGATGCTAACTGAAGTCTATGGTTGAAGGTCCATCTGTTTTATACGTTTTCTTGTTGACGTAAACCACAGGGTAAGTTTGTGAAACAGGCAATATGTTGCTGCGTAATCGTAGGTTACCGGGCGTTCGCGGATGCAAATCCAACATGAGATAACCATACGGTTGTGACGTGGCATCTTGGAAACTTTCCCATACGTAAGGAACGTGTCCTGCAAAGGCTTGTTGCGCTAACGTTCGAAAACCCAATGTATCACGAGGATTATTAAAAGCAATAATGTAATGAGCATTGAGAGAAATGCTTCGGGAAAACTTTCCAGGTGGGAAAAGGTTCTGGGTCAAATAGATGCAGGTGACATTGCAATGATGAGACACTTTTGTAAACAGATCCAGGATGCGTTCATCCTCACTGCAATTCCTCATAAGATCATCCAACACGAGTATTCCTGGTCGGCAACTCATTGGAAATAAAGCAGGAATATCTTCAGGGATACCCTCCACAAAGGTAATCTGTGATGTCATGTCCTGAAAACATTCTTGCCACTGTCCGTAACAGTACACGATTTTACGAATTGGTCTTTCAAACAAAACGTCTGCATATTGAAGTAACAGTTTTGTAAACGTGGTCTTGCCGCATTGACTTGGACCCGCTATCATAATACTGCTCGGGCATTTGAACTGAGCCATGTTACTCACACGGAACGCGAAACGAAATGATGACAAAGTTTCGAGTGTCTTTCTCTTTATAGGGGTAACATCCCGAGGAGGAAAAAAAAATACATCATGTTCATTTTAAACAGCACTTTATTGATTCATTACGCCAACATTTTAATGACTTACAAACTTGTTCACTCTGAAAGAACGGTGACCTCTGCCTAACACTTGTCAACGATTTTACATAGCTGTGTACAAATTCGGCTACTTGTGCATCATTCCACTGTGTATCGTGCGACTTAAATTTAGCTTGAATTGCGTTCATATCAACATTGCGTGCTCGATGAAATAAATAGAATAAGCAGTAGTCTCCACAAGTGTCTGAAGTAAGTCCCTGGAACGGTTTATTGTTGTATCGCGTAACATCTCGGTCTATATATCCATCCATGCCATAGGTATCGGGAGGAAACCCGTAACTGTCAAAGAACTCAGTCTCCCACGGAGAGATAAAGTACATGGCCACCCAATGTGTCCCGGGCTGATCATGAGGGTCCGTATTTGCAATCAGTCCCGAAGGGTACGTGTTAACAACAGGTAGTTTGTCTCTGGGGTAGACTCCTTGCATAATGGAGGCCAACATAGGATCTTGTAGTGCAGCTTGCCATAACTCAAAGGTGGTGTGCATCTCTTTTTCTTCAAGCGCCCTGCGACAGGTCGTACACTACGCGTCGGTTACGATCAATTTCCAACTGATTCTGGAATTCTGCGTACACGATTAAATTGAGAACGGCTGGTGTTGGAGTGTCAAACTTTAAATACAGATTGACGTTACCACTGCGATGGGGAACCAAATGATTAGGATGGCCACTTCCCGCAGGTGTTAAATCGAGTCTGAACAAACCATAACCCTGCTCCCAATCTTCGCGATCAATATCTATCCCGTGACCACAGTTCATATCTCCACTGCCTGAGAACAGGGTGTTGTAGCCATCAATCTTCTTACCACCTGTCAAGTCCAGACAGGAGTAAGGAAGTTCTTCCCCATTGACGGTCAGTCGAAAGGCGCTCAAACCAAACAGCTGGAAGTTGAAAGGATTTCTTGCAAGGCTTCCGTTATAGGCATCATTTCGCACCATTCCAAATACGAGGCATTGTGGGATAAGTCCGTTAAATAAATCAGTTTCTGTATGATTCAGTACTCCATTGGGAATGATCCTTGCATGTGTTGGGGTTCTTGTTAGTGTGTAAATGGCGGGTAGTGGTTTCTGGCCCGACATGGTGTTGACATGTTCCAATTTGGTGCTGTCTGCTACACGTACGGTACGAATACGGAGAGTACTTGATACGATTTGTAGCTTGCAGTCGTTATCCACTTCACCCGACATGAGAGCAAAGTCATCACTGTTGAGATCGATCTTTATCTTGATTTCTAAATTGTCTAACAGTAACTTGTCTATGTTGAACAAATCACAGAGGGGTACACCAACCATACCCACTTCAGCACTTGCACTGGTGAAAGCTCCTCTCTTTTTTAGACCAGCATTATTATCTGCAGTGTTATCCCTTTCATCCATGTGTCCTGCAGTGTCCTTGTAGTAAAACGCTTTGGTCAAATAGGACTTCTTAGCCTGCCCCGTGAAGTTAAGCAGAGTCTTGATGTAAGCATTGTAAGCTTGGGTGTCGGATTGCTCTGTGACAAGCGTTTCATTGATCTTGATGGTGAACTGTTTGATGATAGAGTGAAGAGCATTGTTGATTAACGTGTACTTTTTCCCTTCACCTTGGGCATCTCCATTTCGTTTTGTAATTTTCACCACTAACCGCAGTTCAGTCTTGTTGATATCGATGTAATCTGATAGAGGCTTGATCACAAACTCAATGGGATTGGTTCCACTCTGAATCGGTTCATAGTCAATCCATTTACTTTTGACGATAGAAACATCAGTGACCGGCACTTCGAATAACTGCAAACTGGAGTTAACTCCTGGAGCAGAGAAGGGGTGTGCTGAAGCCATACTTAGTCAAAAATAGTCTTGAACGTTGCTGATGATGTTCTCGGTTTCTTGACTTGTCTTGTACTGACAGAATTCGCCTTTCGTTTACGTTTATATACTTTTCCACGCCCTTGTTGTTGCGTCATGTCCCGAAAAGCCTCAGTGAAAAATTGTTTTCCGGCAGCTTTTGCTCTCGTTTTTGCTGCTTTCTTCAGTGATTGCCCATTCATAATATCTTGAGCAATTTGCACTCCCGTATCTAATCCAGTGGACAGTAACCGTTTTCCCACTTTCTTTGCAGCGGTCTTGAGAAGAGGCGTTGCTGTTCGAAAGAGAGAACGAAACATTCCTCCCAATCCATTTCCACCTTGACCATAAGGGTGTGTTCCTCCATAGATACTAATATCTCCTTTACCCCGTTGCACAATAGGTATCACATAGCGCTGATAAGGATAAAATTGGTGGTTCATTGGTAGAAGCATCTTACAGAATTGTCCTTCGTCGAAAGTGTAATGTTACTCTGACTGCACCAGACACAAATGATATCAGTTGACCAGTGTCGCTTCTTATATTGATTTCCACCGAGGAGAAAATAGATGTTCGCAATCGATGATAGGTAGGGTGTTTGATTTCGTCTGCTACCATTTCACCCGGTTGGCCGAGAGGTAATATCATACGCAGCAGATTGGCTTGTACATCTCCCACGACCAAAGATTCAATGAGATCCGAGTAGACGTACATGGTCTGAAAAGAATGTCTGGAGAGCATTCCCCATACCAATTCATCTTTACGACGCATGGTGTTGGTGGTTGCTACTAGGGTTACGCTCTTGTCCTTGTTCATTTTTACAGCGAAGAAGTATGGACCGTATAAACGGCGGGTATTAGTTCTTCGTGGTTCAGGTACCCCAAAGCTCGAGCTACATTCTTTGGTAACGTGACTTGAAATCCTAGGGGTAAGTACAATTCATAGTAATATTGGTTTTTTTTGTGAATGTAGAAACATTCTTTGCCTCCAAGACGTTTGATCTTCTTTCCACTCTTGATATAAATGTCTGGAAAGGCACTTTCTAATCCTGTCACCATGCCACTGATCAAATCATCGACTGTTTTATATGTGCCACGAGGTAAATGTATCGGTAAGGTCCATTCCTTTTCACCATTGTAACGTAACAGATAGGACACCTGGTTGCTGTGTATATTTTCCCAAGTATGTGGGTAAATAATATGTGTCATGGCCACTTCCCAATCTTCACTTAAATGCACTTGACTTGGGAGTTGCATTTTGAAACTGGATGGTGTGTTCTCAGGATACTGTTCTATGCTTGCATCACTGGCTATCACGACGTAAAAACTCATCTTGTTCTTCTCCGAAAATGTAGTACAACGTTCACTGTTCCACCTTGAAATGATATGGGTTGACCACATGCACTTGTTAAATAGATGTCAATCGTTTGAAATATCTTGGTTCTCAAGGGTAGATAGATTAAGTGTTCAGGCTGCTCCAAAACTGTCTGTCGGAATGAACCGTGTGGTACCATTTCGTGCAACAAATGCAGCCTTGTGTCACCGACCTGCCAAGGCTCGATCATATTCGTGTGTACTTGGACTACTCTGTGTTTACAGCGACAGAGAGAGACTGTCTGAGGTATTTCATAGGTACCTGGAAAGGTGATAGAGTTGCGGATGGGCAGCACACACCACGTATATCCAAAATCATTGGCCAATGAAGGATTCATTTTTACTCCCATCGTGTCTACTTGGCGAGGTTTGTTTTCACTGTTTATCCATCCAAGTGCTTGGGCAACAGGGGCTGTCACCATTATCCACACATCTTGAGATTTGATTGTAATGTTCCACTCATCATCAACCGTTATGTTGAAGTGCCAAGGTTTGGGGGCTTTGTTCATGCAATGAAGCAAACCTTCTACCACATCTAATGCTGTCCGATAACGTCCTACTGGTAACGTAAACTTTTCAATATGTTGACTTCTGAATCGCCGCAACATGAGATGCGGGTGATCGCATTGGTGAGGCACTTCGAACCAAGAGAATGGATAAATGACATGATGAAGTCCAACTTCCCAATCTTCTTCGTCTGGTAGATGAATTTGACGAGGTAATGCAACACGATAATACGAGGCTGAATTGGTAGGAAATAAGTTCGTATTGGCATTACTGGGAAGTACAACGTAAAAATCTCCATCCCATTTCATGTTTACTTTAGGGACACCAGCTGCTTATAAGGAATCCAACTATCGTATTTCTTGGGCCAGCCTTTCCAATGAACCAACGCTTCTTTGGAAGCACCTTTTCCACGATACTTTAAAATTTTTTCAATGCGAAACAGGTGATCTGGCTTTTCTTTTACTTTCTGTAGCTCTGGCTCATAAAAGGTGCCTTGAATGAAATCACCGTCTGCTTCCTTTAGACGATACACCGGAGGATCTCGGGGTATTCGTTGGGCAATTGTAAATGTCTCCTCCGTCCAGGATGGCAGATAACCTTTCTCAAAGATTCGCTTGTGCTTACTGATCTTGATTTGATCTCCTACGTTGAATTTATACTTGGTGGGGGCTGACTGTTTGTCGTACAAAGTTCTCCAAACATCTTGTGCATTAGACTCGTTGACATCGGCCGGTTTCATTTTGATGCTACGATGTATGTTCTGATTGTAATTTCCGTTGACCAAACCGTCTAGTTTGTCCAAATAATGGTAGGAACTGGTCGTGGTAAACATTCTCCACATTAATTGCTTGAGAGTCCTGTTGAAGCGCTCAGCCACTTGGGCTTTGGTTTCGTTGTATGTCACAAAAAAGTGTACGTTTTCCTCTTTAAGAAATGTTTGAAAAGCTCTGTTTTTAAATTCAGTTCCAGCATCTGTTTGCAACTTCTCAGGTTTACGTCCCTGTCGAAATATTTTCTTGAATGCGGCCACAAGCTCCTTTCCGGTTTTAGTCTTGAGAGGTACCACCCACGCATACTTAGACAGCACATCGATACAAGTCAACAAATACTTGTAACCACGATTCCATCGACTCAAACTTTGCATGTCCACTAAATCAGCCTGCCACTGAGAATCTATCCCATACACAATAACTCTGTTGCGTCGAAAGTGTTTTCTTGCAGGTTTGTGTAGTGTGTAACCCGGTTGTAATTGCAACCACTCAAGCACTTGAGAGCGAGTTACTCCATATCGACGGGCCGCTCGATAAAGTTTGTCCACACCACCCAAAGCTGAAGGACGGTCTAGTTCATAGTACAGTTTCTCTAAAAGTTGGTTCTTCTGGTTGTTGCTCCTCTTCTTCATGTTCTTCTGTGGCTTCTTTTTGGTACTCGTCTGTTGCATCTCTCAAATCGATGTGAACTTCGCTACCACAACATGCAACTAAACAACGCATCCTCTGACATATATCACTTAAAGCCAAGGTAGGCGTTGAATTAGCACAAAGACGACTTGTGACGCTACCCATAGTTTAAAACAACTGACTACATAACATCTATCCACGCGCTCTTTTATAAGCTGCCAAAGCATCCACCAGACAGAAGGATAGTGTGTTGGATACGCCACACACAACACTCCATGAAATCTGTACTGTTCTGTAAAGGATACATCACACTGATCCATGAAGTAATAAAAGCTCAACAGGCGACCAGAGTTCATGGGTTGTAGCTCATTAAGCAGAACTGACCAACTTTCGCATGGCAGAGGATGGAATGAATATCGTGAAAAACAACGTCGAGCGCAAGCACGAACCAAGACGAAATATAACCTGTTCATGTTGACAACATAACTGAATATATACAGCTTCCTCCCTTACTTTTATAGTCATCAAGATAGAGAAAAGATGAATTGATTGGGAATTATAAAAAAAAAGGAAAAATACACTCAACATCTTATGTTTAGCTCCGAGCTTCTCAACGTATAACGTTCAGTTTCTTCATTCATTTCTCTTTGCTGAAAATCTGATCCGATTTTTTATTCACCGATTTGTTATTTTGAGGTTTTCAATTGAAATTTTAGTACTGTACGCGTCGCATTTTTCAACTCGACAGGCATACAAATGTATTTTCCAGGTGCATTTCACAACAAGCAACGAACGTTTATACGTTCATTCTAGTAAACAACAAACGTAATTCGCAAAATATTGTTGGTACAGACGATCACACACACCCGACACAACCAACACAAATAAATGTGACTCGGTATTGAAAAATGAGTTTTTATTTATAAACGCTTCACTTTATGTATCATATATATATATCGACATCCTCGTTAGGTACATTATGTTCCAGTTAATTCCTTGTGTTTTTGACGATAACGTCTATTGCGTTCTCTGTTTAACCTTTTTGCGTGTTCTGTCATTCGATACTGTCTCTGTCTTTCCTTTCTCTTTTCACTGATCTTGTTTGACTTTTCCTTTATTAACGAGAACTTGCAAAAAGTCAGTTCAGGAGGAGGAGTTTTCTGCAGAAACCGAGGTGTTAGAGATTTTAATCCAAAACATCTTTCTTCTTTGCCATAACACTTCAGGTTAAAGATATCGTCCAGAATTTGATCTGCGTCAACTTCTGTAGTTTGGAATTGATTCTCCTTAAAGTCAATTGTATCCCAATACGAACCCTCTTCAACATGGAAAGAATCAAACCAAGGTGATAAAGATTCTTTGCAAGGACTTAAGTCTCTGTTTTCAGCAGAAGTCGTGAAAAATAAATCGTCCACATTTGGAGTCTCGAATAGATTCTCGTCAAAGTCAAAGGGATCCCAATTCGTATCCTCTTCGCCATGCAAAGACTCCAAGAATTCCTTCACGTCCTCATTATTGCACAAGTCACTCAGGATCTCCATGAAAGCGTTCAGTGATAAATGCTCACTAAAGAGGGATGCTTAAAAGCAATGTGCGAAAAGTCTTATATGCGTGTCCACTTCCGTACCCTTGTGGGAAACATTTATATCCCTTTGGTAATACGCATGCGCACTATGAGTCAAAAACATCATAGCCATATTTGGGCATGATGGGTATGAAAGAGACGTATTTGGGCATGACGTAAATCATGGGAATAAATACAAGATCCATTTACTTTTGTGGTGGCAAAGACATGGATCTTCCGATTGGAAATGACTATGTATTGTATACGGGTGGATGTACGGGAACGGATCGTGTGGCCGAAGACATAGCCCTACAACTTGGATTTCAAGTGAAAGTGAAAGTGAAAGTGGGACCCCTTCACCCCCGATCCAAAACCGTGACCCCTTTGACAGAAGAAGAATTGATGAAAGCTGAACCTTTCTTGCAACAAGCGGCGAAAAACTTGAACAGAACTCTACTACACCATGATACAAAGTCACCCTCTCATTATACCCGACAACTCTTACAACGAAATTATCACATCATCAAAGAGGCACAAACGGTTTGTGCGTTTGGGGAACTGAACGACTCCAAAACGCACGTCAAAGGGGGAACGGGATGGAGTGTACAATTGGCGTTGGATGCCCACAAGAATGTCTACGTTTACGACATCCCCAGCAAAACGTGGCACGAACCCTTCTATCATCGGTGGGATGAAGAAGGGCATTGGATCAAAGAGTTTGGATTCCGACCTATCGGAGAAGGGCATAATTTTAAACCCATGGGATCGTGTCGCAGTTATCCAACCCTTCATAACCTCAGTGCTGTGGTGGGATCACGTCACATTTCCCCGGAGACGCAAGACGAAATCGGAGCTCTCTTCCGGAGAACTTTTCGTCTAGAGAAAGACATACAAGCCTTGAACAAAGTCTTACAGGGAATGAGTTTGGCCAATCATTTTGGAGAATAAAATGGGTTCGAGAGCTCTCAAAGTTCCCTTGGACTAACATGTATCTTACTTCATTGGAACTAGATGGTTTTGTTGGTGATCTTGAGAGTCGAATCATTCGCGCTATCCACCATGGGCCAAATGGAATCAAGGGGAACTCTGATATAGAATGTCCAGAAAGAAAAGAGGAAACACCAATGGACATAGACTCTGTCATGAGTGGCATTCAAAAACTTTCCCTGACAAATTGATCATGTGTAATTTCTTTTCACAGTTGCAGTCTCTAAGACCCGAGGCATGTATCTTAGATCTTATTTTTATTAAACGTATAGTTGAATTTGTTACAAACATGTGTGAGACTTTGAAGAATTTGGGCTAAAAACCTTAACATTACACTAAGAAATGATACTGTGCATGCGTACTGTTTGAAAAAATCCGTTGAGTTTACAACATGTGTCCCATATGGAAGAGACCCTACATCGCTATCATGTTTGTAATTGAATTTGAACCCATTTAGACCAAAAAACCCTACTGCGCATGCGTACTGGTTGAAAAAATCCAAAGTGTCACATCCATGTTGTCCCACATGGCAGAGAACTTGTGTCCTTATAAAGGGATCTCAGAATTCGGGGGTTAGGTATGAAAGCACTACACGACTTTGGTCGTTTGTTTTCTGCACTGGTGGGGGCCCGCCTTGAATTGGATGGGCCCCCCTGACTTTGTTGAATAAATCATGAGATCCTCCATTTTGAATTTTTAATGAGAGTCGCCATTTTGAATATTTTACTCAATTTCGCCATTTTGAATTTTTAATGAAAGTCGCCATTTTGAATTAGCGTTATTAGGACATGCGTAGTTGCAATCCTTAGGGTTAATATGCTAATAGGGTTAGGGTTATTAGGACATGCGCAGTTGCAATCCTTAGGGTTAATATGCTAATAGGGCTAGGGTTATTAGGACATGCGCAGTTGTAATTCTTAGGGTTAATATGTTAATGACTTAGGGTTAGGACAATAGATCTAGGGTTAAGACAATAGAACCTATTGTTCTCTAAACAATAACCCATTGTTCTCGAGAACAATAGATCTTTTGTTTCCATTGTTCAAAGGTGCGAAAAGTGGTCGAAAAGGGCCGATAAGACTACTAACAAAGTTTTGAAAAAAATGAAATTGAAAAACAGTTTTTCATTTTCATTTCTAAAACTTTGTTTTGAAAAAGTTGTAAACCTCCCTGATTGACAACTTTTCATTTCAACCTCCAATGTCCCAAAGCAAGCGTGTCAACTCTATTTGCCTGAACAACTCGTTTGTCATCATTTGCAGACAACGCGATCTTTTCCATTCTTTCTGTGAACAAATGGTGTTCCCTGCTGCGGAAAACATTTTGTTTCCTGCGAATTGCATCTCCTTTCAAACATTCCATAAAGTTGTCAAATCGCAATTGTTTCTTTACGCATTTCTTCACTCCCTTGACTTTCTTGAATTCTTCTTCTTTTCTCTTTTTCCCTTTTTCCCACAGGAAAGCATAAAGTTTTGGTCTCAATGCAACAAATTCTGTTATGATTTCTCCTTTGCATTCATCTTTCATCAACCCAATCTTTTTTTGTTTTCTTTCATAATAGGCAACCCATTCTTCACAGCAGGGTGTTTTTTGGAAAAGTCATTTGTGTCAAACCAGTTTGGCACATCATCTGCAATGTCTGCAAAGAAATCTTCTGTCCCAATCTCATAAACCAAAGAATCTGTGTCTGTATAAAGAACCTGCAGATCTTCCCACTTTTTCTTCGCATAGTTGAAATGAAAATCAATCATCAGAGTTTTGGAAAGATTCAGAATTGACATCCCAACGAAGACTGGTTTGTTCATGCGGATTTTTGTCTTTCTCATCTTGATTCCAATCAAGAATTCATCGAAAATCTGTACATCAGCAAAGTTTGGTTTATTGATCAACTTTTCAGCTCTTTCAACATCTTTTACCAGTTCAATGGAAACTCTTTTTCGCACATTCTCCATTGTCTTCCCAAACACTGAATTGTTCATCAACTTGAAGAAATCTTTTTCAAAATCATTTTTCCCCTTTGCTCTCAACTTTGTGTTTGTGTCAATATAAGATTTCATGAAAGTTTTTTCCTGAAATGAAATTCCTCTCCAAATCTTTTTCAGTTTCATTCCCAGGGAAAGAAAGAGTTTCAGATTTTCCCCATGCAGGACCATCCTTTCTTTGTCTCTCAGATTTTGAGTCAACTTCTCCACTCCTCCCAGTTTCAAACTTTCAGAAGCCAAAGGAAAATCATTGTGGTCATCATGCAACTCTTCAGGATATTCCAGATCCACTTCCAGGATGCATCCCACATCTTCTCCATCAACAAACGCCCTCCATTTCGACGGATCATCCATCCAGGCGAACTTTCCAACTGGAAGTGGCTTTGACATTGCCCAGCCATAAAGATTGTTTGCATCCAGATAAACCAAAAACTTTGACGGCTGCGTTTCGTCAAAATCTTTCATGAACCGATTGTTTGCCTTTGCGTGCCTCTTGAACGCATTTGCGTTGCCTCCTCTCATTCCTCTTTCAATCATCAACAACATATCAACGTCATTCAACAGTTCCAATTCAACTCCTGTCATTTTCAACATGGCATTCCACGCCATCCCTGGGGTCGTGAAAAACTGGGCAGGATCCAATCCATAGTTTTCTTCACAAAGTTTTCTGAAGTTTTCAACAACATCAGCCAGCAACAACACATCAGTTTTCAAATAAAGATCGTGGAACTCTCCCATGTTTTTCACTCCCCATTTCCACCAGACACGTTTTGCATGTTGAAAATCTTTTATGGTGATCCCCGAGTTATTCAGTTTGGAAAAGAAGACTTTTTTCGCAGGAAGTTTTTTGGAGAATTTATCAAATGAATCCATGAACTCATAGGGATAAACTCCTTTTCGCGTCATCAAGTCAAACTTTTCTCCCTGAAAAAAGCGAGCGGTTTCTTTCAAATCTGATTTTGGCAGATTCTTAACCAGACTATCCAAAGATAACGCCATGAACTTAAAAGAATCAAGAACACGGATTTCATGTTTGATGATCTTTTCTTTTCCATCCTGAGTTTTTTCCCTTTTCAACTCAAACTTCAGGGAGAAAGAAATATATTTCTCTTCGTTGTTGGGAATGCACTGGATCTCCAGAATTTCATCCACCAAACCCAAAGCTCGCACAAAAAGATGTGAGTCATAGTTGGCTAGATTGTGAAAAAACACTGGAGTAAATTTTGGTTTTTGAAACATTCTGTTGCAAGAGCGATGAGCCGCGCCTCTGAATTTTCCTGTAAAGTGGCAATGATCTCGCACTTTCATCTTTTCTCCCTCTTTTTCAAATTCATTTCTACACAACCAACAAATCGAAGTTGTGTTGAAAATCTTCCATTCTTCTGGAGTGAGCGGCGACATGGGTTTTGGTTTCAGTTTCAGTTGAGCCTGTTTGACTTCTGCTATGAGTTGTTTGAAAAATTCTTTGGGAAGTTCAGCTGATTCCTTTTCACTTCCTGCTCTTTGCAGAACAAGTTGTGTTTCCAGAAATGGAGAAACAAGATGAAACGCAAATCCACATGGAAGATGCTCTTGTATTTTCTGCGTTTGTTTCATTCTTCCAGCATCTTCAACAGGTTTCAAAATTGACTCAAAATCTGCATAACCCACAACAGGAACATGAATCATCTTGGAAAAGTTTCGGAAAGAACATTTTTCTCCTTCCGGCATTTCAACATTTGTCGCTTCAAATTCACCGCAGTTGCGTTTGTGTTTTGCCAGGCTGTCTTCGCTGGGAAATGAATTGAGACATCTTTTGCAGAAAAATCTTTTTCTGTTTGTTTTAGAAACTTGTGATGCTGCCAGTCTGGAAAAGTTTTTGATAATGCAGAAATGTGTTTGAAATTCTTTTTTCAGAAACAACAGATTGATGTGGTTTCTTTTTTCTTTTTCAGTTGCTTTCAGGATAAAAAGTTTTTTATCCCAACCGAAAACATTGATTGAGATGTGGCTGTTTTTTCTTTCAAATCTGGAAATATCTTCCAGAGTGGTTGGAAATGAAATGTCAGTCCAATCAAACTTGTCAGCTTGTTGTCTCAACAAACGCGTGATTCTTTCAGGATTCTGTTCAACCCAGTTCATCGCTCTTGCAACGCACCATTTAAAACACATTTCATCTGTGTTTTTCATGTTGATGACAGCGTTCTTTTTAGCGATTTCAGTTGGAAGAGGAATCCAAGACGATCCTCCCAGTGGCGTCCAGCGAACGACGTGCAAGGATAATTCAACCACTTTTTCAAACACCCAGTTGGACCCTCTTTGATTGAAGTTTTCAAGGTTGATCAACATTTCTCCAGCCATTTCATCAAACAACTGAGACGCGTTGTTTCCTGCCAGATTTCTTTTCAGCTTTGAATGGGAGAACGGTGTTTCTGTGATTGTGCCATCTCCATCCAAATCTGGCTTTTGCAGAAGAGAAGTGAGAATGCATTTGACTTTTGTTTGTCGGTTTTGCTGAATGATTTCAACAACCTGGTGTTTCACTTTCCGAAGAAAATCTTGTGGAGTTGGAGAATCATCCCCTGGGATAACGAATTGTTTGACAAATCCTTTCAAAGCTGAATTTTGTTCTTCAACAACAACCGTTTGTCCCCACAATTTAGAAATCTGTTTTTTTAATCTTTCAACAGCCGGAGTTGTTTTTCTCCTTATTTCTGGTTCAGTTACACTTTCCAGCCATTTTGCCCAGTCAGAAATATTTGCTGTTTGTCTTTGGATGACTGGTGGAATTCTGCTGGGAAGAACTTTTCTGCGTTCCGGAAGGAGAATAGGCACATCGATTTTTTTAATTTCTTCATCCAAAAGGTTTTTCTGGGTTGTTTTTTCCACCTCCAGTCCAAAGATTTTCAATCAAAAAGTTCACCAGGTCATCTCTCCTCAATCTAGACCAACCTCGCAATCCGGATGATCTCGCAAATGATTTCAATGCATTCAAAGTTGCCATTTTAAATGGGGTAAAAAGATTTTTTCCCTATTTAAAATGAAGTTTTCAATCCAAGAGGAAGGAAAAGAAAAGCAAACTTTTTTCACATTCAAAGAAGCCCAGGAACAAACTGGACTCCCATCGAAAACGATTTTTGAGAGTTTTGAAATCAGACAACACCAAATATTTCCGACGAGCTGATAAAAAAACTTTTGGATTCAGGAGGAAGATGATGCACCATTTATCCAGATTGATGGAGAAGATTTTTTCTGTGCAGAGAAAATTCAGGAAAGATTTGGCTTGTCCAGAACAGTTTTTTTCAATCAACTCTTCAAGAAAAGAACGCATTTTCTGGATGCAAATGAAAAATCTCATGAAGTTACTTGGAAATCTCCCAGACTGGAAAAGTTTCTCGATTTGATGAAAGAGAAAGCTATGCACAACAAACTCCTTCAGGCTTGCTCAGGAAAAGGAGTCCCCAGATTAGTTTCAACTGCGTCGGCTAATATGGATAAACACCTAGAAGTTTTTCAAGTCACGTTTTGAATTTTCTATCCAATGGACAGAAAATGAAGAAGGAAAAACTTTTCACAATCGCAGGACAAGATTTCTTTTCTGTAGAAGAAACCCAAATCCCACTGGAAGAAATGAAAAACCATGCAAGTTGGATTCATCCCAAATTTCACATAGCATGCGAATTGACTGATGCAGAAATCAGATGGATGAATGGAGTTGAAAATGAAATCAACTTTCAGAAAGCTGTGGATATGGCGACAGGATTTCTTCCAATGAAAACTGAAGAAGATAGAAAGTTTGTTGAAAAATGGATTTGGAAATGATTTTTTTTCTTCACTAAGAGAATGAATCCCGAAAAAGTTTCTATTTCCAAAGTCATCCTCAAAGATCCCATTAAAAGATCATCTGGAAAGATCACATATTGTCTTCTCCCATGTTCTCTCAATGACAAACCACTTCAACTGAAACTTCAAACAAAGTTTAAAATCTTTGCTCATGAAGGAGATTCTTTTTCATTGGGAATAAATCTCCCAGAAGAAAACATTTCATTTTTCAGAAATCTGGAAATTCCTTTGAATAAAGCAGCTGTTGAAAAACGAGATGAAGTGAGAAAACTTAGTCCATCTTTTGCCAAGTTTCGTGATGGAGATTTCGCTCTCCTGAAAGTGGATAAATCTGAGCAGGAAAAGATCTTTGCAAAGATTTATCCCTCAAAACGCCCCAAAACAGATTTCTCTTGTCGTTTTTGGGAGTTGGTTGATGAGAAGAAGAAAAAACCCATCCTGAAACAAAAAGAACTCATTGGTGTTCCACTTTTTGGTCAAGTCGTCTTTTCTATCAAACATCTTTTCTGCGGAAACGTCCGATCAATCACAGCGATTGTTGATGAAGTTCTTGTGGAAGAAACTGTTCAAACTGCCTCATTATTCGATGATTATGAGGATAAAAATGAAGAAGATGAGGATGAAAAAGATTTTCCTTCTTTAAAATGAATATTAGAGACCGATTTAATAACCACGAACTTTACCTTTTAAGAACATTAGATCTCAACTGGGCATTGGATGATTTTCGAGGTTGTAGAGAAGAAGACAAACTTGCTGAAAAATATAAAAAAGTGAAAGAAATCGAGAAGAAAATTACAGATCTTCTCAACTCACTTCTCAAAAGATCTCCAGCGGAATCTTATTTGAAAGAAATAAAAAAAACATGTAGCGATCTTATCACAATCAAAAAATACAGGGAGGCATGTGAGGATATGATGTTGTTCCAAACTTATTTGGATTGATTTAATATCTTGGATATTAAATCATTGCATTTTCTGCTGAATTTCCCAGAGAATCAAACCTTGTTTTTCGAGTTCCTTTTTCAGAATCTTGTTTTCCTCCTGGAGATTGACAAATGATTCATAAAGAATTTCAAAATGATCTTCTTCTTCTTCCTCTGCTTCTGCTTCTTCCATCTCTGAATCGGAAACAATAAACTCCTCATCTGAAGTTGTGGGAGTTTCATCTTGACTTCTTTCTTCCTCTTCCGAGCATGTAGAACAATCTTCATGATCACTGGCTTCCATTTTCTTCCCAATTATTTCTTTCAAAAATGTTTCGGATGATGCTCTCTTGTTTTTCTCTGCTTTCTGACATTTTAAGAAGTTTGAAGTCATCTTCATTGGGATTGAACCCATTCTTTTTCAACAGGGAGAAAAGAACTTGGTTGACATTCAGGAACTTTTTTCTGTTTGGACGAAGGTCGTTATATGCCAACAAGAAATGCTTGAAATCGTCAACGAGAAACGGTTCAAGATGTTCATAGTCATTTCCATCGTGATTGGTTATGTGATTGAAGATTTCATGTTCATTTCCATTTGTTTTCCATTTCGCTTCTTTTGCAAAGTCTCTGACTTTCTTTCTTGTGATTTCCTGGAGAGGAATTTGAGAGAGAATTTCTTCTTTTCGCAAATCAAGTTGTTTTGCATAAGCTTGCTCTTTCTCCTCATCTGTTTTTGGTTTTCTTTTACCTTGATTTTGGCGTATGATATCTTTGAAATGATCCAGTCTTTGGTTTCTTGGATTTTGCCATGTGGTTGTGAAAGTATCTTGAACAAGTTCAGGAGAATAGATTTCATCTTCATCTTCTGAATCAGACATTTTTTTCAAGAAATAATTTGATTTCCAAATTATTTTGTTGTCAATCAGGGAGATTGACACAAGTTTGGGAGAAAACTTTTTGAAATGAAAAAAGTTTTCTGAAAAACAAAAACTTTTTTTCAAAATAAAATCTTGTTTTCAAAAACGTGTCAACCTCCCTGATTGACAACAAAAAAAACTTTCAAAAGTTGTCAATTAGGGAGGTTGACACAAGTTTGGGAGAAAACTTTTTTGTTGAAAAGAAAATGAAATGAAAAAACAGTTTTCGTTTTCATTTCCAAAACTTTTTTTTGAAAAGTTGTAAACCTCTCTGATTGACAACTTTGGAAATCGATTTCAACTTTTCTCTTTTTCTCCCAGAAATCTGGAAGAAAAAAAGACAGAGAGATAAAACGAATATTTTGATACAGTAGGTAATAAAAGGCTGTACCCGGTGGGGATCGAGGGCCCGTAGTTCAAATGTCTGGAGGAAAATCTGGCTCATCAAGAATTTCAAATATCAGAATTGAGTCAATGCATGGGGATTTTTGTAACAATTCAAACAGAATGAAGATGTGGGGAGAAAAATAAATGAATATTGACTGATAAAAAGAAACAGCATGACGCACTTCGAAAATGTACGAAAGTTTGTGAGGCTATGAGAAAATATTTAGATTTTGCAAATGGCTAAATGACAATTCTGTTCATTACTGTTAAAAAGAAACAGAATAAAAACTGTGTTAAATTTAGGAGATTATAAATTGTGTTGAAATTGGCGATGCATTTGTCAAATGGGGATATTTAAAAAATATCCAAAGAGCTCCGTATTTGTGATTTTACGTTAAAAACTACATGGGGCCCGAGATGCACCGGGTACAGCCTTTTATTACCTACTCTAGTTGGGTTGTTCAGCATCATTTACTGTATTGTATTATTGATGATCCCTAGTTGGGTTGTTCAACATCATTTACTGTATTGTATTATTGGTGATCCCCAGTTGGGTTGTTCAGCATCATTTACTGTATTGTATTATTGATGATCCCTAGTTGGGTTGTTCAGCATCATTTACTGTATTGTGTTATTGATGATCCCTAGTTGGGTTGTTCAGCATCATTTACTGTATTGTATTATTGAAGATCCCTAGTTGGGTTGTTCAGCATCATTTACTGTATTGTATTATTGATGATCCCTAGTTGGGTTGTTCAGCATCATTCACTGTATTGTATTATTGATGATCCCTAGTTGGGTTGTTCAGCATCATTTACTGTATTGTATTATTGATGATCCCTAGTTGGGTTGTTCAGCATCATTATATTTTACTGTATTGTGTTATTGGTGATCCCTAGTTGGGTTGTTCAGCATCATTTACTGTATTGTATTATTGATGATCCCTAGTTGGGTTGTTCAGCATCATTCACTGTATTGTATTATTGATGATCCCTAGTTGGGTTGTTCAGCATCATTTACTGTATTGTATTATTGATGATCCCTAGTTGGGCTGTTCAGTATCATTTACTGTATTGTATTATTGATGATCCCTAGTTGGGCTTTTCAGCATCATTTGCTGTATTGTATTATGCATTGTCTTTTGAATCTTTTGTATGACGTCATTTTGTGCTCACAACATCCACTATACTTAGAAACTGCCAAATTCTTAAAAAATTCTTTCCTTAGAATTAATACCTACTATAATTACAATCCGTTTTATACTAATCAAGTCTTTTCTGACCTTGGGAGTTAATAAAAAAAAACTTGTAGAACAGAACCCGTACTATGCAACAGAGTGGAAAGGAGACGATAAAAATCTAACAGCTTACCACTGATAACGTCAGTAACAAAAAGAATTCTTGACGGCTTCATGGACACAGCTTCTGCAATCTTCTTGTAACTTTTTGACTCGCTTTTAGCTCCAACAGTGGTGTCAAAATGTCCATTTATATACTAAAGGAAAGAAAGGAGAGTTGAAGAAGTGGGGACAGTAAACTCGTTAAAAACAAAAGAACAACAAAGAAACTAATGACTTAATGATTATGATGATGATGATGATTATTATTATTATGGTTAGTTTAGTTTAATTAATTTGCCACATTAAAACATTTGCAAGCAACTAACATAATATATACAGTAACAAATGGAAAATAAATTAAAGTGTGGCAGGAGTAAGGAACAGAACTTTCATTCCAATTGCAACCGAGCCCCTCCTGATACAAACTATAACATATACTAAGGCTAAGCTCTACATGTAATATGAAAAAGTATAGGAAACATGTAAAAACTTATGACTAGAAGGTTATAAATAAATAAACTGTCAGTATAACTGTTGAAATGGAAATAGTGTTAAATAACAAAATATTAATAATAACTATATTATTTGGCCTTTGGTTAATAATAACTGAAGAGGTCAGGGCATAACCAACCTACCGGTATGTTGTTTTTTATTTTTTCTTGCTCAGATTTGCCTCATTTTATCATGTACAAGGAATAATATCACAAACCCTTGTCAAATTTGCACCTAAACCCTAAGGAAGTTGACAAATTTCACTGAACTGCAAAAAGCAGAGTTCTGAGTTTCAGTTGCGCGGTAATAATTATTCTCTTCATAGCCTTTGACAGTCGTGCTAAGAACAGTTTCGTATAGTTTGTTCAGCGATTCATTTTCATTGTATACCCGTTAGTTATTTTGTAGCCATAACAATGTAAGTATTTGTCCATCGTCGTTTTTAGTCAATTGTGTTTCCTTTCCGTTAGGTTTATTTCTCGTTCTATTTTGTAACTTTATTCTTTGCATTGTCATAGTTTCAACCTACTTCTGCTTGTACATATCAATTAACATCAATCGATTAAATAAGTAAAGTTGGAAAGATCGGCTACGCATACTTCAAATCACCCTTTGAAGTTACAGGTGGATAGCGCTATCCACCGGATAAATCACTATCCAGCGGAAAACACAATGGATTTTGTTAATACTTAACCGCTGGATAGTGATTTTCTGGTGGATAGTGCTACACAGAGTTAAGCAAAACTTCTCCGTTAGTCCCTTAACTTCTGGAGGGTGCTATAAGTAAGAGTCTACTTCATGAGGGTATGAACAGTTGATTTATACTTCTGGTTAGTGTCATCAGTGAGAGTTCTACCTTTTAAAGGTAAGATGAGTTAGTACCTACCTCTGGGGGAGTTTGATCAGTTACAGCCTGTGAAGGTGTGATCAGTAAATATTACCTACTTCTAAAGGCTGTGATCAGTTACCACCTAATTCTGAAGGCATTATAAGTTAGAACTCCTTCCGGTGGGTGTTATCTATTTTGCCTACATGTCAATGGTCCAATAAGTTAGCACCTACTATGGAAGGATGTGATTCAATTACCTGTAATAAATCTCCAAACTTTGTATTTCCAAACAGAAGCTTTTGAGCATCTACACTTCCAGATGAATAAATATAGATTTTAATGTTATTTGATTTCCATTGCTTGAATACAGGGACGACATCATCAAATACTCTGATAAACAAAGTACAATAATTATAAAATATGCTGAATTTGTTGAATGAAAATATTATTAAATACTAGCAAGAAAATATGTAAATATAAGCTTTATACCATTCACATGAAACATTGATGAGGTAAAACTTAATCAAGAGATGCATACAAAATTGCATGAACTAATTAATGTCAATGGCTTCTACTTTGACTACATCTGGGGGCATATATTTATAGACTCAACACCTTTGGGGAGTTAATTCTCACTGCAACTGTGAAGGATATGGGTTCAAACAGATTAATCTGGGATAGGGTATAGATTTTGGTCTAGAACAGGGTATCATTTACCAGGGACCTGATCAGTTGTAACTTTTATGAAGAATTTAGTCTAGAGCAGGAATTGAACACTGAAGTGAAAGAGCCTTTCTGTAAGGCGAGAGTACAAGCAAAGCTTGTTGTTGTAAACTAGTCGGAGATAGGGACTAGGGATTGTCAGTGTCTTGTCTAGCCGAGAATATGGTTTAAAAATGCAGCTAAGCATGGTCTGGTGGGTAAGGGTTTGAGAGTCCCAGTGGCACACCACCACCCAAAAATGTACAAAGTACCCCCCCACCCCCAACTCAAACCCTAATAAAACACCCAAAAATGTACAGAGTACCCCCCCCCCCCCCCCCCCCCAACTCAAACCCTAATAAAACCTCTTATAAATGAATAAATGAATAATTAAATTATTGACTGGATTACTGAATGGTTATGAATGAATCAATCAATTAATCAATTCAAAGGGGACAGACTTCAAATAAATGTGGCTTCTGAACATATCTGAATTTCGTAACTGTTCACCAGTAGGATGCCTAAAATGTGTGCAATTCTACAATTGGTTTTGGCTCCATTAATAAATGTCTTTGAATGAATGATTGATTGATTGATTGATTGATTGAATTTGTCAGTGCCTGGAATAACTTAGGGATTTAATAGAACAAGAAGACATGACTTACTCTCCCTTTATCTTTCCATCTTCATATGCTTCTTTCCAGATGTGACCTTGAAGTTGTTTTAATGCAGTAGTTTTTCGATCTGAGCTCATTTGCCAAAGGACATTTTTGACAACAGCATCAATCACATTTTTCCTGCTAAAGTCATGAAAAGTCTTTTTCATTACAATGTAAATCTAAACTCAGACAGACACTAATATAAAACCATTCCTTAAATTTTATTTAATTAATGATGATGACGATTACATGATTGATCAGTATGAAGAATTGCTTACAGACTTAAAGATACATTTAATGAAAGATTTAATATTTATCAACATGATTTTTTTAAAATTTGTAGTTTGTATTTGCTTAATCAAAATCAAAAGAAAAATATTAAAATGATCTTAAATTGTAAAATTTACTAGATGAAAGTTACACATTTTCCATTTAAACATTAATTTAAGTAGAAAATTCAAAATTTGGGTAACACGCCATGGTTACCAGGGAAACATCACATGTATCATGAACAAAACTCTGTCACATCAAAATGTTCCCAAAAATGTTGTAAAAAAAGTCACAAATTTTGGTGGGTTTTAGTAATAAATATCTCTAATAAGGACATTCACAACACCATGTTAGCTTTGCATTCATGTTAACTTTAACGTTAATGTAATTTAATTTAAATTTTTACTAACTTTAACTTTAACAGTCATTAACTTTAACGTTAACATTAACTTTTTTAGATTCAACTTACTTGGATGGTTCGTGACCCCTACTTTTTTTTGGCTAGATAATTTTCTATTCTAATTTTCAACAGATTGTGAAAAAATGAACAAAAAAAATCAATGTACATAGGAAGTTTAAAATTTTCCCATTTTTCTACCCACGCAACATCGAATACCATCAACTTGCAGCTGTCGTTGTTTGCAAATGCTGTTGTTTAATTACCTCAAGGGACGACATACAAAATTTGTAATAGAAAGTTCCGATAGAGATTCATTTGCAATATTTATAGATTAACAGACATTGGGCCATATCGAGTAAGGAAGACCAGTTTTTCAAAATTGGGGTTGCCTTTCATATATCTTATCTCTGAAACGAACTCGGTGACCCCTCAATTTTTGTGCATTTCTGACACAAGTGACTCATTACCTAGCTGTAGCAAACGTTTTAGAAAAAATCAATGTTAGAAGATTTTCACGCAAACGTCCTAAAGTTATAAACATTCAAAATCATTGCTTTGTTGAAGTCAGTGCATGTGTATGGCATGTGGCGCATGTTTTGTTCACTTATCAATCCACTTATTTTCTCATAATTTTTATGTTAATTTCTTCTTTTGCACAATAAGGCAATAATAATTATCATTATAATATAATAATTGAAGGACCGAGAGCATATCCAGCCTATGTGACTTTTTTGATTTTTTCGCGTTCAGATTTGCCTCATTTTATCGTACAACGAATAATATCATAAACCCTTGTCAAATTTGCACTAACCCTAAGGAATTTGACTAATTTCACCTGAAAAAAGCAGAGTTCTGGCCCTCCAGTGCTTTGAATGTACGTTCAGAGCATAATTGCGAAGCCATTTCAAAGCAGTTTGGCCGTGAGAATACGCAACTGCAATACTTCTGACCAGTGCCAACAACCTGAACGAAAATACCGTTATTTACGCACGCTTGGCTCGCTTGTCTGTCGTGAGCTCACTACGGCAACACATCACCTCTGTAGCGTGTGTATAAGCCAACGTGCATAAGACTTCATTAAGTCCAGAAATCCTTAAGTCTCTAGCACCTCTCAAAGAAACGAGTCGTGTTTCTTGTCGCACCTTGTGTCTAAAGCGCCATTTAGCGCTCATGGTGAAAAGTGGACCTTGGTGGAGAAGACGAGCCGCCGGGAAAGTCTGGAATCACTTCGGATCAGAAAAGGGGCAGCGTTGAGAGTTGTGGGCCATTTCCCATTCCGTGCCGTGGTCGAAATGCCCAATATCCGAAGTGCTTTCAGACTTCTAGTAATTTGTTGTAATTTTTGGGCGGGAACTCCATTTCGGTTTTGCCGTAGGATTTCCCGACATGCTTTGCGACAGTGGCAGCTGGGTCCGCTGTGCGTGGTCGGGCACTTGAAATACAGCTTTGGGCAGCTCGAAGTGAGTTCTTGCTGGCCGGCCGAAAGATGTTTCGCATTTGGAGTCTTTAATGCAAAATAATCAATCTAAAAGGATTTTCAAATCGAGATACGCGTTTTGAAGTGAATCTACCTTTAAATAATAAAACTTAGTCTGAACTGAGCATGTGTTCCTCGGTGGTCTAGTGGTTTGGGTCCGGGAACTGCGTGCGGACGGCTCCGGGTTTGATTCACGCTCAGCATCCTTTTTTTTTTTTTTCGAAACTGGACATTATGAAAGTGATTTACTTTTTTTTTTTGCGTTCGTCAAAAATCCTTACGTTTAATTTTACAAAATATCGCACCGTGTCAGTGTGAAAACAGAAGCTTACGTACTGCAATATTGCATTACAATAGGAGCCTTTGAATTTTTTTTTTTTTTTGCATACGGAATTTCTCGAAAACGACGGGAAAAAACAACAGAAAAAAATTCTGGACAATGTTTTGCAACTAATTTGTAGTTCACAAGCCAAAAATGGACAAATCTGAGCGCGAAAAAATAAAAAAAGTCACATAGGCTGGATATGCTCTCGGCCCTTCAATTATTTGTAGTTATTTGTTCTCCACTAATTAAACGACACGCTTTTTGTGGAATGTTTTTAAAGTCATCCAATAAACTTGTAGCATAATTATGTTTTTATTATTAGCTGTTCTAAAATCACTCATTGTCATCTCATGATTTTAAACCTTATGCACTGCTATTCATTTGAACATGGATTTAATCTGGAATATACGTATATTATATAAAATTATGTACCTGATATTAACCCCATTCTTATTTTGAGACTGATATTCCTCATTTAGATCAGGAATTAACACAACTCCTTCCAAGTCCTCATCTTTCTCTGCCTTTTAAAGGTTAATAAATATGATTTTAACAAATTGAACTTGACTCATGGCTTTGTTGCTATGGCAATGAAAGTGAACTTCAGTTTGCAAGGAAGGTTTATATGTATTTACCTGACTTTTTAAAGCTTTTATATCCTCTTTACATTGAACTGTCTCCCAGTTTCTCTCAAGAAATCCTTTCACATTGTCCTTGGCATGTGGAAAGAGAACATCCTGAAATAAATGTTATATTTTCAAATAATAATAAATCATAACAGGGCTTCATACTGTTTACATTACTTTAAAAACTTTAGGGACTGTTCATTATTTATGGGAGGAGGGGGATGGGTGAGAAATTAACAAACTGTCCTTTTTTTTCATGTCCCCCCTCCCCCCTTTTGGTGAATCTGAATTTTTTTCAGGTTCCCCCCTGTTCTGTTGGGGAATAATTTCAATACCGCCCCTCTATTAATCTGATTTCTATAAAATAAAAGTTGTATGTATCCATACCGTATTTTTGTGGGGCCGTGATGATGTAGTGGCAAGCGTGTAGGACTTCGGATCTAAAGTAGGTGAAAATTTGGGGGTGACTGTATTGCTGTCTTGATATTAAAAACTGTGCTTCTAATACCATATTCAGTTTTAAGCATATAGGTGTAAATTTGGGATATGATGGGACTGGGGGTACGATGGGAATGAGGGTATGATGGGAATAGGGATATGGAGGAGACATAAACCTGTATAAACCAGACATAATCTAGTATAAACCAGACATAAAAGCAATAAAACCATAACATGTTGTAACAGGAAATGAAAAATCGTTTGGAATAATTTTCAGTAAATTTATTAATTAATAGTTATTACTAACAACTTTTGGCATTTTGACTCTTGTGTGGTTTTCTTTATTGAAGCAATTCAACCACTTGGGTCCACTATACATTTGAAGAACTAGGGTTAAGACTTTAATAGTTGTTCAGTTTAATACTGTTACAATCCAGTAATATACCCGGTATTTAATGGTAGGTCAACACTTTAAGTAATGTCGTGTACAATTATGGCAGTACCAAAATTAATAAAGAAATTAAAAATTATAAATCATGCTCCATGACTGCACCAAAATACAGTGCAAGGCTGTGCTCTTAGAAGAATCATCATAGAGAGCCCAAAGGCTCCCAGCCATGAAATCTGGGGTGCCCTGCTTTTATTGGTACGCTTTAGTTATGTTTTCGCTTTTTTATTTAAGACATCATCTGTTTAAAATTTCAGGACCCCCCTCCATAACAAAAAATTTCCCCAGGACCCCCCCTTTTGCAGTGGCTAAAATTTCAGGTCCCCCCATTTTCTCACCCATCCCCACCCCCCCCCCCCCCCCCCCCCCCCTCCCATAAATAATGAACGGTCACCTTAAACTCCTCCTTCATATCAAAGGACTAGGGCATTTATTTCTATTTGAGGAGATTCGCATGTTAGGCCCGGTTCAGACGCTCGTTCGGCGTCTGAACCAGGCCTTAGATGCAGGTATCTGAGTAGCCTGTGAGCAAGCTGTTGGGCTCGGGGCAGGGATTGGGGAAGTGAAAGCATTTATTCAAGTAACTACTTTAAATAACTTAGAAAGAAAAAGTCTTATTCATGTTCAAAAATGGTTAGATATTTTTTACTTACTACAGTACTCCTGCAGTCCTCCTTAAAAAACATCAAAACGAGGCCACTAAGTTTGCCTTTTGAAATCCTTTTAAATTGAAACTTTCAGCTTTTTCAAGCTTTTTTTTAAAGAAAGTAACGTTTCGTTATTCTTAACCCATTCACACCTGAGGATTTTTACGTTTTTGAGTGATTTTCTGCATACACACGCCCCATAGGATTTCGTGACTTCATATTTGGAGTTACCATTGAAAGTGCTGCTGTTCTAAAACACTGAAGGCTCGAGTTTACTGGAAACGTCATTGTGACGATCTCATTTTGCTTGGTTGATTTGCAATAAAGGGTCCAATATGAATTATCTACGATTTTTGGTAAGTTCACAGCCATTTTTCATCTTTAGTAGCTGCCTGGTGAGCATCATTAAGCTTGGAGGTAGTTCAGAGTCCACTTCTCAATGAAGCGAGTTAGGTGTTGTACTTCGTTTACGAATTTGGCTCGTTGCTCGTTGAACTGGAAAAATGGCCGCCTGGAAACGAAGTAGCTTTGGGACTCGACTCTGGATGAATTTTTCGACCTACCGCGGCATATTTTGGAAGTTGCGACCACAGGAGAACACAACAAGCGCGAAATTTCGGCGGTGGGTCAGAGTGGCTGTGGACTTAGTATATATATGAAAATTTTGGAGGACGGAATGGGCGCTGTCAAAAAATCTGTTTATTTCCCAGCATGCAGTGCGGTGGTGATGTTGAAAATCGAGGCAAGGTGAGTATGCACTAGTATAAGAAGCTGTAGCTAGGCCCGAGCAACAAATAAGAGCAAAACAATTCACTGCTAAGCTAGGACTAGGACTGAATTTTGCTGTAAATGTTGACTTTTGGGTTTACCACGATGATTTGAATAAAAAAACTAAAGGCAAAAACGTGATTTTTGTTGTTTTTCTATGATGTTAAAAACGGTAATTTTTGTTATTGTCCAAATTCAAACGCTGATATTCTGCAAAAATCGCTGACTTTCGCACGATTGAGAAAGTTACAATTTTTTAAAGCAGTGGAGTCTTGTACGGGCGGTTACCAGCGGTTCAGGTGTCAATGGGTTAACTCTAATTGATGAATTGCCTTTAAATAATATCTAATAAGCTTATGAGAGCATTGTCAGTTGGGGACGTTCCATTTTTTATCCGCCCCCCCCCCCCCCCCCCCCCCCCCCCCCCCTAAAGAAGGAGTGTTTTTGCAAAGGAGTTCGAAGCCGACAAAATTTGGAGCCTTCGGATTTTATTTTTCAAAGGGCGCCGACAATAAATTGAGGGTTCGGATTCTTGCCATCTTTAGGGGGGTGCGGATAAAAAATGGAACGTCCCCTGACGTTTTGGCGGTTGGCTTATCAGTGATCGAAGTCTTACTTTTATTTAATATTAAGTTTCATTTCTAATTAAGGTTAAAAAAAATGGGTACCTTGACAAAAGATATCGGAGTTGTTGTTCCCTCTATATCCAGAAGAACAGCCTCATAGTCACGAGAATTTAGTTTTATCGACTGAGTCGATAAGGTAAATTGACCACCGTAAAAAGATTCAAATAGCTGACGTTTCGAGCGCTAGCCCTTCGTCGGAGCGAATCAAGGAATTGTGGGTAGTGTGTGGTTTTATATAGTAAGCGGTGGAGCTACGCTATTGGTGGAAATTTGGTGACGTGAAAAACAAATGTAGATTAGTTGAATGAAAAGCGTTCGTTGATTCCGTGGGGTTTGAGAGTGCCGATTTGAAAGATGATTTTTTGTTCTAGGTTTTTACGGCTTTCTGTGTTACCCTGGTGTAGGGAAAGGCCGCAGATTGTCATGTGTTGTTTAGAATGGTTAGTAAGATTAAAATGGCGCGCGACTGGTTTGGATGCGTCTTTGTCATTTTTTTCAACGTCTCGGAGATGTTCACGAAAACGGTCGCCCAGTCTCCTCCCTGTTTCGCCAATGTATATCTTTTTGCAAAAAGTACATGTAATGCAGTAGATAACATTTACGGAGGTGCATGTAAAACGATCAGTGATTTTAATAGATCGTTTGGGTCCTGTTATTTTGTCCGCGTTGTGAATGAAAGGACAAGTGTTACATCGTGTGCGTGTGCATTTGAAAGTTCCCGGTACATCGTCAGATTTCAGTGCGCTCGTAACTAGAAAGTTGCCTATGTTTTTGTCACGTTTGAATGAAATTAGTGAGGGTTGTGAAAAAATTCTGCCAGTTTCGGGGTCGTTTTGGAGTAATTTGAAATTTTTTAAAATGATGCTTTTGACTGTGTTGTTGTGTGGGTGGAAAGTGAGGGTGAATGGAATTCTCTCGTTCTCTTCCTTCTGTGGCGTTTGTAGTGCTGACTGTCTGTCGATCTGTTGTGCACGTTGTTGGCCCGTATTAACAACAGAGTCAGGGTACCCACGTTTCTTGAAAAACTGGCACATTTCTTCTGATTTGTTGGAAAAATCAGAGTCATCACTACATAGACGTCGAAGTCTGAGAAATTGAGAATACGGAATGGCGTTTTTAACGTGCGATGGATGTGAGGATGAATGTAACAGATAACTGTGGGAATCTGTAGGTTTGTAGTGCACACTTGTGGATAAACTGTTACCGTTGATTGAAATATTAATGTCAAGAAAAGCGACTGAGGTTTCGGAAATTTCCCAGGTATATTTTAGAGCTGGATGAAAAGTATTGACAGAAGTTATGAATTGATTAAGTTCCTCTTTACTGGAAGAGGTAGCGCCAATGCAATCATCGATGTAACGGCCGTAGAGTTCGGGTTTGGTTCCGTGGTACTGATTAAAAAATTTGTCTTCGATGTGGCCTACAAAAAGGTTAGCGTAGCTTGGTCCCATTTTGGTGCCCATGGCGACTCCATTTACTTGTTTGTAGTAGTTTTGGGAAAATGAAAAACAGTTAAGTGTCAAAACTAATTCGGCTAAGCGGAGCAGTGTTTCTGAGCTTGGGTTTTGAATGGAGCGCTGGTCGAAAAAATATTTTAGTGCTTGAAGTCCTTCGTCATTGGGGATGACGGTATATAAAGAGGTAATGTCCATAGTGAAAATTAATTTGTTTTCGCTGGCAAAACTGAAATCCCGGAAAATTTCGAGTGCGTGATTGGTGTCCTTAATGTACGAGGGTAGTGATTTGACAATGGGGGCCATGATTTTGTCTAAATAGCTAGAAATTAGTTCGGTAGGACAGCTACAAGCGGAAACAATGGGTCGGCCCGGATTGTTTGGTTTATGAATTTTAGGTTTGAAATAAACGCGTGAGGTTCTAGGAGTAGTGATGATGAGATTGTTGGCGGTAACTGGTAATTGTTGTTTAGTAATGAGGTCTTGGATAGTTTCTTTGACAATTTTTTGGTTGGTAGAAGTGAGATCTTTATCAACTTTGGCATAGAAAGCGGTGTCAGAAAGTTGCCGAAAAGCCTCTTGTCGGTAAAGGTCGGTCCGCCAAACAACTACCGCCCCGCCTTTGTCGGCCGCTTTGATAACAATGTCGCGTCGTTTGCTAAGACTTTTGAGCGCTGCCCATTCTCCTGTTGAAAGGTTGGAAATTTTGGTG
Organism: Dendrophyllia cribrosa; assembly: GCA_024195265.1. NCBI lineage: Eukaryota > Metazoa > Cnidaria > Anthozoa > Scleractinia > Dendrophylliidae > Dendrophyllia > Dendrophyllia cribrosa. Next base: position 22,253,643 of record JAJLRJ010000006.1, on the reverse strand, counting down.
TGGCGGTTAAATTTAAGTTTTTGGACATCGTGACGACATTTTTTGACGAAAAAATCTAGAGAAGAAAACTGGCCCTCTGGGGGAGTCCATTTTGATTTGCGAACGTTGAGTGTTTCAAAAACATCTTTTTCCGAGGTGTTAGAATTGTCTTCTTTGTCGTGGAAAAAAGCTCTTAATTGCACGCGGCGAAGGAATTTTTCAACATCTTGTTTGACTGAAAATTCGTTCGTTTGTTTCGCTATAGGAACAAAGTTTAAACCTTTACTAAGAACGGACCTCTCTGGGTTAGAAAGCGGCAAATTTTCCGGAATGGTAACGACGCCATTGTGACTATCGAATGAATGGTCGCCGGATAATTGAGGACCTATTAACTGTTCAAGTTTTTGGGTCTTGATTTGGTTAAGGCTGTTGAACAGTTTAGCATTGAGTTCTTGAATTTTAGCGCGAATTGATTGTACTAAGACAGCTGGACAAATTTTGGAAAGTTCGGAACGGTATTGGATAATTTCCTTTTCGAGATTGTTACGTTTAAGGGCGACATCTCCGAGACGTTGAAAAAAATGACAAAGACGCATCCAAACCAGTCGCGCGCCATTTTAATCTTACTAACCATTCTAAACAACACATGACAATCTGCGGCCTTTCCCTACACCAGGGTAACACAGAAAGCCGTAAAAACCTAGAACAAAAAATCATCTTTCAAATCGGCACTCTCAAACCCCACGGAATCAACGAACGCTTTTCATTCAACTAATCTACATTTGTTTTTCACGTCACCAAATTTCCACCAATAGCGTAGCTCCACCGCTTACTATATAAAACCACACACTACCCACAATTCCTTGATTCGCTCCGACGAAGGGCTAGCGCTCGAAACGTCAGCTATTTGAATCTTTTTACGGTGGTCAATTTACCTTATCGACTCAGTCGATAAAACTAAATTCTCGTGTTTCATCCCCCCACCGACGCAGCACCACAGTTTCTCTAGAAACTAACCCCATTCATTTGTTGTTTATTCGCTGCGACCATTAACTTTTTACATCAATATTTCTTACTCAACAGCTTTCTCACCGAACGAACCGAAGACAACGATGCCTAACCTCAAGACACTCACCAAGGAGCTACGCCAGGAAATCGTAAGTTATCTTATTCCTTTTCCCCCCATTTCCACTAATTTAGCCTTTCGTTTAGCCACTCACATCTTTACCAAAACTAGGTTTTGTAGTCACATCAATTTCATCGGCCGTTGCCTCCAATCCAAAGTCATTCCTAAAGGGTTTCGTTCAAATTTTCACGCTTCTACATTCTCTGATTCCAATCAACAATATTTCCACGAAATTCACCATGCCCAAAATTCTTTCTCGCGTAATATTATGAGGATCACTATCAGAGCTATGTGCCTTAAACGTAACAATCTCGAAAAGGAAATTATCCAATACCGTTCCGAACTTTCCAAAATTTGTCCAGCTGTCTTAGTACAATCAATTCGCGCTAAAATTCAAGAACTCAATGCTAAACTGTTCAACAGCCTTAACCAAATCAAGACCCAAAAACTTGAACAGTTAATAGGTCCTCAATTATCCGGCGACCATTCATTCGATAGTCACAATGGCGTCGTTACCATTCCGGAAAATTTGCCGCTTTCTAACCCAGAGAGGTCCGTTCTTAGTAAAGGTTTAAACTTTGTTCCTATAGCGAAACAAACCGACGAATTTTCAGTCAAACAAGATGTTGAAAAATTCCTTCGCCGCGTGCAATTAAGAGCTTTTTTCCACGACAAAGAAGACAATTCTAACACCTCGGAAAAAGATGTTTTTGAAACACTCAACGTTCGCAAATCAAAATGGACTCCCCCAGAGGGCCAGTTTTCTTCTCTAGATTTTTTCGTCAAAAAATGTCGTCACGATGTCCAAAAACTTAAATTTAACCGCCACACCAAAATTTCCAACCTTTCAACAGGAGAATGGGCAGCGCTCAAAAGTCTTAGCAAACGACGCGACATTGTTATCAAAGCGGCCGACAAAGGCGGGGCGGTAGTTGTTTGGCGGACCGACCTTTACCGACAAGAGGCTTTTCGGCAACTTTCTGACACCGCTTTCTATGCCAAAGTTGATAAAGATCTCACTTCTACCAACCAAAAAATTGTCAAAGAAACTATCCAAGACCTCATTACTAAACAACAATTACCAGTTACCGCCAACAATCTCATCATCACTACTCCTAGAACCTCACGCGTTTATTTCAAACCTAAAATTCATAAACCAAACAATCCGGGCCGACCCATTGTTTCCGCTTGTAGCTGTCCTACCGAACTAATTTCTAGCTATTTAGACAAAATCATGGCCCCCATTGTCAAATCACTACCCTCGTACATTAAGGACACCAATCACGCACTCGAAATTTTCCGGGATTTCAGTTTTGCCAGCGAAAACAAATTAATTTTCACTATGGACATTACCTCTTTATATACCGTCATCCCCAATGACGAAGGACTTCAAGCACTAAAATATTTTTTCGACCAGCGCTCCATTCAAAACCCAAGCTCAGAAACACTGCTCCGCTTAGCCGAATTAGTTTTGACACTTAACTGTTTTTCATTTTCCCAAAACTACTACAAACAAGTAAATGGAGTCGCCATGGGCACCAAAATGGGACCAAGCTACGCTAACCTTTTTGTAGGCCACATCGAAGACAAATTTTTTAATCAGTACCACGGAACCAAACCCGAACTCTACGGCCGTTACATCGATGATTGCATTGGCGCTACCTCTTCCAGTAAAGAGGAACTTAATCAATTCATAACTTCTGTCAATACTTTTCATCCAGCTCTAAAATATACCTGGGAAATTTCCGAAACCTCAGTCGCTTTTCTTGACATTAATATTTCAATCAACGGTAACAGTTTATCCACAAGTGTGCACTACAAACCTACAGATTCCCACAGTTATCTGTTACATTCATCCTCACATCCATCGCACGTTAAAAACGCCATTCCGTATTCTCAATTTCTCAGACTTCGACGTCTATGTAGTGATGACTCTGATTTTTCCAACAAATCAGAAGAAATGTGCCAGTTTTTCAAGAAACGTGGGTACCCTGACTCTGTTGTTAATACGGGCCAACAACGTGCACAACAGATCGACAGACAGTCAGCACTACAAACGCCACAGAAGGAAGAGAACGAGAGAATTCCATTCAACCTCACTTTCCACCCACACAACAACACAGTCAAAAGCATCATTTTAAAAAATTTCAAATTACTCCAAAACGACCCCGAAACTGGCAGAATTTTTTCACAACCCCCACTAATTTCATTCAAACGTGACAAAAACATAGGCAACTTTCTAGTTACGAGCGCACTGAAATCTGACGATGTACCGGGAACTTTCAAATGCACACGCACACGATGTAACACTTGTCCTTTCATTCACAACGCGGACAAAATAACAGGACCCAAACGATCTATTAAAATCACTGATCGTTTTACATGCACCTCCGTAAATGTTATCTACTGCATTACATGTACTTTTTGCAAAAAGATATACATTGGCGAAACAGGGAGGAGACTGGGCGACCGTTTTCGTGAACATCTCCGAGACGTTGAAAAAAATGACAAAGACGCATCCAAACCAGTCGCGCGCCATTTTAATCTTACTAACCATTCTAAACAACACATGACAATCTGCGGCCTTTCCCTACACCAGGGTAACACAGAAAGCCGTAAAAACCTAGAACAAAAAATCATCTTTCAAATCGGCACTCTCAAACCCCACGGAATCAACGAACGCTTTTCATTCAACTAATCTACATTTGTTTTTCACGTCACCAAATTTCCACCAATAGCGTAGCTCCACCGCTTACTATATAAAACCACACACTACCCACAATTCCTTGATTCGCTCCGACGAAGGGCTAGCGCTCGAAACGTCAGCTATTTGAATCTTTTTACGGTGGTCAATTTACCTTATCGACTCAGTCGATAAAACTAAATTCTCGTGTTTCATCCCCCCACCGACGCAGCACCACAGTTTCTCTAGAAACTAACCCCATTCAGCCTCATAGTCACAACGGCCGTTTGTTGCTGAGCGTTTATGAGAAGCCATTATCTTCAAACCCCTTCTGGCGTGAAAAAAATCCGACTGACTGAGAGACCCTGGGAATAGGCTCCTTTTCCGAGGTCACACGACGCGGGTAGGTTCTTAGCAGGGGCAAAGTTAATAGAACTGCTATTAACTATGGGTTGACGTGACTCTTGCGTGGCACAACTAAACCGACTGCGAAAGGGACTCGTTGATATCTAAGAATAGTTCCTTATTTCTATATGGCAGACATGTGTAATGTGAGCATTCTCTGAAGTGCTTACACTGGAGTTTAACTGCTTGGAGTTACAAGGGCTCACATGGCCCGTAATGAGCATTATGTATAGAGGTCCAAAAAAAACCAGGGTCGACCCGGGTCACCCCAAGGCTGCCCTGGCGCCGACTGCGCCAGGCACAACACAAGAGCGAGCAGAAGTGTTCAGTGTTGATGAATCCTTCTTCATTTGCATCGACGCGACAGTAAGACAGTTCTAGACAACATTCAGTTTCGCATATAGAGACCCGAAAGAAGACTCCAGGGTAATTGAATTAGGAATTAAATTCCTTGTGAGGTATGTGCAAAGTAAAAAACAATAATATATACAATATAATTAGTGAATCATTTTTATAGTGTTAAGCTTAAGTCTTAAGCTTAAGCTTATATTAAAGAATGTCGCCCTCGTTTCTCGATCTTTCCTGATTCGAGCACAAAATCTTCATTGTTTGCATTTGCTTTTATACATTATTTAAAGATCTAAAAAAGTTTGCATTATTTACCTATTTTGTTCACGTTTGAAACTACATGTATGAAAAAGTCATAAAAGATGTCATATCTGAATGTGTTTTGTTGTTGCTTGATATAAAAACCTGTTCTCTAAAAAATGACTCGAAACCAGCTGTCCATATGCAGGCCATATGCATATGGCACAAACTTTTGTACGTGCTTTGTTGCTTACATAAAGCACTATTTATGAACCTACTGCACCTACATGTACTCTGAGATTTCAGAAAAGCTTTATTAAAAGCTGTCTATCTTGTAAAGTTTTTAGACACACAGGTTAAGCTTACATCAAATTTGCAGAAGTTTAAGTTGAGATAACAACCTTTCTTTAGATTGACATATATTGTTAATAAAATTATGTTAACTAAGTTAGTTAATTATTAAGTACACTAGATGTCACACAAAACCATAACTTCAAACTGTTTAGCAATGTTAACAAGTAAAGTAAGGAAGTAAATGAAAATAAATAGCTTTATTTATAGTGAACATTTTCACACCAAATTCACCTATTTTCAACTGTCAGCAAATGTCAATATTGCGTGACTAGCATCACATTCTTAAACTTGGAATTAACACACAACCTATTATTATTGTCCGTGTTAGGTTTTAACTGAGTTGCTATCAGGTCCCCTGATGCCTATGCATGGTTCAATTCTAGCCGTTACCATCACTCCCCCTCCCCCCTGCATTAAACAATTATTGGAGAGTGAATACCCTGAGAATCCTTCTCTTCTGTGACATCCATGCTACGAGTGACTGTTATCCTTCTTGTCTACCTCAAAGTCTTTTCCTGACCCACCTAGTGTGTTCTTCTTGAAATGTTTGCTCCATATACATGCTATGTTTCCATCGAAAAAAAAAACAGAATTTCACCAAGATTGAGACATGAATAAGTCTTATTTTTTGTCTTGCGGTGAAAGTAAACATTCATCTGGATATTTGAATTTAAAAAATGCCGAAATCACAACAGAAGAAGCCAAAATCAAGTCCAAATGGCAAACAAATTTATCACAACATGAAATATAACCGAGGGAGCCTGGGAACTATAAATACAAAACTGCTGGTGACAACGTCTGTGGGCCACTTAAAATTGTACAAATTTGTATGATTGGGCCTTAAAGGGTTAATATTATTTTTATTACAAGGGGAACCATAAAACAATATCATCTACATGTAAATTAAGTTATTTATCCTGTCTACTCTATCCAAGTGTTATGAGAGGGACAGTCTGGGACTGTTTTGATTTATTTATTAAAGTTGTTAATTGTCTTTGTAATGTTTTCAGGAGAATGACTAAGGCTGTTGTGTTGTTTCTTTGCTTTCTTCCACGTGGTGAGTCCATGTTATATGTTACAGTGGAACCTCGATTTAACAAACCTCTAGATAACAAAGTCCTCGGTATAACAAACTATATTCTTCAGCCCAGCAAAATAATGTATGGAACAGAACCTCAATATAATGAACCTTGATATGACGAAATCCTCGTTATAACGAACACAATCCGGCAGCCCGATATAACAAATAAATGTCAACGTGCGACATAAGATGAATGCGGAACAGAACGACAGTGTGTGCTATAGGGCAAAGGTATAACCTGACGTAGAGTTTTCTAGTGCTGTAAGTTATGTTTACAGTGCACTGTAGCTTCATACAGACATTAAAGTGCAAATGTTATTTGTTAAGATCGGGAAATACGTAACACAGTTACAAAACAATTAGTAACTACATGTATATATCTTGATACAGCGAACATTTTGGTTGTTTTTCTGCAAATTTGTTATAATGAGGTTTTCGATATAACGAACCAATTTACCCAGTTCCTTGGCACTTTGTTAAATTGAGGTTCCACTGTATATATATTATCCCACCATACCAGATCATTACACTGGAATTTTTTTAAGAAATAACAACAGTGTATAATAAATTATGTTTCTGGTAAAATCCAGTTTCAGGTTAGATCAGTATTCAATCTACAATCCTCAACAATATTTTTGGGACGTCCTTACATTTTCTTAACTGTCAAGAGAAATTCTCAGAAAATACCCCCTCCCCCCATCACAAGGTTCATTTCACCACATAAAAGTAGTTTCCTGCTCAACAACATTGCCCAAGAAGGGGGTGGGGGAGGTATCATTTCTACTAACGCAGTGGTCAAAATGTTTTGTAAACATTACTTGAACAAAATAATATTAACCCATTGACACCTGAGGATTTTTACATTTTTGAGTGATTTTCTGCATACACACACCCCATAGGATTTCGTGACTTCATATTTGGGGTTACCATTGATAGTGCTGCTGTTCTAAAACACTGAAGGCTCGAGTTTACTGGAAACATCATTGTGATGTTGTCATTTTGCTTCTTTGAATTGCAATAATGGCTTCAAGATCATGTACTGTGTATCTGCGAGTTTTGGTAAGTTCACAGCCATTTTTCATCTTTAGTAGCTGCCTAATGAGCATCATTAAGCTTGAAAGTAGTTTAGAGTCCACTTTCTCAATGAAGAGAGTTAGGTGTTGTACTTCGTTTACGAATTTGGCTCGTTGCTCGTTGAACTGGAAAAATGGCTGCCACGAAACGAAGTAGCCTTAGGACTCAACTCTGGATGAATTTCTCGATCTACCACGGCATATTTTGGAAGTTGCGACCACTGAAGAACACAACAAGCGCGAAATTTCAGCAGTGGGTCGGAGTGGCTGTGGACTTAGTATAAATATGAAATGTGTGGGGAAAGAAACAAATGCTGTCAAAAATTGTGGCTATTTCCCAGCATACAGTGCGGTGGTGATGTTGAAAATCGAGGCAAGGTCAGTATGCACTAGAACGAGGCTGTAGCTCGGCCTGAGCAACGAATAAGAGCAAAAAGATTCACTGCTAAGCTAGGACTAGGACTGAATTTTGCTGTGAATGTTGACTTTTGGGTTTGCCACGATGATTTGAATATAAAAAACTAAAGGCAAAAACGTGATTTTTGTTGTTTTTCTATGTTGTTAAAAACAGTCATTTTTGTTATTGTCCGAATTCAAATGCTGATATTCTGCAAAAATTGCTGACTTTTTTGTGTTTATTGGGTATCTCGATTCGAGAGACTTTCTAGTCAATGCTCACAACTGCTAGTTAAGGCAATGTTCGCATGATTGAGAAAGTTGCAATTTTTTAAAGCAGTGGAGTCTTGTACGGGCAGTTCAGATGTCAATGGGTTAAATTTTCTAACAAAAATTCAAACATTGTGCTCGAAATTTCGCGGCAATAATTTGAGCGATAATTCGCTCGTCGTGTAAATTCGTTGCGAATTTTCAAGCAAACTTTTGTTCTGTTCTCCAAGCGTTTTCGCTTTTATCTACACTGTAAGTGTCCCAAAGATTTCTATCTACAATAATTATTTATTGTAGGTTAACCCAGTAATCTGTAGGTATTAGCTAACCCTAATGCCAGCACAAAGCTAACTCTCATGTTCACAAAGCTAACCATCACACTAATGGTACACTAGCTTTGTGCTAGGGTTAGGGTTAGCTTACATGTACCTGTAGATTACATATTGGGTACCCATTAATTTTAACCTATATCGCATACTGATCTAACCTGAGAATGGATTTTACCTGCAACATATATGGGGAGTAGCTAATGGTCGTGGGTACAAGATCGTGGGTCGTGGGTAAAAAGTTGTGGGTCGTGGGTAAAATGTCGTGGGTCGTGGGTAAAAGGTCATGGGTCGTGGGTAAAATGTCGTGGATCGTGGGTAAAATGTCGTGGGTCGTGGGTGTTAGAAAAGAAAGTATAAGAAAATTTAATGAAGGAATGAATAAAAGCAATTTTAAACAGTTTTATTGAAAGTATGCAGCGTGGAGCTAATTCTCCTCCGTTGTCAATTTTCACAGTCTAGCGACTGCTTCGTTTATGCCACTATTTCATTCAGGCAACACGCCACGGGAAATCACAACCGACAGATTTGACCTCTGGTCCGTTGCACGCGGCTTCTTATAAAGGTTTAAAAACTCAGTCTAAACTAAAATCCTCTTTTACAAACTAAATGTAGAATACCCGTTCAAAACATATAGAAGCAGAAAATGGCATTTAAAACATGAGGTAAGAGTCCGTGTAGGCCTGCCACCCCCATTTCACACTTAACGGATGTTCTTTATTCAGTTATGTAGCATCGGCTTTTGTGTTTGGACCATTAAAAATAGTATGATGATAACTTAAGGGCCATTGAGGTGTCTCTTAAAAACACAAATATCTAATCCATGACTTGTAACTTTTAAATACGGTTTAAGTTTAGAACCACGAAGACCATATTTTAACTGTACTGTTCATACTTTCAATAAAACTGTTTAAAATTGCTTTTATTCATTCCTTCATTAAATTTTCTTATACTTTCTTTTCTAACACCCACGACCCACGACATTTTACCCACGACCCACGACATTTTACCCAGGACCCACGACCTTTTACCCACGACCCACGACATTTTACCCACGACCCACGACTTTTTACCCACGACCCACGACCTTGTACCCACGACCCACGACCATTAGCTACTCCCAATACTATTAGCTTGTTAGTAGTGATCAAAGATTAAGGATTGCATTCAACATACAGACTGTAAGCACCATACAGTGAAAGCTCTATTAAAGTATCATCTCTGATGATAGCTAGAATTTAGTGAAAAAAGCAAATATCACTTTGTGAGAGAGCATGTTGTTGTCAATAAAAATTGTTTCATCTTGCCTTATAGTTTTGTCCACGGCGGATCCCAATGATGGTGACGTCCGCCTTATGAAAAACTCCACTAGTGGTGGAATCGAAGGACGCGTTGAAATATTTCACCAGAATAAATGGGGGAGTATCTGTGATGATCGGTGGGGCATGGAGGAGTCAAAAGTAGTTTGTCACCAGTTGGGGTATACATTAGGAGCTCAGTATTGGTACTCTAATGCTCATTATGGGAGGGGTGCCAAGGATATGCCCATCTTTCTGGATGATGTCACTTGTGTTGGAAATGAAACTGCTTTGAAAGATTGCAAGCATAATGGGTGGCAAGGCCACAACTGTCATCATTATGAGGATGTGGGAGTTGTTTGTCGGAAGGAAGGTAGGCAATTTAAGGTTAAATATTCCTTCTAATAATATTTTTCATGTATTAATGTCTGTTCCTTATTTGTTTTATTATGACTGTGTTGACTAAGATTAATAAAAGTAGACAACAACAACACAACCATATTGTTTGGCATAATGGGGGACACATCCCCTAGGGTTGGCATGACAAGGGACTTTGTTGCATGACCATGAGCCTCACTTACATGTATGCATGTCCCCAGCACTACACGCTGGATCGAAAAAGAGTATTTGGCAGGTCAACTAATGCAAGACCATTTTATTAAGCCTCACTTGTCTTCCCTGTGCTGCACGCTGACAGGACATAACAAGAGTATTGGCAGGTCCATTAGATTACATGACCTAAAAACCTCACCCATCTACCCAGCACTGTACACTGCCATCACATGAACAGCTACTGCTGGGTCAGACTGGAGTATTGGCAGGTCGAAAATAAAAAATAAAAACTTTGTGAAAAAATACTGGCTAAATTTTGGGGGAAGTTGCTGCCAAGACTTAACCGCACAACAGCACGGGAGAGTACCAATGGGAGGGTGTGAAAATTTGTTGAGGGCCTACACTAGAACTGTCACTACAGTGCTGGCCATGAGGCAAATCGTACTTTGCACAATGTTCTTGAGCTTTTATAGCCAGACAGAAACTACATGTACAGCCAATTGCAATTACTGTAGTATTATTGAACTAGACATCATGCAGTAAAATTACATTGATTAATGTAAAATTACATTGATTAATGTAAAAGTACCATGACAATGTCCCTTTGAGATATGTAAATTAAGTGCATATGTGTTGTGACCACAGATGCCTATTGTGTACTCTGTGTCACACTGCATTTTCCAGTTTGCTGAAAAGCTATTCATAAACAACATACATGTAAAAAACAACAACTTCTACGCCACAAGCTTTATACTTTAAACCCATTGTGTATTTAAATTATGAAAGTTGTTGCATTGTAGTGTAATGTACTGTGTTGTGTTGTACATGTAGAAACTCTCAATAATTAGCTGATTTGGCTTCACGGCCAGGTCCCATAGTCCTAAGTCCCCACTCTGCCGCTCTTAACTATTTTAATTGAAGGGCCGAGAGCATGTCCAGCCTATATGACTTTTTAGGCCTTTTTTTTTTCTTCCTCAGATTTGTCCCATTTTGGCATGTGAACTAGAAATTAGTTGCAAAACATTGTTCCGAATTTTTTTCTGTTGTTTTTTCCGTCGTTTTCGAGAAATACCGTATGCAAAAAAAAAAAATAATAAATAAATCAAAGGCTCCTATTGTAAGGCAATATTGCGGTAAGCTTCTGTTTTCACACTGACACGGTTCGATGTTTTTTTAAAATTAAACGTAAGGAATTTTGACGAACGCAAAAAAAAAAAGTAAATCACTTTGAATTCATAATCTCCAGTTCGAAAAAAAAAAAAAAAAAGATGCTGAGCGTGATTCGAACCAGGAGCCGTCCGAGCGCAAATCCCCGACCAAACCACTAGACCACCGAGGAACACATGCTCAGTTCAGGCTAAGTTTTATTATTTAAAGGTTGATACGCATCAACACGCGTATCTCGATTTCAAAATCCTTTTAGATCGAATTTAATGTTGCATTAAAGACTCCAAATGCGAAACGTCTTCCCGCCGGCCAGCAACAACTCACTTCGAGCTTCCCAAAGCTGTATTTCAAGTGCCCGACCACGCACAGCGGACCCATCTACCACTGTCGCAAAGCATGTCGGGAAATCCTACAACAAAACCGAAATGGAGTTCCCGCCAGAACGTTATTGCAAAATACTATAAGTCTCAAAGCACTTCGGATATCGGGCATTTCGACCACGGCACGGGATGGGAAATGGCCCACAACTCTCAACGCTGCCCCTTTTCTGATCCGAAGTGATTGCAGACTTTCCCGCCGGCTCGTCTTCCCGACCAAGGTCCGTTTTTCACCTCGAGCGCTAAATGGCGCTTCAGACACAAGGAAGAACAAGAAACACGACTCGTTTCTTTGAGAAGTGCTAGAGACTCAAGGATTTCCGGACTTAATGATGTCTTTCAATCACCGGACGGGCCTCATACACGTTGGCTTACACACACGCTACAGAGGCGATGTGTTGCCGTAGTGAGCTCACGATAGATAAGCGAGCCAGGCGTGCGTAAATAACGGTATTTTCGTTTAGTTGTTGGCACTGGTCAGAAGTATTGCAGTCGCGTATTCTCACGGCCAAACTGCTTTCAAATGGCTTCGAAATTGCGCTCTGAATGTACCGTCAAAGCACTGGAGGGCCAGAACTCTGCTTTTTTCAGGTGAAATTGGTCAAATTCCTTAGGGTTAGTGCAAATTCGACAAGGGCCTGTGATATTATTCATTGTACGATAAAATGAGGCTATTCTGAGCTATTCTGAGCGAGAAAAAATAAAAAAAGGCCTAAAAAGTCATATAGGCTGGACATGCTCTCGGCCCTTCATATCTAAACACACTAATCTGCTAATCTAATTATTTAAAGTCATTATTATTCATAACAGCAATCCCGAAGCCGCAAGTTATTTGCTTCACTGCTTTTAATCAACTCAAGTTGTTCGTTTCACTTGAAAAATCACAAGATGTTTGTTTTACTGCCTCTAAACAGCCAAGTTTCTCGCAAAAAGCGTAAGTTGTTTGTTTCGCTGCTTTTAAACCTCTCCAGTTGTTCATTTCACTGCGGCTGAACTGCTTTAGTTGCTTGTTTCACTTAATAGAAACTCGCGAAACTCGCAAAAATCGCAAGTTTTTCGCTTCACTGCTTTTAAAGCACTCAAGTTGTTCGTTTCACTGCTTTTAAACCGCTCATGACAAGTTGTTCCTTTCAAACAAACCCTGCAGCATTTTGTCTTTGCCGTACTAGATGCCCCTTGGGATTTCTTTTATGAATAACAATAACTTTAGATAATTAGATTAGCAGATTAGTGTGCTTAGATAATTATCTAAACACACTAATCTGCTAATTTAATTATTTAAAGTCATTATTATTCATAACAGCAATCCCGAAGCCGCAAGTTATTCACTTCACTGCTTTTAATCAACTCAAGTTGTTCGTTTCACTTGAAAAATTCACAAGATGTTTGTTTTACTGCCTCTAAACAGCCAAGTTTCTCGCAAAAAGCGTAAGTTGTTTGTTTCGCTGCTTTTAAACCTCTTGTATAGGAAATATTTTTAAATGTGCCAAAATGATCCAACAATCAAATTTGAAGGGAACATTTTTGTTTAATCCACGCCAATCCTGACATAATATTTTGATGACATATTGTACATGTACTGTAGATCAGATATTGACTTATAACAGAATAATTTATCAATTAATTTTACATGCTATAAGTTCTGTAATGTTTGTTAAAATATAATACATGGTTCTCACACTAAATTTTATTACTTATAAAATTATTTTGAACTAACAGTGAATGCCATTTTCCATGATTTTCCATGACCAACACTTAAATTCCATGACCCATATACAGCTATTTCAATTAACGTTGTCGGGTGAAAGCTCAAAGCTCAAAGCCCAAAGCCTACAAGTCAAGACCGAACGAGTAAACCGAGCGCCTGTTCCAGGCATGCAGATAGTTGGGAGTGGTGAAACGAACAGAAACGGCGCGAATGAGCGATACGACGAGCAGGAAAAACGTTTATTTTGCGCCGCTCCCAACTATCTTGGCTTGTAGCTTTGAGCTTTCATCCGACAACGTTAATTGAAATAGCTGTATATGAACCCTGTTAAAAAGCTTGAAGCCCATCACCACAAGGAGTGACAACTGCAGCTCTGAAACACAGACATTTTGAATCAACATTTAGAATAAATAAACAGTATAAACATGATCGACCAACCATCCTACACTGTACTTGGATTATGGTAAACAAATATATTGGTAAGCTTGTAAAAATGTTAGAAATATCAATATTTTTGCCCATAATTTTCACTTTAAGATTTAAAAATACTATTTACGAGGCTAACAAGGAGTTAAAAGAAAAAAACGAACATTTTCAACTCATTAGTTGAAAATGTTTGAATGTTTGGTTTTTTTTTCTTTTAACTCCGTTTTAATGATGAAGGTTTTGGATAAACAATTAAGAATAAAAATTAGCGATTAGTAGTCTCGAATGACGTTTCAATGATTCACTCGTCATTTTCAAATTCATGTAACTAAAGTCAGATTCTTGTGAGTTCATTATTATATGAATAATAAATTGCATGTGAAAGTCTTGTTGCATGTGATTAAAAAGAAATACAATGTGGAATGTAGAGGATGTTAAATACACTGTAGTTTTGCTTTGAATGAGTCAGATTGAGTGTTCAGTTTAGGTTACTTGTCTTTGATAAAGAGCATTTCGTAAATTAAGAATCCCAGCTATCCCTGGCATTTCTTAAGAATGGTGAATTTTTCACACTCAATTTATTATAATGAACTCACAATTATCTGACTTTATTTACACAAACTCATTTTTATTCCTGTAAATAATTTTTTTAAATCTTTGTTGTTGTAGTTCCATTATATGCCACACCAGGAACATGTGACTTTGAGATAAGTCATGGAATGTGTGGCTATCAAAGCCTTGTTGGAAAAGACAATTTTAACTGGACATTTGGTGGCAGAAATACTAACGGATATCGGTGGCCAAAGACAGATCACACCACAACTAACACAACTGGAGAAGGTACAATCCTTATGACAATTAGTGGTTGTTTATTTCTATTATATTTATTAAACTGGAGTTAATGTTTACAGTGCAGGTCAGAATAAAGCGAACCAAAATATACTTGTGTATTGCGTATATCTGTCAAGGACACCTATGGAGCAAAGCTCATTAGTATGTATGAGCTACATGTAGCTCATTGCTTTCCTTATTGTTGATATTTCATTGTTGCTTTGATTGGCCTGGCATGCTGTATTTAGTTGAAAGAACAACATGCTCTTCTATATAATTATCTGGCGCATGTAGCAGATTTACTGAACTAAATTGATCTGACAGAATCAGCCAATAACAAATAATTAATTATGTTAACAGTAAACAGGGTCGATAAAACAGTTGAAGGGCTTGGGGCATAACCAACCTACTAGCTATGATTTGCTTTTGAGGTCGTTTTTTATTTTTCTCGCTCAGATTTGTCCATTTTTGGCATTTGAACTACAAATTAGTTGCAAAACATTGTTCAGAAGTTTTTTCTGTTGTTTTTTTCCGTCGTTTTCGAGAAATACCGTATGCAAAAAGAAAGGCTCCTATTGTAAAACAATAATAATACACTGTATTGCAGTAAGATTATGTTTTCACACTGACACGGTTCAATATTTTTTTTTAAATTAAATGTAAGGATTTTTGACAAACGCAAAAAAAAAGTAAATCACTTTCATAATTATGTCCAGTTCGAAAGAAAAAAAAGAAGAAAAAAAGGATGCTGAGCGTGAATCGAACCCAGGGCCGTGACTCGTTTCTTTGAGAGGTGCTGGAGACTTAAGGATTTCCGGACTTAATGATGTCTTTCAATCACCGGACGGGCCTTAAACATATTGGCTTATACGCATGCTACAGATGATGTGTTTGCCGTAGCGAGCTTGCGGTCGATAAGCAAGCCAGGCGTGCGTAAATAACGGTATTTTCGTTCATGTCGTTGGCGCGGGGCATATTCGATGCCTGACAGCTCCTTAACCAACATGGGCACCCCCGTTATTTTTTTATTTTAAAATTGAATTTTTCATATAGTGATAATCTTGCTTGTAGGCAAAGTTTGAACAAGAATCTATTGTAAGTTCTATATTTCAGTGGAATTACCTTAAACAGAAGACAGTCAGTCTTTCTGGTCTCTAGCAATATGCAAACCAAGCACATAATGTACTTTCCAGCATAACAAAATTGTGAGGATCATTTGATCATGTTCTGAGTTTCCATTCCCTTTTATTTTAGGTTTCTATGCCACCACTTACTTGAAGTTTTGGGAGAATATCATGCAGGGCCAAAAAGCTCGTTTGCAAAGTCCGACTATTTCCTCTGCCAAATGTGTTGAGTTCTACTATTTCATGGGTGGTTCCACTGTGGGAGAGCTGGCTGTCTATGTGAAGTCAGCTTCCCAAGAAGAAAAATTGGTATGGCAGCTCATCGGTGATCAAGGATATCAGTGGAAAAAAGGAATGTTTTCTATTGATGACAAATATAAAAACTTTGAAGTGAGTAACTAAAAGTTATTAAATTAATTACAACCATTAATTAACAATCATAACTATACTAGAACATAGACATAGTTTTTTATACACGAAGAGCTCAGGAGCCAACTAGCTCGTTAAAAATAATGCTCTCGTGAAATAAAAAGGACACAAAATTGCAATAGGTAAAACGATTAATAATACAAATTAAAATAAAATATACAATAAAATAATTATAGATATAGCAGTAGATGATATTTACAATGATTTACATGTATAATGAGCAGAACCAGCATTGACAACAGTTATCTAAAGATAGATTCAATTTAGATAATAGTCTCTTAAAAGAGGCAATTAGATCTTCAGCTTGACAGTTTTCAGAAGATAAATTGTTCTCACATGTCTGTTTCTTTTATACTTGTCACATGTCTGTTTCGTTTTGTAAATTATATCCAGCTCCATCATTTGAAGACGTCGGAGCATATCCAACCTATGTCAAATTTTTTTTGTTTTTTTCGCGCTCATTTTGCCTCATTTTTGGCATGTGACCTACAAATTAACTGCAAAACATTGTTCAGAATTTATTTATGCTGTTTTTTCCGTCGTTTTAGAGAAATAACGTATGCAAAAAAAAAAATTAACTAAACTCCCTGTCTTTCCTTTGAATCCCGCTCGAGAAAATGAATCCCAAAGTTTATCCGAATTTCTTGATTTTATGCCGAGTTTTTTTCACTTCAGATGGCCAAGTTTGGGCCCGAACCGCTAAATCCCACTCAAGAAACATTTATCCCAAAGTTCATTCCCTCAAAATCGCTTCATATTTATCACCAATAGTCAGCAAAGGTGTCGCAAAGCATGTCGGGATATCAATGGCGACATCGAGCACGGAATGTCCACCCAAACAAAATACGGAAAATATTATAAGTCTCGAAGCACTTCGGATATCGGGCATTTCGACTACGGCACGGGATGGGAAATGGCCCACAACTCACAACGCTGCCCCTTTTCTGATCCGAAGTGATTCCAGACTTTCCCACCGGCTCGAGCTTTGTCCACCAACGTCTATTTTCACCTCGAGCGCGATTTAGACACAAGGTGGGACAAGAAACACGACTCGTTTCTTTGAGAGGTGCTAGAGACTTTAGGATTTCCGGACTTAATGATGTCCTTCCATCACCGGACGGGCTTCAAACATGTTGGCTTATACGCACGCTACGGACGATGTGTTAACCGTGGCGAGCTCGCGATCGATAAGCAAGCCAGGCGCGCGTAAATAGCGGTATTTTTGCTCAGGTTGTTGGCACTGGTCAAGAGTATTGCGGTCGCATAGTCTCACGGCCAATCTGCTTTTAATGGCGTTGTTTTGGAGTTCGTTTCATACAGTTTTGGAAGGAACTACGCTGCGATGTACGGTCAAATCACTAGAGAGCCAGAACTCATCTTTCTTCAGGTAGTTTAGTTTAGTTAATTTCATTTTTTATATACGTTTTTTTCTCTAAAATGACGGGAAAACGATAGCATACAAATTTCTGAACGATGTTTTGAAGTTAATTTGTAGGTCACATGCCAAAAATTAGGCAAAATAAGCGCGAAAAGACAAAAAAAGGTCTGAAATTCGACATAGGTTGGTAATGCTCCGGACGCTTCATTTGTAAGACATCTAAACAATACAACTAAAGATAAAAAGATTCTGCGATATTCCAAAGATTTCATGTCGACTGCTTTTAGGGCATCATCATAGCAATACAATTTCAGTATTAGTTAAATAACGTTCTGATGATACAGAAATTTGCATCTTCCATTCTCTTTGACTGGCCCTATATAACCAATCCCTTAAAAGAAGATGTGCACAATACAATGTACTCAAGTAGGATAAATGCCTTGTGTGACCTTTTCATGGTCTCAAAAGGGATAAAGCAACATAATCTTGTCAGTACCGCTGTCATCCTATAAGCCTTATCCAACTGCAGAGAGATACATGTATGATCCTTGAAAGACATCTTTTTGTCAGGAGTTACTCCTAGAATCTTTAAATAATCAGAAACAGCAACAGAAACACCATCCATCAGGAAGGAGTAATCAACACCATCCATCAGGAAGGAGTAATCATATTTTGAAGGACCAATAATAAGAGCTTGCGACTTGTCGCGATTATTTGGGAGGTAATTTACTTTAAACCAGTCTGATAAGGAGTGTAAGGATTTCGTTGGTGACAAACTCCAAAACAGCAGCAGAGGTGTCGGCAGTATCACTATACATGTACATGGTGGTGTCATCCGCATACAATCTTAGCAAGGTGTTCATTCAGAAAGATATTAAATAGAAGAGGGGAAAGAATTACTAGACAAGGTTATTTGGCTTCAGACATTCGTGTACATGTACTTCATGTCTGTCAGCTTTTTTTTTTCTCCAGTAACCACTGTCCTCAATTTAGATTTAGAACAGTCCAAAGGGGTTCCCTTTTTATATTTCCCTTGTTACAGCATTTCCATAATTTTTATACAGAATGTTGTGAACAAAATTAATGCAAGTTGACATTATTGTGTATATATTAAGTTACATGTAACTTAATATATACACATGTAACTTAACCCAATTTAATGGTGTAGGGTGACTACATTGAATTTTTCACCATTGCAGATCATTTTTGAAGGTGTTGCTGGAACAGGATATTATGGCAGTGACGTTGCTCTTGATGATATAAAGGTCACAAATCCTTTAAACTGTTCATTGTTTCCAAAGGCAGCCAATCCAGTACAACCAGTGACACCCACAACAAGTAAGACGAGAATGTGTGTACAGTGGAACTTCTACTTTGGGACACCTCAATAAGGGGATGCACTGTACCTTCATTACTGTGCGAATCCAAAAACCGTGAACACTTTGATTTGATTTTGACATTTCCCATTGTGCAGCAACCAATCAGAAGCGACTCAAAACTGCAAGAAACCCAAACAAACGGTTAGTCACGAAACCACGCTTCTCTGTGTCCTTGCAAAAGAATCGTCGCCGCCTCGCTGTAGCTTTTTTATTGCTAGTTTACCTTTCGTGTTTCTTTGTAAGTGAAGTAGAAATCTGAGCGATTTTACTGTAACGGCTAAAAACCAGAGGAACGTTTAGCTATACGTTTGCCTCATGCTCAGTTGTCGCGTTCGTCGGTTTGTCTGTCCGTCGCGGCAGTATCGCAAAAACATTTAGCGAAAAAGCCGGACAATAACACATGACAGTTCCTGAGGATTAGTTTGGTGGCGATTATTTTTCGATCCACAGAAACCCTCATCTGGTGATCTGTGATTATCATCTGAGATATCATCGAATATTCTCGCCTTCAAATTTTGCAAGGCCGTATTGCAATAGCCACACACGGCAAAGTAGCTAGCTGCTGATCAGCGAGATTTCAAAGCAATAGAAATGTTGTGTGGTAGCTGTAAAACTTACCGTGCTGGGAATAAAAGTTGACAAGTTTACGGCGAGATAGCGATACTGTAGTTACATATTTGCATGCCGTAATGGTTAACACTTTCATTCGCCGGACTGACAACCGATTTTGTCCTCGCTCAGTAGCTTTTTCGAAAATTCACTTTTTCCAGGGAAACTAATCCGCAGGAACTGTCATGTGTTATTGTCCGGCTTTTTCGCTAAATGTTTTTGCGATACTGCCGCGACGAACAAGTATTGTGTACAACACTGACAAACCGATGAACGCGACATTACTGAGCATGAGGCAAATGTATAGCTATTTAAAACGCCTGTCTAGTTTTTAGCTGTTACAATAAAATCGCTCAGATTTCTACTACATTTACAAAGAAAGACGAAAGGTCAACTAGCAATTAAAAAACTACAGCGAGGCGGCGACGATTCTTTTGCAAGGAAACAGAGAAGCGTGGTTTCATGACTAACCGTTTGTTTGGGTTTCTTGCGGTTTCAAGTCGCTTCTGATTGGTTGCTGCACAATGGGAAATGTCAAAATCAAGTCAAAGTGTTCGCGGTTTTTGGATTTGCACAGTAAGGGGACACTTCTATTAAGAGCGCCTGTCCGTGAAAATCAGACAAATTTGAATTTTTTTGGCAAGTGATAAAAATTCGATTTCTTTCATATTTTTAAGTTAGATAGATTAAGGTATAACAAAAATCACTTGATACTTTTTTCGGCCAAACATCTTTTTATTTAAAAAAAAAAATTCAAAAAACGAAAGTCCGTTAAAATCGCCATTTGAGGTGGAAAATTATTGCACAACTCTGACAGTCTCGCTTACAAAAACAAGTAACGCTACAGCATTTAAAACATGAAAATCATATTTTGCAATCTTTAAATATCTAGCAGAGTGATTTAGAGAATTATTTTGTTGTTCTTTGCTTACAAAATAATTTTATTTCGAAGACATACATTTAACTTCTTTAAAAGTATCTCGTAAACAAAACAATTTTTCACCATGTGCTAAACCTTCAAACGGATTAAGTTTTTGTTCGTTAATTTTTATAAAGTTGATCTCAAGATTGCCGTAAAAATTTCTTGGGCAAATGATTCAGAGCGACGCGAGAGCATTTCAAAGTTCGTTAAAATTAGAGTTTTTTGACCTTATGAGATTAACTGTCAATTTGCGGGTCACACAAACATTTCACTTTCCACCACATGTCTTAACACAAATAAGGTTAAAGTAGCCACATAGAAAAATGTTTTGAAATTTTCTTACCTTATTTGTTGTAGAAGACTTATCCAGAGATCATTTTCTTGCATTTTTTTCGCCGTTCATCGTATGTCCTTTAGTCTTGTTTACAACGTCCGATAAACGTCGGACGACAACAACGTATATTAAATGGTCGGGTCAGCCAATCTTTGTTAAACTTTCGACGCTTTTCAGTATTACGGCATCTATTCAAAGGGCTAAGTACTTTTTGGAGAGTTCCTCGGTTTTGTAGTCCGCTAAAAGATTTGAAATGTTACTTTGAAGTACAAACCAAAACATGTCGGACGTTTGCTTTCAGTCTTTTTTCAGTTATGTCACGCAATGCAGTTCTGTTTGCATTTAAGGGGGTAGGGGTGCGTATAAGGCAATTAAATTGAAATACTTTTGCAAGTAAAAAAAAATAACTGTTTAGAAATATACTTCAGCACCATTTAATTTTTTTCGTTAATCACTATGATCTAAAATATATTAATTGGTAGCAATAGCCTTTTGCGAGAACGATTTTTAACTCCTCTCCCCAGTCTTACTTTCCATAATTATGTAATATTCATATTGGATGCTTTTTTCTCGTTTCCTAAATTTACCTTCAGATTACCATACGAGTTGAGGTGCTCTACTTGATGGAGCTGCCCCTGAAAGATGGGTATACCAGGGCTTCCTGTGGATAGCATCATGCATGTGATCTCTTTTTCACTATAAATTTCCAGTTGCGGATCCAGCTTGCTCATAAGGAGAGGGGGTGGGAAGGGGAGTGGAAATGGTTCTGAAAAAAGGTTCGCCACCGAACTTAATTCGACAACTTTAGTTTACAACTACTTCCTTTACATTTCTAGTAAACAACGCTGCTCGACATAAAATAAGTTCGATCTCATCTTCAGGTCCGGTAAATTTCAAGACAGACTTGTGATTAGAGATGTCCTTTGTGCACGAAAGTAAAGGGATAATTTGCGTTCCACGCTTTCGATCGCTTTTTGCATAACCACAACTCCACCATCAAAGGACTTAAACGAAGAAGTGCCTTCCATTTTTGTGTAATACCTGGAACTGAACTGAGCGGGTTTCTAATTATTTTGCTCCTGCCTAAAAAATACTTATTATAATAGGTTTACTTAGTTTGTAACACCGACAATGGATTAGCCAAACAATAGTCCTATCGAGTCAAATTTTAAATGAAAGAAAATGCAACAAATGGTTCTAAATTAAGGCATAACATGAATTTGAAGTAAGGCTGAGAGAACCCCCCAACCCCCCCCCCCCCCCCCCTCCCCCTCCCCCCTCCATTTATGGTACATATCATCGACGGAAAATTCACGATGGAGGTAAATGGTACCACGAACCACAGGTAACCCAAACTCACAGTAGGTTATTGACAAGTAGAAAACATCCAAATAAGTCCTCTTTTGAGGCTCCCTCTCGGTCAATTAAGAGACAAAGAAAACATCAGTTGCGGTGTGTAACCTTTGACAAACGTTTACATCCATCACTAGTTGCATTGTACAAATTTATATATTTTGGGGGCCGTGCATGTGACGAATATTAGACTGATTTTCCCTTTTTTCGCATAATGTTTCATGAAAACAGTATCCTTCTGACAAAAAGAAGGAAAAAAAGAAAAACAATTCGAAAAAAGGACAGAAATAGCTAAATACCGCAGTGATCTTAATCGAGTAAAAAGCTAGTGATGCCATTTGCATTTCACACATTTCGTTTTTACTTACTGTGCAACGGCGAATGAATAATCTTTCCAGAGTAATGACAACAGTAGATAATGAAGACGCTTAAATGTGCTAACGTAACTGAAAAGTCTATGTATTTTTTTTCTCCGCTGCAAGAGTTTCAGACATAGATTCGGTGTTTTCAAGCTCTTTAGCCTTAGCCTTACCCCTACCCCCCTAAAATGCCGAAAAACAGCTGCATTGCGTGACGACACAAATAACTGCTGTCACGATCACGGCTTAAACGGCCCGACATCTTTGTTCATTCAGTACTTCTCAAGCAGTGATTAGATTTATCTATCCGTTAACTTCAAACCGAAGGACATTCGACAAATGCTATAGCCTTTAAATAAGATGCCATAATGCTGAAATGTGTCGAAAGTTTAACAGAGGTTTGCGTACGACCTTGCATGGCAGTCCGCGGCCGGCATGCTTCGGACGTTACAAATTAACAAGACTAAAATACGATGAACAAAGAAGGGATTTATACGCAAAAATGGTCTCTGAATCTGTCTTCTACCGCAAATGAGGTAAGGAAATTTCAATTTTTTTCAATGTGGCTATTTCAATTTTATAATGGGTTAACACAGAAGCAAAAGTAAGAATATTTGTGTGACCCGCAAATTGATTGTTGACCTCGTAGGGTCAAATAACTCTAATTTTAACGAACTTTGAAATGGTCTCGCGTCGCTCTGAATCATTTGCCCAAAGAAATTTTTACGGCAATGTTGAGATCATCTTTATAAAAATTAACCAACAGAAACTTAATCCGTTTGAAGGTTTAGCACATGGTGAAAAATTGTTTTGTTTACGAGGTACTTTTAAAGAAGTAAAATGTATGTCTTCGAAATAAAATTATTTTGCACGCAAAGAACAACATAATAATTCCCTAAATCACTCTTCTAGATATCTAAAGATTGCAAAATACGATTTTCGTGTTTTAAATGCCGTAGCGCTATTTGTTTTTGTAAGCGAGACTGTCAAAGTTGTGCAGTAATTTTCAGCCTTAAATGGCGATTTTAACGGAATTTCGTTTTCTGCATTTTTCTTTAAAATAAAAAGATATTTGGCCGAAAAAGGTATCCAGTGATTTTTGTTATGCCTTAATCTATCTGACGTTAAAATATCAAAAGAATCCAATTTTATCACTTGCCGCGATATGTTTGATTTTTACAGACAGGCGCTCTTAAGGGGATGCCTCTATAAGGGGATGCCTCTGTTAAGGGGACATCTCCATCAAGGGGACACCTCCATTAAGGTGACACCTCCATTAAGGGGACACCTCCATCAAGGGGTCACCCTCATTAAGGGGATACCTCCAATTCATATTAGAACTAGTATCTCTCTGGATAATTTTTAATCTAATTTAAAAACATTTCTTTTTACTTAAGGTTTTAATTTAGTAATCTCGTATTGATTATTGTAAAGCGCCCTAGGATGTTAGGTTTTTGTGCTATATAAATTTAAATTGTAATTGTAAAGGGGACACCTCTATCAAGTGGACATATCAATTAAATATAAGGGGACACCTCCATCAAGGGGACACCTCCATAAAGGGGATACCTCCATCAAAGAGATATCTCCATTAAATGGGACACCTCCATTAAGGGGACACCTCCATCAAAGGGACACCCCCATCAAGGGGACATCTTCATTGAGGAGACACCTCCATAAAGGGGACCCTCCTTCAACAGGACACCTCCATCAAGGGGACATCTTCATTAAGGGGACACCTCCATAAAGGGGACCCTCCATCAACAGGACACCTCCATCAAGGGGACATCTCCATTAAGGGGAAACCTCCATCAAGGGGACACCTCCATCAAGGGAACATCTCAAAAAAGTGAACCCTCCATGAAGGGGACATCTCCATGAAGGGGACACTTCCATGAAGGGGACACTTCCATGAAGGGGACATCTTGATGAAGGGGACACTTCCATTAAGGGGAGAGCTCTATTAAAGGAACACCTCTATTATGAGGACACTTCTCCTGGTCCAGGCTGGCAAAATGCTCATTATGATCTTTGTAATTATCACCTCTATTCAAGGGACATTTGTACGGTGCAGTTCAGAAATAAATGACCAATGCAAAACACACACACATTTTTCCTGTTAATGCTTTACAAAAAGCACGTTTGAAAGCGTGTTTATAAAGCGTACTTTCGCTTTTGTAATTCATTGCCATAATTTTGCTTTATGAAGCATTGTTTTAAAGAGACATCCTGCTATCAAAACGCTACTAAAACAGATTTATACTAGTGGCCGCCATATATAAAATTGATCAGTGCAGATCGATTATAAACAATTTAAAACATGCGTCATGCTTCGGCAAAGTGGCGAAAGTTATACGACCAAGTCCACCAGAGGACCAGGCAGGGGTGATACATGCCATCTCTCCAATTTTGATGAAACTTTGCCAGATTGTAGGAACCACTCAATAACTCAAAAACACAAAGTGGTTTGGTTTCGCGATTTTTCCCCTGGGAGTTAGACCACCCCCCCCTGGTTTTTTCCCCCAAATACCAAACAATCCACTAAAATAAACATCAAAACTACATACCACTCCTGGTTACAGAATACAATGAATTTTATTTATTTTTCACATGAATAAAGACTGGACCTATGTTAGTTAACATGTCTAGTTTCAAGTCATTTGGAGTGACAGGTGTCAATCAAGAGCTTTCAGTGCTCACCCATATCATGAAAGATTGCGTGATTATGCAAATTAGCACAACTTCTGATCCAAATATCGCCAAAGTGCAACCCTCTTTTTTGAAACAATTTTTACCACGGTTCAGAACTATCCTAGATCTGATAAAATCGAAAATAAAATTTTTGGGACCTGTTATTTTTTTACGACTACAGCCGTTAAAGCAACGTGACTACAGAATGGTTCTCACAATGAGAGAAGGACCAAATCTAAGAAAATAAAGTATTGCAGAATCAATTTGTTAAAGCAATTTCTTAGTTAATGAGATAAAAACTGTCCTTAAATATTATTTATAGCAGTTAAAACTAACTGAAGGCAAAATTCATTGCAATATCTCTGAAAATACCCAGGAAAATCATAGTATCAACACCCAAATTCTACTCCCATGCTCCGAATATTGGAATGAACGGTCGTGATATTTGAATTCTAAAGCATCAAGATGTTACATACGAATTTTCCTGGCCATAATCTTGTTGTTTAGATTGCTCTTGGGACCTTGCTGAATCATTAAAGCTCGCGCACTGACCTTGCAGTTAGTTCTTGTCAATACTTAGTTGCAACGATTCACGCTCTCTCTGCATGTAAACACATGAGTTATAAGTCGTATCGATCCCTGACATTATTGTTTGCCCTGACAAATAGAGTCCTGAGCTCATGCATTGGATTGTCCATTCCATATTGGTTCAAGCAAATGTTAAATTGTTGATTTAGCCTCATCGGCAAGCAAGTAAACACCGAGTAATACGAACTGTCGAAGTTCGTCGAAGCTGAATGCGTGACAAAATGAGCCCATGAGCCAAGGACCCCGGTAAGCGGTAAATACAATTACCAAAGACGATTATAGTTTGTAGTAAATCTCTACTAAAAGCTGGTAAAAAAAAATTCGTTTTAACTTTCTATTAAACCTAGAGATTTGTCTTCCAGTTTAGTGTAACTAAAATGCATTATCTTATAAATCACAATTGTACCGGTAATGCGTGATAGATCTAGTCGCGTGATGGAAATTTCGAATATTACGTGACAGATAAAGTCCTGAACTGAGGTTCATAAAATCAATCAATGAGTTTGTTTAAGTGTCAATATAGTACCTAGCCGTGCGTAAAAACCATCTACTAATAAACGTTGAACTATTGATTTAGCTGAATTGGCATGCGAGTAAACTGTGTGGATTTTCCAAAACTGGTAGCCTGCATGTAAATGCACGACTGAAAACGGAGCGCAGGAACCTCCAGTTGATTAGCAGTAGTTACAATCGCCGAAGACAAATAAATCAGAGGTGATTCAGCAGGACTAAACCTAAACGCCATTTTTCCGTCACTTGACATGGCTTTAATGAAAATATCTCGTTCACGTTTCAAGCAATCCAAAAACTCTCTGCTCATCCAATGAATCTATGTTATGGGGTGTTTTGTAAATTTTTCGGTGATATTTGGGTATGTTTGGGAGGAAATAGTTTTTCTCATGGGATTGGTAAAATTAAGAGAAAGAAGAAATATTGAAGATTTAGTGGTGTTTTAAAATTAGAATTTGTAGTTAGTATTTAATAGAAGGACACCAAGCAACCCTGGGTGCTCTTGTGTGGGTATCAACTGTCTGTTAGTGTTCCAAAAATCATTTTCTTTCTTCTATCCCTTCTTTAAACCCCTTAAAATTTCATTGAAATTTAGGTTGATTCCCGCCTTAATCTACCACAATGCGAACAGTAAAATACTGTGAAATGACTGAAAAACTATTTCCCAAACATACCCAAAAATCACCGAAAA
Source organism: Dendrophyllia cribrosa (assembly GCA_024195265.1). NCBI lineage: Eukaryota > Metazoa > Cnidaria > Anthozoa > Scleractinia > Dendrophylliidae > Dendrophyllia > Dendrophyllia cribrosa. The sequence continues at coordinate 22,226,636 of JAJLRJ010000006.1, read as the reverse complement.
ATTTACAAAACACCCCTTAGCATAGATTCAAAGGATGCATAGAATTTTTGGATTGCTTGAAACGTGAACGAGATATTTCCATTAAAGCCATGTCAATTGGTGGAAAAATGGCAATTAGGTTTAGTCTCGCCGAATCGCCTCTGATTTAGTTGTCTTCGGCGATTGAAACTACCGCTAATCAACTGAAGGTTCCTGCGCTCCGTTTTCAGTCGTGCATTTACATGCAGGCTACCCCGGGCAGGCTACCAGCCCGCCAGGGTTTTTACCCTCGGCTAGGTACTAAACAAAGTCATTGATTGATTTTATGAACCTCAATCGAATGTGTGAGTTCAGGACTTTATCTGTCACGTAATGTTCGAGGTTTCAATCACACGACTAGATCATATCTATCACGCATTACCGGTACAATTGTGATTTATAAGATAATACATTATAGTTACACTAAGGTCCCAAGAGCAATCTAAACAACAAGATTATGGCCAGAAAAATTCGTATGTAACATCTTGATGCTTTAGAATTCAAATATCACGACCGTTCATTCCAATATTCGGAGCATCGGAGTAGAATTTGGGTGTTGATACTATGATTTTCCTGGGTATTTTCAGAGATATTGCAATGAATTTTGCCTTCAGTTAGTTTTAACTGCTATAAATAATATTTAAGGACAGTTTTTATCTCATTAACTAAGAAATTGCGTTAACAAATTGATTCTGCAATACTTTATTTTCTTAGATTTGGTCCTTCTCTCTTTGTGAGAACCATTCTGTAGTCACGTTGCTTTAACGGCTGTAGTCGCAAAAAAATAACAGGTCCCAAAAATTTTATTCTCGATTTTATTAGATCTAGGATGGTTCTAACCGTGGTAAAAATTGTTTCAAAAAAGAGGGTTGCACTTTGGCGATATTTGGATCAGAAGTTGTGCTAATTTGCATAATCAAGCAATCTTTCATGATATGGGTGAGCATTGAAAGCTCTTGATTGACACATGTCACTGCAAATGACTTGAAACTAGGCATGTTAAATAACATAGGTCCAGTCTTTATTCATGTGAAAAATAAATAAAATTCATTGTATTCTGTAACCAGGAGTGGTATGTAGTTTTGATGTTTATTCTAGTGGATTGTTTGGTATTTGGGGGAAAAAACCAGGGGGGTGGTCTAACTCCCAGGGGAAAAATCGCGAAACCAAACCACTTTGTGTTTTTGAGTTATTGAGTGGTTCCTACAATCTGGCAAAGTTTCATCAAAATTGGAGAGATGGCATGTATCACCCCTGCCTGGTCCTCTGGTGGACTCAGTCATAATACCATTTCCGAACAACTACGATTAAATGATGAAATCCAAATTATTTTTCTTACCTATGTCATGCATAAGTACAATGAATGAACATCAAAATACCCATGGCACTTTTGATTTGCAAGCGAAATTGGAACCATTTCAATCAAAACTCAGTAACTCACATACTTGTCCTAAGCTTGCACGAGCCATTCTTGACTAAAGCTATTAAAAATGCGTGGTTCCAGAAAATATCCATGCCCACACCATGGAGGGAAGTTCACTAAGGACCATTTCCATTTTTTTCCAAGACAATGGTAACCCCCACCCCTCCGGATTTTCCACAAAATTAATATGATTAAAAACCTCCATCCCCCTGAAAAGCTTACTTTTTTACAAAGAAAATGTTGAAGAATAGCAAACACAAATACAGTGGCCATGTTCTGTTACGCAGTGTTACTATTTATTGCCAGTCAAACATAAGTAGTCTGTACTAATTTTCGCTCTTAATAATTTGGAAAATTTGATGAAAGTCGAACATTTCAGTTGTTTGCCTTTCACAAATTTGAAATAAAGAACAGACTGGCCAACAGAAACTACAGCCGGGAAAATTTATCTCCGACATAAAATGTAAACGTGTGTTAGAATGCATGTGTCTAGTGACAGGGTTCTTGTAACTTTCGCTTGAATGTGCTAATGAATGTTTCTCAGGCAAAACCAACCTTGCAACTCACCCCGTCATTGAGTTTTCTTCTGTATGTTGTGGGTATAGAGGAATATAAATTGGATACTTTTCATATCACCGTTTGCAAGATGTTTTATGAAATGGTTGCGTTATGCATTATCAGAAAGGTTTCAAATTACTCTTAACATATGCAAATTTAGTGCATTTCTTATCGCAACTAAAATAAATACAAATTTAGGAACAATTTGCCATCTTAAAAAAAAACACGGCAGAAAGTTTGAGTGCCTAATTTATGGGATCGTTTTCGTAAAGAAAAAGAGACTGACTTTGAACACTCAAACGGACTCCATTCCAGCGAAACTTTTCACCTAATTACTCATGCGCGAAGCGGCATGAGGTAAGGTTTTGGCCCCGTGTTTCTTGTTATTATTATTTTTATTTTTTATGTCACGATTTTGCATGCAAATTTATGCACGCATATTTTAAATAGCTTTGCCCTTTACACTTGCGGTTTAGTGACTTTCAGCTACTCTCACTTCGGGCAAAAGAGCGTCACAGAAGTGTCACAACAGCGTCTCCTACAACCCTTCTTACATTACCAATGTTTACGTCAGGTATACAGTTTTTTGATTAAACGTTGTCATTGATCGTTGTCATCCCTACGTGACCAGACCGAAAAGGATTATGGAGAGAAATCAATTCACATTCAACAACTGCACATTATCAAAATACGGAACGTCCTTAGCGGAATATGTATCGAAGCGACTCTTGTTGTCTTTGCGTAACACGCGAAGACAAACGTAAGTTTTGTTCTCCATTGTAAACGTGATAGAGAATAATTAATCATGCATTTTAATTGAAGGGCTCTGGGCATATCCAGCCTATGTTGCTTTTGAGGTCGTTTTTGAGTGAGCTTACATGAAGTGTAATCTCACTCTATGTCATGGGAAGTGTCCGTAAGTCCGTGGTAGTCCAATCTTCGGGTTGTCTTCGGTATCACGGCGCCTGGTCTCGAACAGATATTGTTTATTTCCGTACGAACGATGAGAGCACGAACACGCGAATATGAGCGAGGTTGAACACGAAGTGCTGCGAACTGATCCCGGATCATCCCGGATAACGAACGACATATTTTCGATATCAAAAACACGGAACGTGGAAGCAACCACGTTTTTTCGCCGTTGGAGAAAGAGAGGTAAGAGACTCGAAATTTACGATGTTTTCGTGTTATATTGCACCAGTAATCAGGCACAGCATTCAAGCAATGTGTCTATTGTTTTCACGTAAAGAGTTTTTCAGATGTTTTGAAGGTGTAGACAAAATCTTCGCCAACAAAAGGTTCCCTAAATCACCGAGATGTAGTTTTAAAGACAGCTGTGATGGCCGCCGAGTGACTTGTGCAGTCCAGCATTGCGAATTGCTCCATGTACAACATCTGGCAATCCATAACCCTGTCTCAGGGTCATATAATTCCCTTCTGGGAACAAAATATTTCCTTCGGGAAACGATGAATTCTCTTCGGAGAACAAATAATGTCTTTAGAAACACAAATCTGGGTAAAGTGCAGTTACACTAAACTGACGTTGAAAAGTTATTGTTTGAAAACGTTGATGTTACTAAGTTTAAAATGTAAGTTAACTATACTTGTTACAGCTACCTACATTCCAAAACAACTTGAGAATAAATGTTAATGTTTTACTGTTATTGTTGGCAATGCTGATACTGTATGCAAACAGCTACATGCTATAAGCACCAACCAGGGCTCAATTTCATAAAACTTTTACAGCTGTAATTTACAAGTGTAGTTATTGTTTCAGACCTCTGAAACAATAGCTACAAGCGTAAAAGTTTTATTAAATTGATCTTTAAATTTATATATTTTGATTAAAAGATAACATGGGCTTTTATCACGCCCGGCCATTTTGTATAAAAACAAAAGATTTACCCCCCAAGCCTCGCAGTGAAAAAGTTGAGAACGAGGTTAAGCAGGGGAAAACAAAGCATTTTATTCTCCTGGGAATCAACATGGCCGCCGCGTGATAAAGGCCCATTGCCTGCCTTGAGTAAAATGGTGTCAATCTTTACTGTCAGTATGGGGTTTTACCACTCCTTACATGTGAAACCCGACCACGTTTGTTTGTCAGACACTGTTTCAAATAAACACCTATTTCAAATAGGCACCCATTCTTGTGTAAATCCATGTGTGGTAGATCTAGAATTTTGTTCATGTTCACAGTTACAGTACTTCCTCTATTAAATGGTTATTTCTCAAAAACCCAAAATATGTATTTACCAGTCCTTTACTGGAAATGGTTCTCAAGGTCCTGAGGGTTTCAGCTTAACAGAGGGACTGCTGTATATGATTTACATTTTTTTTCAGAAATTTGCTAACATGATAACTTTGATGATGACAATGATGATAACGCGGTCCTTGTAGTGACATTACATAGCGTGACAAAAACGATACCAAATTAACGAACGATCTTCCAGTCCAACAAAACAAAAAATCATCCTCGACAAACCAAGATACTTTTCCAATACAGAAGCTCTTGAGACGTTAAGTTGCAAGCCACAATGGTGCTTGGTGGACGTGTTTTTATCACATCTCTTGGACTTGGAACACTTGCACCAGTTATACAGTCAATGAACCATTTTTTAAGTTGTGCTTCCATACCTGTGACAGTACCACATTATATCGTTAAATAGTTTTTATGAAAAATCAGAGGCAGACAGCCTATGGTGTATTTCTCATTTAGCTTAATATCTTTGACAGTAACATTTTCGACATCACAAATTCCGTCTCTAGATATTTCCGTGCAAATTTTCATCGTAAGCTCACTCATGTACGCATTGCGGACCTATTTTTTATTTTTCTCGCTCAGATTTGTCCATTTTTGGCATGTGAACTACAAATTAGTTGCAAAACATTGTTCAGATTTTTTTCTGTTGTTTTTTTCCGTCGTTTTCGAGAATTAACGTATGCAAAAAAAAACATCAGCATATCTCCCGCTGAATCCCGCTCGAAGAAATGAATCCCAAGGTTTACCCGAATTTCTCGATTTTACGCTGATTTTTCACTTCAGATGGCCAAGTTTGGGCCCGTACCGCTGAATCCCACTCAAGAAAAATAAATCCCGAAGTTCATTCCCTCCAAATCGCTTCATTTTTATCACCGATAGTCAGCCACTTAGATTCGCGCCATCTCCCTTATCGTTACGGACCTCATTTAGGAAGCACTCCCGGTCCTCCGCTGCCGGCTTATAGTCTTTGCCCGCCTTGCTGAATTTCACCCGCCCGCAAGAACTCACTTTGAGCTGCCCAATGCTGTATTTCAATCCCCCGCGCGACCACGCAAAGCCGACCTATCTGCCACTGTCGCAAAGCATGTCGGGATATCAATGGCGAAAACGAAAACGGAATGTCCACCAAACGAAATACGGAAAATATAATAACTCTCGAAGCACTTCGGATATCGGGCATTTCGACTACGGCACGGGATGGGAAATGGCCCACAACTCACAAAGCTGCCCCTTTTCTGATCCGAAGTGATTCCTGACTTTCCCGCCGGCTCGCCTCGTCCACCAACGTCTATTTTCACCTCGAGCGTAAAATAGAGATTCAGGCAAGAAACACGACTCGTTTCTTTGAGAGGTGCTAGAGACTTACGGATTTCCGGACTTAATGATGTGCTTCAATCACAGGACGGGCCTTAAACATATTGGCTCATACGCACACTACAGATGATGTGTTTGCCGTAGCGAGCTCGCGATCGATAACGAACCAGGCGCGCATAAATAACGGTATTTTCGTTCATGTCGTTGGCGCGGGTCAGGAGTATTGCGGTCGCATATTCTCACGGCCAATCTGCTGTAATGGCGTCGAAATTACGCTCTGAATGTAAACAACCACTAGAAGACCAGAACTCTGCTTTTTTTCAGGTGAAATTAGTCCAGTTTCTTAGGATTAGTGCAAATTCGACAAGGGTTTGTGATATTATTGGTTGTACGATAAAATTAGGCAAATCTGAGCGAGAAAAAAAGTAAAAATGCTCAAAAAGCAACATAGGCTGGTTATGCCCCGCCCCTTCAATTCACCCATACTCCCTTTCGGTCTGGTCGCGCAGGGGTAAGACCGATCAATGACAACGTTTAATCAAAGGACTGATATAAGACTTAGACGAATCACTGGCTTCATTGTGGTACAGCCTTCATTTACAAAACATTCAATAGTACATGTAAACAACGTGGTTTGCAGGAACAATGACTGAATGAAAGGAGCGGGAATGGCAGGAGCGACATTCGAACCTGGGACCTTTCAGCTAACAGTCCGCGCTTTACACCATTCAGGCACCGTGATCACTGGCTTGTAACAGGATAAATTTAATTACTTCAAGGTAGATACGCATCAAAACGCATGTCTCGGTTGAAAAATCCTTTTAGATCGATTTTATCGTTGCATTAAAGACTCCAAATGCGAAACATCTTTAAGCTTAAATTGTTGTTTATATCGTTTACAGCAATTTAGTTATTGTTATCGTTGGATTCACGTTATTCTTGTTACGAAACGCATTCGTAACAAAGCATTACATCACAAAGTTTACGGCTGATGGAATGAGCGAGTGAGCGAGTGCGCAATAGGCCATTTCCGAGTTACGTTACGCCTTGTTGTAAAAGCGAGGCTAGGTGCAAAACCTTTCATATGGAAATGAGTTTTTACTCAAATGCAAATAAAACTCATTTCCATGTGAAAGGTTTTGCACCTAGCCTCGCTTTGACAACGAGGCATAACGTAACTCGGAAATGGCCTATTTGCATAGCTGTCTCCGTTACCGATAACCTGTTCATTATGCAATTGTGGGGGTTAAAAATTATTTCAAAGGGCTAAATTTGTTATCGTCCTAAATTACAGCTACTGTCATTAACTTTGATTATTACTCATGGGCAAAGCGCAATGAGTTAAAAAATGCCCTTCGTTTTTCTTTTTTTTCTTTTTATTATCATTTTAAATTTTTTGTATCACAATTTTGCATACGAATTTATGATTGCATATTTTAAATTGTGCACTTCCGGTTCATAGCTTTGCCATTTACACTTCCTGTTTAGTGACTTCCGGCTACTCTCACTTGCGGTAAAACAGCGTTACCGAAGTGTCATGACAGCGTCTCCTACAACCCTACTAACATTACTAATGTTCACGTTAGGTATATATAACCATCAGAAGAATCACTGGCTTCATTGTGGTACAGCCTTCATTAACAAAACATTCAGTAGTAAACAACGTGGTTTGCAGGAACGATGACTGAATGAAAGGAGTAACTCTTCTCCATATCGGACATCTTCTTATCATGTTTAAAATATATCATAAAACTTTCTAACGCATGCGCATGAGTATAGGCTGCTTGGAGCCTCTTGCTATTTTAAGTTTCATTCACAGTTTATTTTAATGGTGACGGAAAAGCGTCCAGCAAATGTTTCAATTCAAAAGATTGTTTTGATCCTGAGTACGTGTAATTCGAGACTCCGTAGTCATAAAAATACTCGCAACAGTTCTTTGGTTCTCATTCTTTTTTTTTATTTCGCTACCATTCAAACATTCCAGTATCTATTGATATCAGTTTCATTCAGCATTTCCACAGGAACAAGCTAGTTTGGTAGTAAAAGGAAGAAAGGTTATGTGTATAAATTCCCGTTATCTGGTGAAAGGTTTCAAACGTTTTGGTTTCGAAAGGCCACTTTGCTACATTTTCATGCACTTCGAAAACATACTTTTTAGGATCTTTTAGGTTTATTATTTGCGAACACTTAAGATTTAATTGTGATGCCCTATGTTTTCCTTGATATACGCTTATGCCGTGCGCTGACGGTGAAAGGAGTTATTAAAGTTATTGTCTTCACAAACCCTTTGCAAACCCTTCGCAATCCTTTACAAACCCTTTACAAACCCGGTTTTGGGGAGTTTGAAACCTGGTTTGACCTAAATTGGAATGTTCGATAAGAAGTGTTTTTCTATGGAGGGTCAAAAGTATTAAACCAATCCATACTTCAGAACGTTCCACCAAAGTCGATAAGTAGTTCCATTTTTCTAACAACTAAGTCGGTACTGAATCGAAGTGAACCATCTGTAAGTTGTTTTGACCGTCAACCCCACCACCCCTCTGGAATTTCCCGGGCTTTTGACATTGAGCAAAATGATACTTTGATCATCACAGAAACTTTTGATTTCAAAGACAAGGATACAATGTAAACTTTCAAGTCATTTGTTTATTTACCTTTCTTTCCACTTAATAATGAGCAGTGGCGATACTTTGCTGAATGAAGCTGAGTAACGTTTCACGTCCCCTTTCAACTTGAATAACTTTGCCAGGTTACCGAAGTCCTTTAGTCCACAACCGTTCGAAGTTCTGCTCCAAATGTTGGAGCTTTCACTAGCGTGGATTTTTTACCAATGACAGATGTAATATTTGATTAGAAACAGCGACAATTTGCTGGGACTCTGCCGATTGCGTTACTTACAGTACGAACTACTACAAACGACTCACTCTAGAAAGTTGTTTTGCTAACTTAGAAAAAATGTTGTTGTATAGTTCTTATTGATGACTTTTTCTTTCTTTTCTTTTTTTTTTCTATTATTCATTCACACCTTCATTTAGATGCTTGTAAGGGCCTGGTCGCACTACAGTCAAAAACAAAAATTGGCCCGTGCAAAATGACATAAAAACAAAAACATTCCACAAAAGCGGGCCCGGAAAGCTGTTTTATTTTCATTGAAGATTGAGGCTTCAAAAGTTTTGCAGATAATACGATAAAACTATCAGTTAGCAAAACAAAATGGACTGGTTTGTTCGCTTGGACCTGCGCTTTTATTCTTTAGATTTTGATTTCAATATTTGGCTTCGGGCCTGAAAAAGTTACCGGGAGTTTCGAGAAACGGGCCCCAGGCCCTAACCTAGAAAGTATCATTAGCAATAAAAAAGTAATTAGTAAGTGTAGTCTGTAGTGTTTATAGCTAAAGCATGTAATGAGTAGACTGTGCAATATAACAATAAATGTGCTAGTTTAAGCCATAGGTTTATAAAGGAGTTAACACAAAACTAAGTGGCTGACTATTGGGGATAAAATGAAGCAATTTTGAGGTAATGAACTTAGGGATTTTTTTTTCTAGAGTGGGATTTAGTGGCATGGGCCCAAACTTGGCCATATGAACTTAAAAATCAGCATTAAATTGAGCGGGATTCAGTGGGAGACATGGAGTTATTTTTTTGCATACATTATTTTTTGAAAACAACTGAAAAAACAGCAGGAAAAAATTCTGAACAATCTTTTGCAATCAATTTGTAGATGCCAAAAATGGACAAATCTGAGGGAGAAATATAAATCAAAGGCTCAGAGCGAACCCATGAATAGAAATGTTAACACGTAACGCAGTATTGTGGCAAGCTTATGTTTTCACACTGACACAGTTTGATATTTTTTTAAAATTAAACATAAGGATTTTTGATAAACACAAAAAAAAATGTAAATCACTTTCATAATGTCCAGTCCGAAGAAAAAAAAAGAAGAAGAAAAAAAAGGGGGGTCTTGAGCGTAAAATGAGCTTGTGCCTCTGGACTGCGAGGCATGGCGCTAGACCATCGAGGAACACATTCTCAATTGAGACTAAAGTTTATCATTTCAAGGTAGATATATGCTTCAAAATGCGTGTCTCGATTGGAAAATCCTTCTACATCGATTTTAATGTTGCATTAAAGACTCCAAATGCAAAACATCTTCAAGCTTATTGTTGTTTATATTTGTTTACAACAAATTAGTTATTGTTATCGCTGCATTCACGTTATTCTTGTTACGTAACAAGAAACACATTCGTAACAAAGCATTACGTCACTAAGTTTACAGCTGCTGGAAGGAGTGAGCAAGTGAGTGAGTGAATTAGCCACCGTTACCGATAGCCCATTTATTACGCTTGCGCATATTCACGGGTTAAAAACGACCTATGAAGCAACATAGGTACATAGGTTGGTTATGCCCCAACCCCTTCAATTCACATGACTGTGAGGATGACTTCTGCTCAGGTTGTCGAAACATCAGTCAATGTCAACAACAACAGTTTTTTTTTCTCAGAACTACACTAACCGGACGATGACGCTCGACAGACTGCAGAGAGCAGCCATCTTTCACACCAAACCAGCTGAATTTCTTCTTGAAACCAAAAATTTTTTTCTCACACACTAAATGCGGGTGGCGTGATCAATTACATCACATCATGGTTTAAAATCTTATAAACAATAGCTCTCGGCCAATGAGCGTGAGGGAAATTTGACAGTTATAAGAACAAAATAGGTTGTTTGATAGTAGTGTCCTCTTTAATCCAAATTCAACCATTCAAACATAATGAATGTACTATATCAATAAATTGGTGTACAAAAATTAATTCAGTAGAAGACAGTGACTTGTTGCCAGGTGCACAAACACCCTCCCCTCCCCTCCACCCACCATAAATAAACATGTGCTCTGGTTGACTCACTAAATGCAGCTGTAATGTCACCTAAGAGTTGAAAATAGTTTTGCATCGTGGTTGATATTGGATAAATGGATGCACTTTTTTCACTTGCAGCGATTAAATTAGTTGGATCATCTGTCAAGTCAGCGGGTCGTGTTGAGGTGTTCTACCAGAATAAGTGGGGTACTGTGTGCAATGGTTACAGCAAAACTTTTAACATAAAGGCTGCTACCGTTTTGTGCAAAGAACTGGGTTATGAAGGAGCTGAAATGGTTGTACCTTGCTGTCAGGTGTTTGGTAAAGGAACAGGACGTATTTGGCTGGATCGTGTGACATGTCTTGGAACAGAGCCATCTATTACCATGTGTCCGCACAGTGGCTGGGGAAATACATTCTGCAGTCATGATCGTGATGTTTCAGTTATTTGCAAAACTAAAGCTACTGACAGAACTGGTAGGCAGCTTGTGTTATTTTCTTATGATTCTCAGTTGGTTGGGAACCAGTTGTAGCATTTGGGTAGAAATTTCATCGCTCGCTTAATCGGCTTAAAAAATTAAAACCCATGATAAGAAATGGTCATGGTCTTACCCAGGGACGTCTATAAGAAACCTGTTTTGTTTACTTGTCAGAGAGTAGTTTTGTGGTGCAAGTATATTTATTTTGTACAAAGTCTTGTGATACAGTGTCATTTTAGCTGATATAGTATTCAGCAAAACCTGAAAAATATTTAATTCGTTTTATTTGTGTGTGAAAAAAGTGTGCTGGGGGATGGGGGTGGGGAATAGTGTCATGCAAAAAATAGCCTTAATTGGGGGGGGGGGGGGGGGGGGTGTTTAAAAAGTATATTAGACTAAGGGTGGTGGGGTAATAAAAAGTAATAACAGGTTCCACCCAGGCACAGCATCACTCAACAATAGAGCGGTTCAAAAGGTGAAAAAAGTATCTTTCGCTAGCCAACTGCAGGAAATTTATTTTCATGAATAACAATATTTTTTAGTTCAGAATGCGTATATTTAATTGTTCTTTCCTTAAGCTCTCTTTCATAAATGTTTGTAATGTGTAGTTCAATGTGAATGCCTTAAAAGCTTTGATGGCATGTAACAAAACAATAATTTCTCTCCTTCCTAAAATAAATGCTACATCAAAGAGTAATGAGTACTGCAGCACTTTTTTGAGTAAAATAATGTGACCTATGATTATTGTTATTGTAAGTTTATGAACTCAGATAAAGCCATAAAATTTCTTCCACTCTGTTTTTTTTTTACAGTACAGTATGTGACCTTTATGACAAAACAAATTAATTCAAGTGATATACAATTTTTTTAGGGGAACCATCTGCCTTGTACATGTATGGCAATAAAATAGATTTTTATTTAATAATGTGATAGTTAGCCAATGACAATGGTATGAGTAAAAAGTGAATGAGCAATCACAAGTGAAGCAAGTGTTTCCTTAAGTTAACTTCAATGATGTCTGTAATGATTTCTTCTTTACAGAATTTCAGGTGAGACTTGGAAATGACACTGGAGTAAATTACAAAGGCCGTGTGGAGGTTAATATTGGTGGTTTGTGGGGAACAGTGACAGACCTTGGCTGGGATATATATGATGCTAATGTGGTGTGCAAGCAGCTTGGGTTTGGAGGCGCTGTAGGAGCTTACTCAGGAAGTAGCTTTGGGATTGGCAAGGGTCCTATTTGGATGTCTAATTTTCAATGCAAAGGAAATGAGTTGAAACTTGCCAAATGCAATCACTCCAATACCGAGGTACAGGAGACTTGGGGTCACTATAGAGATGCCAGTGTGGAGTGTTTTGGTGAGTACAATGATCCTTCAATGTTATGTTCAAGGACAAACACAATGGAACCTCTTCTTTGGGACACCTCTATTAACGGAACATTACTCCTGGTTCCAGCCAGCAAAACACTTATAATTAGTATATTTGTCTACAAGCCCAACAGAGATCAAGTAATCTTCTATGTGATCTGTTTTATTCTTATCTAGTTTTTGGTCATGGATTACTCCTATAGGCTTCCTTTTATGTTTTAAGTAATTCAAATTATCTTATTGCTTTAGAAATTTCATTTTATTTTATGACCACCACTGACCTAAAAATGGTGTCAAACAAGCTGTTGAACATAATGTTAATAGCAGACGGGAGTGTTATTGACCCTGTTAATTAAACATATTAGCAATGTTAAAAGGAATGTTATTGAGCCTGTTAACATAGGCAATGTTAGCAGCTTAACAAATATTCTATTTGGCCGTGTGTCTGTTCAGTTATAGATCACAGATGACGTCAAAATGTGGTAAGAACACGGCACTTCTTCTGTGATCTATAGAGCGTTTTTACTCACGTGACCTTCAGTCCCGTGGGACTCAAATGACAAAGGCCATGGCAGCCATGTTGGTGTTCCTAACAAAAGAAGTTAATTAAAATTCTTTTGTACGGGAACACCAATATGGCGGCTATGACGTCAAGTGAAAACGCTCTATAACTGAACAGACACACGGCCAAATGGAATCTATTTGTTTTATACAATGAACAGAAAAGTAAAAATAGTAAAATTTCGAACCTGTCTCGGCCTCTTAGCGCTCGACTGTTCGAAGATTTGTTCCAGTTTAGGTATTTTTCAAGTCGCCAAGAGCACTTTTCGTCTTCGTTTCTTCTTTTTCTTGCTCGTAAACAGCTCCTGCTAAACATTTTTCGAGGATTTCACTTGCCCAATCCAGAATAATCTTGCAAACATTTTCAAAACTGTGCGCCATGTCAGACAAACAAATTTTTCTATGAGGACCTATGACGTCAGCCGTGCGTCTGTACTCTGATAGATCATAGGCAGCGACCAATCACAGAGCGCGTAGTATTCAATTCGATTGTATAATGGCCATTAGACATAATTAGCAATGTTATTGAAGCTGTTAAACATATTAGTAATGTTAAAAGCAATGTTATTGAACCTGTAACCATACTAGCAATGTTATTGAACCTGTTAGACATATTAGGAATGTTATGAGCAATTTATTGATACTTTTTCAAACGTTATTACTTAAAGGTGCAGTGTGACGAGGTTTTGGTGTCATTTTAAAACCAAAAGATGTTTTTGTATTAACAGTAGTGTACCGAAAAAGTCGATGAGTGTCTCTATTTGTAGACGGACTGGGTTGGAATGAATTGCAACTAACTTTTTTCAAGTTGTCACATTTTCATTTCCAAAATAGGCTCCAACAGACCATGATTTGTAACTTTTTAAAGAATTGGTATTTTTCTTTCTCTTGGTGTTTCAGTATTTCTAAATAAGTAAAGGTATTGTATTAGCTATTGACCCATAAAGGTCCAAATCCCCGCAACACTGAGACTTACTGCGGAGGTGTTAACTCAGGTCTTTGTTTTAATCCTCAGATTTAAGACTTGCAAATGGTGGGTCAGAAATGAGTGGGCGAGTGGAAGTTAGGTATGGAGGTTACTGGGGGACGGTATGTAATCACAACTGGGATATAAATGCCAGCAATGTAGTTTGCCGTCAGCTAAAATACAGACGAGCGGAGGCAGTGGGCAAATTTGGTAAAGGGTCAGGCCAGATTTTCCTGGATAAAGTGCAATGTAAAGGAGATGAGCCTGCATTGTCTTTCTGTCGCCACTTGGGCTGGACAGCTCATAACTGCACTCATGATAATGATGCAGGGGTAGTCTGCACAAACGGTAAGAACTAACACTTGACTTGTTTCGTTGAAACATATTAACTCTAAACATGTTGTGGTGCTGATGTCAACACAGCATAAGACGGACAGTTGGTGACGGTCCCAACGGTGTCTGTGTTTGAGACAGTTGATTGTACTGCCAAGTACTAATTGCAATGACAACCCAGAATCTTTTGCCAAAATAATAATAATAATAATAATAATAATAATAAAACATTAAACCCTCCCCCCCCAAAAAAAAATAAATAAATAAATAAATAAAAAGAAAAATAGTCAGTAGTATAGTAGGTTGACTAAGGATTTAACTCCTAACTACCTTGCTACGTGAACTTTGTGAATTATCGTATATGGTATTGTATTTTTTTATTATTCTGGATGCTTTTGCTTCCCAACTATTACAGAATGACTTGTTAGATATTTTATGATTAACTTGTGTTGTTATACTTGTTTGAAGCCATCTGCAGTAAATCAATGCCGTGTTCAAATGGTGGCACTTGCGTTTTCTCATCGGGCCTCTGTACTTGTAAACAGTACTTCGTCGGTGAGACCTGTCAACTTGGTGTGGGTAAGAATAAACCTGATTCTGTATACTATCTGCTGCTAGGTCAGGTGACGTTAGCTGATTGCTTTGTGATCGTTTAACGTTAAACCGTGTGGTTTCCTGGCTGCACAAGGCTCTGTTTTGATGGTTCACTAGCTTTCTCTTAGACTTCAATTCTGGATTAACACAATACATGTACAACACAACTGTGATAAAAAAGTCGCAAACATGCTGGATTGCGCTGTTACGATTTCATTTACAAATGTTTGTCTCTGTCTTTTGCAGAAAATAAAACTGTACGAGTTGAATTTGATGGAAAACTTCAACAGGTACGAATATTGTCTGAATCAGTTCCGGTATTGGTTTGTGAATTGCTGATATATCACGCCCTTGTTAACTCTTGAATACGTCAAGCGTTCAGCATTTGCATTTAGGTCGAAATTTCACTCGATCGCTCGATCGGCTGTAAACATTGAACCCGCGACATGTAATGGTCACCTGCCTTACTCATGGGGACGGCGTTGTAGGCAGGGGAGGATGGGGATTGGACGCAGGAGGTGGGGGTCAGTATTACAAAACGCCTAGGAAAGGGGAGAGTCCGAAGGTGTGCAGAATCCGTGTCGTATTTACGAGTTAAATTCAGGATACTTTTAATAAAACGATAATGGGAAAAAGACCAAGTCATGCCTTTTTGTTAAAATGATAAAGCAAGAAACACTGACTGAGTATTGTGGAACCCCGCTTTACGGACACCCCGTTATGACGGACAGTTGTCATTGTCCCGGCCGAAAGCCCATACATTCTCCCACCCGTTAATACAGAAATGGACAGTTATTCTCGTCCCTAATCAAAACAATCTCATACAAAGTTAACCTCCTTAATACAGACAATTTAGCTAATTCTAAGTGATACTGAAAAATGTTGTCAAATGCGCCAAGTCAGTCAGCTACACATATATTATCAGTTTGGTTGAAAGAAAATCACGAACGTTGGTCTAATCGTCAGTTTTCATTGTCTTAGCGGGGTTGGATGCAGTATTTTTCTGTATTTCCCATTAAAAACAATAAAGAATTAAATTACGTCATCCATGTGAATCCATCCATGTGAATACGGACACCCTGTTAATATTAGTCTATGAGCTGTGAGGCCAAAAATGCATTTTCGTAGCACCCCCCATGGGACATAGTTTCCTTGGTATCAAAATAAAGCTAAGGGTGTGCTTTATCAAAATCAACTTGTTTCCAGACGTGAAACCTGTGCACGGTCGAGAGAAATGGGTGTTTTTATGGGTGGGGTGGGTGTGGTTATTCTTTGTTCCTTAAACTAGTAGGAATGATACATAACGAAACATACTTGGTATTCCACTTATCTTATCTTCATCCTTTCTAACTCAAACGTGGAGGAGGTGAGCATCTGATGGTGTGAATTGCAAATAATGCTGTTGCACGATTGTAACATGTTACTATGGCAACAGTTACTAGGGCATTTCATTGGTGAGCCATTTCTCTCTATTTTAGACCCCAAACCCAAAATGATCAATATATTATTTCTATCAATACAACATAGCGTAACAATGATGTCTTCTGGTAAATATTGTTTTGTAATTTGTCCCTATAGCTAGAAAACCAAAATAAAGAGATACAATACGGTACCAAAGCAATCTCTGTCTACAGGTGTCTACGTGGGTTAGGGTTGGTTATTTTAACATTTCACTAGCAGAAACCAACTAAACAACATTAAATCCACGGAAAATGGCTCTCTACGCATATTTGAAATACTGTCAATCCAACTTTGTCAATGAATATCATCTGTGTCCTCGGATTTAGATATCACTATCACCCTTGTCATGCTCATCATCAGCATCATCATCATCATCATCATCATCGTCATCGCTGTCACCAACTTCACTGGATGTCTCATGTGACCTATTCAGGTATTGTTCTCCACAAATGCAAGCATCGCTGCAAGAGAGGATACTTTTCACGCAGGGAACATCGTTGGGTATTGCATTGGCCTTTGCATCCACAGGAAACTAACTCCATAACTACATCAGGGACTGGAGCCTGATCCGTCCAATCGATCGTAAGTGTGCCATCTTTAACAAGCCAACCAGCGCCACTTGGATCAGGTACTGTAGGGTGAGCCTCCAATGCATTCTTCCACACAAAGGTTTGATAGTTTGCTCGCTAAACATGTTTAGCAAGAGATGCCCTCGTTGGTGGTAGTTGATGTGACTGTACTTTGGTTGACTTGCAGAAGAGGGTATAACGAAGATCGTTCACACATTTGCCAGGCTTGTTGTATAGGGAACAGACAAATTCTTCTATGTGCCGCACATCTTCCTGGGAAGCTGTCACGCGCTCTCCAAGACACTGAATCATCTTACGTAGATGTTGATCTTCTGTTATAATCTCGAATCCTTTCTTCTTTCCCTTCCCAGCAAAGGCAATTACGGTATCGCAGCCTGTCAGAGCGTGAAGACCCAATAGGCCCGACACACATCAACACCAAGGAACTGACAAATTTCTGGTATGCTCACCACGCGTGAGCGTTTTTGGGTACCACTTACAAGAAAAATCCTGGCGGGATCGGAATTTTCTCTTGGTGGTAACATGCCAGCATCCCCACATAATTTCTTGATGCCTACCCTGAGATGCGTGAAGCGCATGTAAACTGACATCCTGGTATCGGCTTCTTCTTGTTCTGTACACAATTCGTTGACAGTTGTTGCAGAAATAGTACCACCACTTGCAACAAGTTTTGTGCAGGTTGTACCATGTGCAATGTACAGGGAACCATCTCCAATCTTCTGTGCGTATACATTTGAACTGGACCATTCACGCACAAGAAAGTTGAGCAGGCATGTCTTGTTGCATCCATTTGCTAGGAATTTCTTCCATTGTCGAGGGCACCGTTGTTGTGGACTCGAAATATCAATAGAGAGCTGCCCTTCGTTTCCTCGCTTCTGCCTTTCAATATTCTTTACAGATATTTCTGGATATTGATCTCCCAACAAAGTCGATTCTTGAAGCATTACCCGCATGTGTGAAAATTGTGTCAAACACCGTTGCAGCCAGGTCACCAATTATGTGGGGTACTCTAACAACCATTTGGAGAATCGCCATGGCATCGAATATGACAACTGTGGACAGTTGAAGAGTGGAGTGAAACTTTACTCCCTTCTCAACCAGGCCAGATAGAAGTGATTTGTTAGTCTTGGCCAATGTACCATCCAAAGCTGCTAAAGACCACGGTAATGGTCCAAGTTCATGTGTCAGCAACTCTTTGACATCCATCTTACGACTTTGACCAATGACTAACAATCTAGCAAACAGATTTCTATCTGCTCTGACTATAATGCTCTTACCTTTTGTGATCACAGAGTTCGTCTTCATAGTCTGGTGGAAAGTTGCTAGTTTTAGCTTCGGCAACGGGTCGAAAAAGCTAGAAGCATTGGTCACCAATCGGCTTTGGACAAAAGATAAAAAAGTGTGTTTCCTTTTTCTTTCGCTTTTAAGAGATCGTCATATCTTTCATGCTTTCAGTTGCTACAAAACCTGAACTGAGACTGACAAGTTCATCCGACTCTTCAAATGGATTTCTCCAGTCTTCAATGACTCCCTGAACCAGTTTTACACTTGCTTCATCCTTTTTCATGCGGGACTTGCTGGCTTCTTTATGGGATTTACTTCCAACTTCCTTCGTCCCCGCCAAGTCACTGCAGTTTTCTATGAATATAGTGCGAGAATGTGCAGTAACTATCCATCTTCGAACTGCTCCTCTTTTTAAACTAAACCCCACTATACCACCTTTAGTTTTCGTGTTTCTGTTCAACGTTTGTTCGATTACTTGATCAACAGGTATTTGGGAAAAACCATGTTCTGCAGACCTCTGAACTGCAAACGTACCTTCCTCAAGACTTCAAGAAGTCGGTGAGCCTCAGTGTGAGTTTCCTTTGTGGACAACATGTGCATCAAGTACGGGTAAATATCGGGAATAATTGGTATGGCCATATGCAAAGAACCATGGCAGCATACCCTTCACACAGTTGAGATGCAGTTGCCAGTTTCCCTTCTCTTGTTGCTCGAATAAAACTTAACAGCAACTCGACCATGTCCAGATAAGAATTCCAAAAGGTCTTCATCGGGCAATAGTCTTCGCTGCAGTACAGTAAAAACCCGCAAGTAAGAACCTAGTTTTTAAGAACCTGTTAGGCTAAAATTTGCCAGTTAGACCCCCTCTATACAAGAACCTTTTTAGCCTAAAATTTAAAACAGGTTCTTATTTTTAAAATCTACATGGTATATAAAAAATGTGTACAGTATACTTGGGCAAATAAGAGTACATGTATATAATGTTCTGTTCTGTGATCAGTGCTTCAATTTTTCTTGTTAGTCATTTTAACATAAATACTTACTTGGTACGCAGGTTTTATATAAGGAATAGGCTGAATACCACTAAATCCTATTAGCTACAATGTAATTTTTTTTCTTCAGAAAATAAGAACCTATTTAAGAACCTAAATAGCCTAAAGTTGTGCTAATTAACATTTATGTAAGAACCTGTTTAGGCTAACTTGAGAAAATGCAGGTTCTTACTTGCGGGTTTTTACTGTATTCTTCATACAGGTTAGACATCATTTTAAACTGTTCACTTTGAAGAAGATGCTCGAACCTTTCTCCAGAAAAACCGCGTCTGATGTCTTCTATGAAATTTGCAAGGGCAATTTCATCAACTTGTGTAGCAGGATGCTTTGCTAGCCAGGACTGGAACCCTTGCCACCGAATGCGATGCATACATCAAAAACGATCTGAAATGCACACATTATCACGAAAATATACAATAGTCACATTTTTATAGTTTAAAAATGTTACGGGCAGTAATCTGTACAATTTAGCTATTAATCTTCCTCGTCTTTTGATTGCAAAACCTAACTTTTAGTCTTTTGCTTTTTTTTTTGCTTGTGGGCATGACAGACAACTCTCCCTTAATTTGTAATTATTTCTTGCAATCTCTTACGGTGAGCCGTGTTGTAGAAAGTTTAGATACCTTGTGCACTCATACAGCTCGATTGTAATGTCGGCCTTCCAGAACTCCTGAGACAGATCCAGAACCAACAATGCCACTCTCCACAAGTATATCTGCAAGGCCTGCTTCGCCAAACCGCTTGCCAATTGCAGTCATAAAAGCACAAATGGTGTGGAAAGTGCCCATTCTCAACACTATACGCTGAAAATGTTCCTCATTCTGCCACATGATATCAAGCGCCTTCGCATATATTGCCTGATCAAAAACAACAATGACATCATGCTGGCCAAGCTGATCAGCCATTTGGAGAAACCTTTGTAGCACAGCGTAAACTGTTGGCAATTCTGTTGGACTAGCTTCGATGACTTGACAGGAACCGATAGAACTTTCGCGGGGAACATTCTTCCCATGTAACTTCATGTTAAAACCGGTCCATGCTGGGATCACTTGGGGCTGATTCTCGGCGACATTAAATATAGTACACTAAAACGCTTGTCTGCAGAGCATCCAGCCAAGGTCTGTGTCTCTTCCTTGCTTAGAGATGTCCGGGTTCGTCTCAATCAGTTTCTTACCATTTAACGCCTCCTTTGTGACAAAGGCATTTTTCCCAGTTTATAGCACTTGTACTAGCGCAAAACGACCTCTTCCTTGGATTAAGCTCAGTCATCATTTATTTGTCGCACAAAGAACTTGATACCCTTTGTGGACAAATGGGACACTTAATTAATTTTAATATCTATTCACCTGCTATGTAACAGTTCTTCTTGGAAAAACACCTACAAAACATTTTATTTCCTTTTTCCAATGCAAACCGTTTATAAATCTTCTAATTTAGCGAACAGAAAAATTTGTTGTAAAAAAGAGATTAAGAAAATACCTAATATAATTCCTTACCTTTAAAACTCTAAACAATTCCAACATGGCGTCCAGACGTATGGGCTCCACTTATAGACAAAGCGTCATGGGAAAAATGAGGAATCGAACAGGGAAGCAGCCAAATTAAAGAAAAAAATGACTTGTTTCACAATCCCCGTCTTGTAATCACTTGTGAACATAGATGATTTGTGAACAATTGTACCTTTTTTTATAGTAATGTTATAGGAAATTAAATTATATTTTGAAACAAATGTCTCTAATTAAACACCTTAACAACTGTTACCATGGGAACATGTCACAAATGTATAAACATGTTTTTTTATAACAATTCACAATATGGGATACCTTTCTCAAAGTTTAAGTTTAATTTCGTCGGTAGATTACAGACATATAATTCATTTTCTATTTCCTTCCATTATTCAACGAACAAAATCAACCTACATCCCCACCCACCCCGCCCATAAAACTGAACACCCCCTTTTCTCGCTCATGCACAGGTTTCGCGTCTGGAAACAAGTTTATTTTGGTTAAGTATACCCTAAGCTTTATTTTGATACCAAAGAAACCATGTCCCATGGGGGGTTCTACGAAAATGCATTTTTAGCCACTGTTTAGGAATTAGCTCATGGACTATATGGACAGTTTCCGTGGTGTCTTCGGTGTCTGTATTAACTGGGTTGGACTGTAGTTGATGTATACAGTAATACGTGAATTGTGTTTGTTTAGTGGAACAAGACAAATTTCATACATAAAGTGGTTCAAGAACTTAACATGTACTGCTCCAAGGTCAACTGCTCCTCTGCATTAACTAGGTAAGCACTAGCTCAACACGAAACTCATTGGAACTGGCTTTTAAAGTCAAACGCTCTCGTTACTTTGGGCATGCTTGCTTGTTACTCGAAACTTAAAAAAAAATCAACAAAAGTTTCATTCAGTGATGAAAGTTTAAATTATGTTTACGTTCATATGTTCATAAGGAACATGATTTCACACCACAGTAGACTATGTTTTGAAGTAAAAACTTTTTTTAATGTTATTTAAAAGTGCCAAAGTTTTTGAATAAGTTCCAAACGTTTCGGGCTTTGCCCTTCTTCAGTGGAAATATGTTCGTTGAGAAATACGCCACGACATCTAAAGTTTAAAATGATTGTCTCTTGCATGCGCGCTTGCCGCAGAGCTTGACGCCGCAAACCTGCACGTCATCCGCAGTGTCCATTGGAAATGAAGTGCTCTGCGACTGGAAAACCGGGTGCACTCTTGGTAATAGAGGTTTTGCACGGCAGCCATGTTGCATGGCAGGAACAATGAAAATGTTTTGCATTAGAAAGAACATTCTTTCCCATAGGAAAAATAATCTATTGTTCCTGCCATGCAACATGGCTGCCGTGCAAAACCTCTATACGGTAGTTTCTTGGTGTTGCGGATGGTGTGATCACGAAATGACGTAAAACAAAAGATTTAAAAGACACTGAACAATACCCACACCACAACACAAAAGCTAACCAACAAAGGCTTCCGCAACACCAAGAAACACCCCTCTATACTCCTGAGATGTTCGCCAAACCGTTCCCTAAGAGTGCGCCCAGTGTTTTAATGTGTTTTAACGCAATTCACCATGATGCCTTTTAGCGGGTGCAAAATTCACTAAAATCGTGTTTATTTGGCCATAAAATTACGCTGCTTATTTTCTTACGCAAATATCCTAGAATATCTGAAGCTTTCAATTTATTTTCCAAGACTATGACTACTTCTTTCCCGAAATAATCAAGATGTTCTTTGTACTAGCTTGAAAGCCGCAGAAAATATTTCACATCTCGGAATGGGTCATTCTTCTTTTCAAAAGGTTAGCTCTGGTAACAGATCCGTTTACTACGCCGTTTTTTTTTTTGGATCTAAATTGTCTGATCGCCAAGGTGTCAGCTTCTTGATTATCTCTTTTCAAGGTGGTGGCCAACAGCAGATCGCCTATGTTCAGTGTTGACTCGTGTAGCCGACATTCCCTGCATTACAAAGGTCACATTAGTATTTTTAAGCAATTGATAACAGGAAAAGATAACGGATTTGTTTTTCTTATTTTAACAGCAAAGCACCAAAGACCCAGCTTGTGTTTGAAGACACCGACATTAAAATTACTGAAGCAGCCAACCAACAAGTCAAAGGTGTTGGGTTGGGTTTTGTTGTGCTATACACTGATGGAAAGAACACCCAGGTGATGCCGAGAAACTTCGTACATGACTTTATCAGCAGTGACAAAGACAAGCTGGCAGGGTATAATGTGATCATGGTGGATGGAACAAATGAAGGCCCTGCTGCAGGTCAAACAAAAGCACCAAGCAAATCAAACACCAAGTATATTTACATTGGAGTGGGTGTGACACTCGGTATTATTGCTTTGTTGGCTTTGATCTTCGTGGTGAAAAGGTTTGTTTGCTGAAAATTGTGTTGTTCTCAATAATATAAACTAAATTATGCCCTGAGACGGCATTGCCCTAAGTGTTAAGTCATATTTGACTGAAACTCTCGCCTTTTTTTCAGAGCAAACTGACCTCACCCTTAAACTCTCACATACCGAGACCTTTAAAGTGCCCCAGTGATAAAATTTTTGATTTTCATTTTTTTACATTTTCGTGTACAATTAGACTTTCTTACTCATCTTGCCAAATTTCAATTCATTACGAACATCAGAAGTCATTTTATTTTAACATTTATTTCCGAGAATTTACGGCCGCCATTTATCAACCTTGTTCCAAGGCTTGGTTGCGAATGGGAGAAAGTGACGTCAAAGACTCAAACATACCTCACGGGTTGAAATTATAATAACAATAAGTATTGAAAATCACGCGAAAAGCAACAAAAACTTTGTACTTGTTCTTCGTGCAATTTTCTATGCTGATTGTTATTATAATTTCAACCCGTGAGGCATGTTTGAGTCTTTGACGTCACTTTCTCCCATTCGCAACCAAGCCTTGGAACAAGCTAAGGTTGATTAATGGCGGCCGTAAATTCTCGGAAATAAATGTTAAAATAAAATAAATTCTGATGTTCGTAATGAATTGAAATTTGGCAAGATGAGTAAGAAAGTCTAATGGTACACGAAAATGTAAAAAAAATGAAAATCAAAAATTTGATCACGGGGGCACTTTATATATTTTCCTTTTTAAGCCCAGTCAGCAAAACGTGCATATACCTTGTAGTCAATATAGGGTGTGCTCCTCCCCATCTAATACCTATATAGGTAATATAGGGTGTGCTCCTCCCCATCTAATACCTATATAGGTAATATAGGGTGTGCTCCTCCCCATCTAATACCTATATAGGTAATATAGAGTGTGCTCCTCCCCATCTAATACCTATATAGGTAATATAGAGCGTGCTCCCCAATCCAGCAAAGGTTAATCTTATTTTATATTTTTTTACTTTCTCATTGTCTCGCCACAACAATTTCGCATAGCAAGCTAACTGATTTTGAATTTTGTTAAGTAATGCTATTGGAAACTTCAGAACTGTTAGCATTTGCTTTTCAGCTTTGTGGTTCGCTTGTATTTGCGTTGTACTCAGTAACGCTATTGCTTTTTATCAGGTACGGCAAGAGACTGGTCCGAAAAGGAGGGGGTGAGAGCGCGGGAACCAGCCAACTGAGTGATCAGAGATACCTGTCACTGCACGCTGAAGATTACGACGACGCAATGGATGACACAGCCTTGCTGAGACCGCCACAGCAGCCCGGTGAAGAAGGAGACCTTCTGTCTTAATCACCCGCCTGACACAGCTAATCAATGTGTGTAAAATAAGCCATGTTATAACGTTTGATATGTTTTGGCTACTAATTACTGCGCTTTTCAATAACATGCGGAATCTGAAATTCAAATCACCGCCAACGGTTGCGTTTTTCCCTGCCGTCAATCATATTTTCGGCGTTCTCCAATTACTTCCGAGCGTTTCAGAAAGTAGTATAAAAATAGACAGGCTAAACACGACTCCCACTCGTCGCAAAAAAGTATTTAAAAAGCCGAAAGCATAAATCTGTTTTGTAAATCCTTAAGGACATTAAATTGTCTCATTCCTTTCTTTTAGAACGTAACAATTTACTAGCATCCGTGAGATTTACAAAACAGCAACCATGCTGCAGATTATCTGTTGGATGCCAAATCAATCGCATTTTGAGACTCGGATCTAAGACGCCTATATATATCCGTGATGGGAAACACTTTCTCACAAGTCTGACACACCGCAGACTTTAGACACTTAATCACGAATTTAATGATCCTAGCACTTTTAAAGCGATAACAAACTTTAGCCGATAAGTATTTATCTTGCAACAAAAGTGAGCCAAAGAAACCGCAATGTATGCCAATAGAGGTAAAGTTTAATTTCAACATCATCGCAAATTAATGAATTACAATGTTGTTACAAACGGAAAATTTAAAATTACATGCAAGCATTTGTGAACAGGGAAATAAATAATTCTAACGGCATTAAATCCTCCTATCAATTTGAGAGATAATCCGCCGAGATCAAAAGGTCAATATCATCGAAGAAAACAAATTCATAACTGTGACCTAAAGGAGCAAATCTCTCTGAAATCTTACTGGGAAAGCTTTATGCTTTAGGCTTTTTAAATACTTTTTTTGCGACGAGTGGAAGTCGTGTTTCGCCTGCCTATTTCTATACTACTTTCTTTGTTTTCAGTACACTTCTCCAGTTCGAAATTCAATCCAGTCACGCAGTTCGTCTAAATTTAATTCTGGAAATTGTCTCATAAGTCCACTAACGAGCACAATATCTCTCCCTTAAAAAAGGTCAAAACAAGAAAAAAAACATGTAAAACAAAGGATAGATGTTCTATAAACGTGCACAGAACGATTAGAAACAAAAATATACCAACTACTGATCGTCGCTTGCCGCTGTCACAATTTTCCGAATAATCAACTTCTATCGTCTCTCTATATTGTTTGAGAACTTAGTACACAGAAGCCTGCGGCGAGAGATGATGACTCCAACTACAACTCTCCAACGCAGTGATGTTCCGTATTATTATCAATATACGCGGCCAAATAAGAAACTGCCTTCGAGAAAACACGCGTGAGTGGCGGGCGATATTGAATTTGACGGGCTGCAAACGCATTTACGGCCCTGTTTCTGTTAAATGAATTTGTACGATTTGGCCTTGTGTATTGATAATAATGATAATAACATGACTTTTGTCGGGCATATAGTTTATTTGTGGCCCTCGTAGCATCATTTGCACCCTCGCTCCGCTCGGGCGCAAATGATGTTACTCGGGCCACAAATAAACTATATGCCCTCCAAAAGTCATGTGATTGTCCTATTTACGAACCATGTTTCGCTTTCACTTACAAACGAACCATGTTATCACTTTCACTAACTATACGAAAACGGTCGGAAGTGATCGGTAACCGCCGAAAATTTGATTGACGGCATGGAAAAACGCAACCGTTGGTGGTGATTTGAATTTCTTTGAAAAGCGCAGTAACTAAGAATCCAATGGCCATACAGTGGGCATGTTTGTCAACTGTAAGATTTGGTGCACATGTGTAATCTCGATAAACCAAACTCGTACATCCACTGACATTAACCCTTAAAGGCCCACTGTCACCCAGTCGGCTTTGCGGTCGTTTGTTTTTGTTTTCAAATGACGAGCTCGCTCGTGATTGGCTCTTTCGGGAATTTTCGACTGCGTTAAATTCGCAAAGCATTTTGGGTGACAGTGGGCCTTTAACTCCTAAGAGTGCGAAACATAAAAAGTACTGCCGAAGAGGTTCCATTTGAATGGTCACTTCATAGGATTTCGTCCACTGACTCGAGGGTTTGGACTACACCACATGTCTTATAATGGCACTTATCGTAGATGAGTAGGCCGCGCCAACATATCAGCGGTTTCTCGCTTTCTTGACCCTATAGTCTCGTTTTGATGTTTACGAGAACCTCTGACGACGATGAGCGTAACCATCAAAACGAGACTTTAGGGTCAAGAAAACGAGAAACCGCTGATATTTTGGCGTGGCCTACTCATCTATGATAAGGGCTATTGACTCTAGGAATGAAAGAGTCAACAGTATATCATCATATAAAAATCCTCGCTATGTAGCGTTTTTTTTTTAATTCCATTATTTGCTGTTATTGTCTGGTGTGTTACCGTACCGGAGTCAAGGGAACTGACGGTCTAACAGTGTAACTTGGTTCTTGTTTTGTTAGTGTTTGAACAACGATACACTACGCAAGGTAACAAAATTGAAACCATAAATACTTTCATAAACGGCGTTTGTTTTATCCAGATTACACACGGAACCGTTTCTAAAAAAACATTTTGTTTTTAGTTATAAGAAGAGTTGCAGTGAATAATCTTAGCTTAGCTTAAGGACGCCAATCGATACGATGATGGCCAGCTTCAGTTTAGGGCGTGAATTCTCTGGTGCGTCAGCAGACCTATTCTCGACGCGCAGCCGTTTGCAGACTGCACATGATACAGCCAATCAGTAGGCTAGAAAGCCTTCCAAACGTACTTTTACTATTCAGCAGTATACCACGGGTTGTATTCAACGGTTGTTTCCCAGCGTTCCGTGAAATGTTTCAGTAGCTGTATACTCGTAACGGTAAATTAAACGGCTGGCTAAATTTTGAAATGTATGTGGGTTATGATTTTTTCCCCTTTTTTTTTGCTGTTTTCCTCGCCGTAGAATCTTAGGACTTCTTCTCTTCGGAGAAGTGAAGAGCCGAATAGTCATAACGAGCAAGGCGACAAACCTGATTTTCTGAATGGGCCGTTCCCTATCAGCAACATGCCATCTTTTAGTCTCTTGTGGCCACTCCCATGTAATTTTTCCTAATAACGAGGATGGTTGTACACGAGCTTGTATGCAGCTCGTCCTCTTTATTTCTTTGGTTTTTTCTTTGTTTAGCATAAGAGTTTTATGATTGCAGTTAAACATGAAGTTCCGCTATAAAAGGGGTGGCACCTCCTTCATGTCGCACCTCCTTCATGTCACACCTTTTGGGTGAAATGCAAATTAAGACGTCTTTCAGTCATAATACGTGGTTGACTAGAGCGTCCTTTAAATATAATCTGCTTCAAAAATCTCATCAAACCAAGATATTGACTAGACCAGCCTAAGCATAATAGCAAAAAAACGGAAGTCCATAAAGACTTCTGATATAATTTGGTAATGTTTTTCAAATTTTGTAAGTAAGTAAGTAACAACTTTATTTACAGAGGGTGACGCATATAACGGTTTTCACTGACGAACCAGTGGCCCTCTATCTTAAAATTTGCAATATATAGTACTATGTTACTCTAAGATGAAAAAATATTTACATGATTTCGAAATAAAACTAAATTAAAATGAAATCAAAATTAATATTAAGTTAATGTTGTTAGTAATGACGCATGTTGTTTGTCAGTTGTTAATGCTTAATTGCTTGATTGACAGCTAAAGCCATGGCCAGTCCACACCCCTTTTATACCGGAACTTCCAGATTAAACAGCAACTCTTTACACAACATGAGTAGATTAAATAGACGCACTGACAAGTAAAGTGGTATTATCTTCGTTGTTCGTATACAGAATAATACTTGACAATACTTGAGTTGAACTAACAACAAAAATTGAAAGAACCAGATGACTATGAAGGTAATGATTTGTTCATTGGCTTCATTAACTGCTGATCGATTTCACGCTGTTGTCCGTTGTCTTGAATCATTTTAACGGTTACCAACTTGAATGAGATGCTGTCAAATTCGCTTACTTTTTATAGCATTCGTGCATTTTTTGCTAACCAAAATTTTGTAACTAGTGCAAACGTAGTTAAACTACAATTAGAATTAAACAGTAGTTGTGCTTTTGTAAACTGTAATTAACTAGTTGTAGTGTTGGAAAAGACAGTTTAAGTCAATGTCAAGGTTCTAAAAGTCAATTTTATAATTGACGCTTTTTAATTATGTAGGTAGATTTTCTAAGCACTAATGTATGTCAATGTGCGAATAAACGCTTTGAACGAATAATGATCTGATAGTTGATAGTTTGAGAATCTGGGGAATGGTAGGTTATCAAAGAACCACACAGTCAAACCTGTCAGTAATAAGAGCCAACTGTAACCGAACTCAAGTCCTTACTGGCACAGTCCTTTGTGTCCTGATTCAACTGTAACCGAACTCAAGTCCTTACTGGCGCCGTTCTTTTGTGTCCTGATTTAACTGTAACCGAACTCAAGTACTTACTGGCACAGTCCTTTGTGTCCTGATTCAACTGTAACCGAACTCAAGTACTTACTGGCACAGTCCTTTGTGTCCTGATTCAACTGTAACCGAACTCAAGTACTTACTGGCACAGTCCTTTGTGTCCTGATTCAACTGTAACCGAACTCAAGTCCTTACTGGCACAGTCCTTTGTGTCCTGATTCAACTGTAACCGAACTCAAGTACTTACTGGCGCTGTCCTTTGTGTCCTGATTCAACTGTAACCGAACTCAAGTACTTACTGGCACAGTCCTTTGTGTCCTGATTCAACTGTAACCGAACTCAAGTCCTTACTGGTACAGTCCTTTGTGTCCTGATACAACTGTAACCGAACTCACGTACTTACTGGCGTTGTCCTTTGTAGCCTGATTCAACTGTAACCGAACTCAAGTACTTACTGGCACAGTCCTTTGTGTCCCGATTCAACTGTAACCGAACTCGAGTCCTTACTGGCACAGTCCTTTGTGTCCTGATACAACTGTAACCGAACTCACGTACTTACTGGCGTTGTCCTTTGTAGCCTGATTCAACTGTAACCGAACTCAAGTACTTACTGGCACAGTCCTTTGTGTCCCGATTCAACTGTAACCGAACTCGAGTCCTTACTGGCACAGTCCTTTGTGTCCTGATTCAACTGTAACCGAACTCAAGTCCTTACTGGCACAGTCCTTTGTGTCCCGATTCAACTGTAACCGAACTCAAGTCCTCACTGACACAGTCCTTTGTGTCCTGATTCAACTGTAACCGAACTCAAGTCCTCACTGACACAGTCCTTTGTGTCCTGATTCAACTGTAACCGAACTCAAGTCCTTACTGGCACAGTCCTTTGTGTCCTGATTCAACTGTAACCGAAATCAAGTCCTTACTGGCACAGTCCTTTGTGTCCCGATTCAACTGTAACCGAACTCAAGTACTTACTGGTACAGTCCTTTGTGTCCTGATTCAACTGTAACCGAACTCAAGTCCTTACTGACACAGTCCTTTGTGTCCCGATTCAACTGTAACCGAACTCAAGTACTTACTGGCACAGTCCTTTGTGTCCCGATTCAACTGTAACCGAACTCAAGTACTTACTGGTACAGTCCTTTGTGTCCTGATTCAACTGTAACCGAACTCAAGTACTTACTGGCACAGTCCTTTGTGTCCCGATTCAACTGTAACCGAACTCAAGTACTTACTGGTACAGTCCTTTGTGTCCTGATTCAACTGTAACCGAACTCAAGTCCTTACTGGCGCTGTCCTTTGTGTCCTGATTCAACTGTAACCGAACTCAAGTCCTTACTGACACAGTCCTTTGTGTCCTGATTCAACTGTAACCGAACTCAAGTCCTTACTGGCGCTGTCCTTTGTGTCCCGATTCAACTGTAACCGAACTCAAGTACTTACTGGTACAGTCCTTTGTGTCCTGATTCAACTGTAACCGAACTCAAGTACTTACTGGCACAGTCCTTTGTGTCCTGATACAACTGTAACCGAACTCAAGTCCTTACTGGCACAGTCCTTTGTGTCCCGATTCAACTGTAACCGAACTCAAGTCCTCACTGACACAGTCCTTTGTGTCCTGATTCAACTGTAACCGAACTCAAGTCCTTACTGGCGCCGTTCTTTTGTGTCCTGATTTAACTGTAACCGAACTCAAGTACTTACTGGCGCTGTCCTTTGTGTCCTGATTCAACTGTAACCGAACTCGAGTCCTTACTGGCACAGTCCTTTGTGTCCTGATTCAACTGTAACCGAACTCAAGTCCTTACTGGCACAGTCCTTTGTGTCCTGATTCAACTGTAACCGAACTCAAGTACTTACTGGCGCTGTCCTTTGTGTCCTGATTCAACTGTAACCGAACTCACGTACTTACTGGCGTTGTCCTTTATGTCCTGATTCAACTGTAACCGAACTCGAGTACTTACTGGCACAGTCCTTTGTGTCCTGATTCAACTGTAACCGAACTCAAGTACTTACTGGCACAGTCCTTTGTGTCCTGATTCAACTGTAACCGAACTCACGTACTTACTGGCGTTGTCCTTTATGTCCTGATTCAACTGTAACCGAACTCGAGTACTTACTGGCACAGTCCTTTGTGTCCTGATTCAACTGTAACCGAACTCAAGTACTTACTGGCACAGTCCTTTGTGTCCTGATTCAACTGTAACCGAACTCAAGTACTTACTGGCACAGTCCTTTGTGTCCTGATTCAACTGTAACCGAACTCAAGTACTTACTGGCGCTGTCCTTTGTGTCCTGATTCAACTGTAACCGAACTCAAGTACTTACTGGCACAGTCCTTTGTGTCCTGATTCAACTGTAACCGAACTCACGTACTTACTGGCGTTGTCCTTTGTGTCCTGATTCAACTGTAACCGAACTCAAGTACTTACTGGCACAGTCCTTTGTGTCCTGATTCAACTGTAACCGAACTCAAGTACTTACTAGCACAGTCTTTTGTGTCCCGATTCAACTGTAACCGAACTCAAGTCCTTACTGGCACAGTCCTTTGTGTCCTGATTCAACTGTAACCGAACTCAAGTACTTACTGGCACAGTCCTTTGTGTCCTGATTCAACTGTAACCGAACTCAAGTACTTACTGGCACAGTCCTTTGTGTCCTGATTCAACTGTAACCGAACTCAAGTACTTACTGGCACAGTCCTTTGTGTCCCGATTCAACTGTAACCGAACTCAAGTCCTTACTGGCACAGTCCTTTGTGTCCTGATTCAACTGTAACCGAACTCAAGTACTTACTGGCACAGTCCTTTGTGTCCCGATTCAACTGTAACCGAACTCAAGTACTTACTGGCACAGTCCTTTGTGTCCTGATTCAACTGTAACCGAACTCAAGTCCTTACTGGCACAGTCCTTTGTGTCCTGATTCAACTGTAACCGAACTCAAGTACTTACTGGCACAGTCCTTTGTGTCCTGATTCAACTGTAACCGAACTCAAGTCCTTACTGGCACAGTCCTTTGTGTCCTGATTCAACTGTAACCGAACTCAAGTCCTTACTGGCACAGTCCTTTGTGTCCTGATTCAACTGTAACCGAACTCAAGTCCTTACTGGCACAGTCCTTTGTGTCCCGATTCAACTGTAACCGAACTCAAGTACTTACTGGCGCTGTCCTTTGTGTCCTGATTCAACTGTAACCGAACTCAAGTCCTTACTGGCACAGTCCTTTGTGTCCTGATTCAACTGTAACCGAACTCAAGTCCTTACTGGCGCTGTCCTTTGTGTCCTGATTCAACTGTAACCGAACTCAAGTCCTTACTGGCACAGTCCTTTGTGTCCCGATTCAACTGTAACCGAACTCAAGTCCTTACTGGCGCTGTCCTTTGTGTCCTGATTCAACTGTAACCGAACTCAAGTCCTTACTGGCGCTGTCCTTTGTGTCCTGATTCAACTGTAACCGAACTCAAGTCCTTACTGACACAGTCCTTTGTGTCCCGATTCAACTGTAACCGAACTCACGTACTTACTGGCGTTGTCCTTTATGTCCTGATTCAACTGTAACCGAACTCAAGTCCTTACTGGTACAGTCCTTTGTGTCCTGATTCAACTGTAACCGAACTCAAGTCCTTACTGGCGCAGTCCTTTGTGTCCTGATTCAACTGTAACCGAACTCAAGTCCTTACTGGTACAGTCCTTTGTGTCCTGATTCAACTGTAACCGAACTCAAGTCCTTACTGGCGCAGTCCTTTGTGTCCTGATTCAACTGTAACCGAACTCAAGTCCTTACTGGCGCTGTCCTTTGTGTCCTGATTCAACTGTAACCGAACTCAAGTCCTTACTGGCGCTGTCCTTTGTGTCCTGATTCAACTGTAACCGAACTCAAGTCCTTACTGACACAGTCCTTTGTGTCCCGATTCAACTGTAACCGAACTCACGTACTTACTGGCGTTGTCCTTTATGTCCTGATTCAACTGTAACCGAACTCAAGTCCTTACTGGTACAGTCCTTTGTGTCCTGATTCAACTGTAACCGAACTCAAGTCCTTACTGGCGCAGTCCTTTGTGTCCTGATTCAACTGTAACCGAACTCAAGTCCTTACTGGTACAGTCCTTTGTGTCCTGATTCAACTGTAACCGAACTCAAGTCCTTACTGGCGCAGTCCTTTGTGTCCTGATTCAACTGTAACCGAACTCAAGTCCTTACTGGCACAGTCCTTTGTGTCCTGATTCAACTGTAACCGAACTCAAGTCCTTACTGGTACAGTCCTTTGTGTCCTGATTCAACTGTAACCGAACTCAAGTACTTACTGGCACAGTTTTTTGTGTCCCGATTCAACTGTAACCGAACTCAAGTCCTTACTGGCACAGTTTTTTGTGTCCTGATTCAACTGTAACCGAACTCAAGTACTTACTGGCACAGTCCTTTGTGTCCTGATTCAACTGTAACCGAACTCAAGTACTTACTGGCACAGTCCTTTGTGTCCTGATTCAACTGTAACCGAACTCAAGTACTTACTGGTACAGTCCTTTGTGTCCTGATTCAACTGTAACCGAACTCAAGTACTTACTGGCACAGTCCTTTGTGTCCTGATTCAACTGTAACCGAACTCAAGTACTTACTGGCACAGTCCTTTGTGTCCTGATTCAACTGTAACCGAACTCAAGTACTTACTGGTACAGTCCTTTGTGTCCTGATTTAACTGTAACCGAACTCAAGTACTTACTGGCGCTGTCCTTTGTGTCCTGATTCAACTGTAACCGAACTCAAGTACTTACTGGCGCTGTCCTTTGTGTCCTGATTTAACTGTAACCGAACTCAAGTCCTTACTGGCACAGTCCTTTGTGTCCCGATTCAACTGTAACCGAACTCAAGTCCTTACTGGCACAGTCCTTTGTGTCCTGATACAACTGTAACCGAACTCAAGTACTTACTGGCACAGTCCTTTGTGTCCTGATTCAACTGTAACCGAACTCAAGTACTTACTGGCACAGTCCTTTGTGTCCTGATTCAACTGTAACCGAACTCAAGTCCTTACTGGCACAGTCCTTTGTGTCCTGATGCAACTGTAACCGAACTCAAGTCCTTACTGGCGCTGTCCTTTGTGTCCTGATACAACTGTAACCGAACTCAAGTCCTTACTGGCACAGTCCTTTGTGTCCTGATACAACTGTAACCGAACTCAAGTACTTACTGGCGCTGTCCTTTGTGTCCTGATTCAACTGTAACCGAACTCAAGTACTTACTGGCGCTGTCCTTTGTGTCCTGATTTAACTGTAACCGAACTCAAGTCCTTACTGGCACAGTCCTTTGTGTCCCGATTCAACTGTAACCGAACTCAAGTCCTTACTGGCACAGTCCTTTGTGTCCTGATACAACTGTAACCGAACTCGAGTCCTTACTGGCGCTGTCCTTTGTAGCCTGATTCAACTGTAACCGAACTCAAGTCCTTACTGGCACAAGAATTAAGATTGACGACCGGGCTATTTTTCAATTTTAACAATTCTCAAAAACAGAATTACGCGACCGTTAGACTTGCCACAAGTAGACCTCAAGAGTTTCGCAGTAAAGCGGGCAAAGCGAGCTTTTGAGGCCGCGAAGCGGCCGAGCGAGCGACGAAGTCGCGAGAGGTCGCGGGCTATAAATATAAGACGAGGGACTTTATTGAAAGTCTACGCGACCGTCTGCACAGTACATTTAGACCGTACAAAAGTTCACAAAACAACTTTTTCTCCGTCTGGAATAACTAGTACGACTACTTTTCAAATAAAATACACCTGTTGCTTAACAAAAAAGTCCCGAGAAACTGATCTGGAAATCAAAACTGCAAAAAATACACAAACATATTTGCATAAGGCCACGCGAGTGAAGTTAGAACTATATAAAATCCAAGTCTTGTTTTGTTTACATAAAATCGCTTTTCAACCTATGTAATGAATGACAAAGACATAAAAATGGACAACACAATCTTCTTAATTCGATAAATTTTATTCAAATCTCCATAAGTTTCTGTTTAAACGCAAAACGCGAACCATTTATAGCGCATCGATGCCGAGCTGATTGTCTTCGATGAAAGAAATCATGAAACGACTGAATTTAAGCACGTTTTATATAATCTAATTCAGTTATTCAAAATTGACAAGCCAAAATTGCACAATATAGAACAGTAAAATGATGATAAGCTTAACTAAGGTGAAAAGGTCGGAAGCACAAGAATTAAAGTCAAGAGTTTAGGTGTAAACAAATGCATCGACGATCTACTAGACGAAATCAGGTTTAAAAATAAGCACTTAGCTCTATATTCCTCCAAAAACGATTGACTTGCAGAGTTACGCAGCCTCAAATGCGGTCTTGACCACTGTTTGACAAATGTGAAACCTGTCTTGAGTAGCAAACCGCGGATAAATACCGGGAAAAACGACTTTGCAAGTGGTTTTTCTCGACAAAACTCCAAGGCTATTAACCAAACTCAACAACAGTGATGAGTGTTCAGCTGACGTGACAACGGCTGTGCAGCCGCGCGAAAAACAACCGCGAATTGGCCCCGCCCAACGCTCGAACATGTAAAGACAGCAAAACATTCCGCTGGCCATGACCATTAAAAATGACGGGCATGGATTCTAAGAGGATGGGGCTACGCAGCGGGCCTTCGGCCCACGAGAGCTCCGCTATAAGCAAACACTTACCCGTTAGGAGGTGTCCCTGATAAAATTGAGGATGAACATATTTTAAGATAGCAAAATAAATTCATTTCCGCTGTTGTGAAGAAGAAAATTTGCGATAGCGAGATGCCTAAGATAACGTAGATTACGACTGTTAAGTAACCTCGGCTTAAGTTTTCTCTTGGTATTAATAATCAAATGCTCCTATGAGCCAACTTGTGAATACGAAACACTCAGTCTAAATAAAAAATTCATAGCGACGAATGTTATTTACGGCTGGGAGATCCGTGTTGAGAATACCTGAACCAGAGGTTTTGAGTAGGGCCCGAGGGCATTACTTTGGTATTTTTTTTTTGTACAGAAAAAAAGTTATGTAAAGGAATATCAAAGGAGTGCAAGTTGACTGAATATTTCAGCGAATATTTCCATTTAGTAACTCTAGCTCCTACGGAAAAAGTGTCTTTTAAAACTCACTTTGCCGGAGCCACAATTGTTAAAAATGGGACGCTTGAATATAGTAAACGGGATTATCCCAGCTGTCTTATAGAGTTACGTAAACTATCAGGGTCAAGAATGTTCCGTTAAAGAGAACTGTCAAACTTTCCGTTTTAGCGAGTAGTTAAAGGGCCACTGTCCCGGCCGAAATATCATGTTTTCATGATTATGGCCAGGAGCTTGGTTTCAGCTTACTTTATTATCTTGAAATTGGAAAAAAACCATCGTAAAGCGATAGAGGCAAAGAAATATGAACTAAACAAACAAAATAAAGGCTAGAAAAGTCAAAATTTCACAAGAATGGCAAGTTTGATTTATTGACAGGCGGTCAATAAATCAAATTTCATGGATTGTAATCCACTTCAATCCTTGCAATCCTCTCAGTGCACTTTATCTCCAAACTACTACTTTTGTTTTGCTTTATAGAATCTTTTTATCCAACTAAGTCATATATTTGGTGGCATTTGGCGATATAACGTGGAAATAAGCGAAGCGAAATTTTGCTATTTCGGCGGGACAGTATCCCTTTAAATACCTCGGGTAGTAATAAAGATTAGTGTAATAAATTATGGTACTTAAAATTTATGTGTAACTATAGCGAAATGTCTTAGTGGGTTTTTTTTTTCAGCTCGTAATTTTCTTAGTTTTCTTTTTGTAAGATGTGTTATCGCTTTACCTTTTGCCTCGCCTAGATTAGCTTCGTAGCTATTTGCGGGACAATCAATATTGTTTTTATTTTAATCGTTAAAGCAATGTTTTCTGACCATGCTTCGCTCATTTTTGAGTCAGTATTTTCTTTGGAGATCATTCCCAACGGGAAAAGTTGAGGTAAGATAGGTGTGTATGCCCCCGTCATAATATGAACAACTTAAAATACACAGCAACAAGGATTTTCTTTATTTTAACCTTAATAAATCATATATCTGACGACGCTACTCAATACTTTTGTCTAAGACAAACACACATCACGGCACAAAACAGGTGTAATGTTTTCCTGCTGGAATTTTTTACATCCAAGATAGCCCTGCATTGAATACAAACAAAACTATTAAAGCAGTCAGAAAACAAAGCCGTGTAGGTGGTGATGGAGTTATCCCTTTATTGCAAAGGTCCTTGTCGTCACAGCATTTTGTCTCGCACCACGAGCTGTTAACGTTTCTTTCTTCAGTCTCCCTGCACTTTTCTGCTGAACAGAACTCAGGAAAATAACAGCTCTTAACAAAGAGATGCTTTTGTCGACCGTCCACTGTGAGTATGCGACGTGCCATAAAACAAATCATGTCTTCGTCTTCACACTCATCCTCACTGATGTGCTGGTTGCAATCCTCCCACGACACCCTTGATGTGCACTTGAAACAACGAAGACACAAGCAATCTGAAAAACAAACGCCTAAATTGTACGGGCTGTGCCGGGCTGTGCCGCCTAGACAGAGCTCATACTCGTACCCTGATTAGGCCAAAATATATTATTTTCAAACCACACCCTTAAACAATATACGTACCGCAAATTATACATACTCAGGAGCCTATGACATACTACAATATACATACCACAATGTATTTACCCTAATCATACTAGTGGGCAGAACATACCTTACTTGTAAAACCTATTTGTTTCAAAAAATTCCCTAAACTGACTTACTTTTGGGGCGGCATATCCTTTTGCAGCTAATAAAGCGTAACCCCCCTCCGCCCCCGACACTTCCGTGGTGATGCTCGCTGCTCACAAAACAAAATATGACAAAGCCTTATTATAACCGTGAAACGCTTTATAAATATACTGTATACTGTTTGCGCAGGTTTTACAAATTAAGGAAAACAAATGGATACGGTAACCTTGGTTACATTGTCCAGCCATCCAGTCAGCTTGCCTTAGTTATTTAACCATTATATAGTTATGGTAAAAAACAACACATATTTTGTCAACGACATATTTTTCGGAAGAATCGTACACATTGCGTGTTCGGCCTTTCGGCAGTTATTTACGACAGCATTTTTAAAACCGTTTTTAAGTGGCACGACAACTCAGCACCTGCTGTGACAAAAGTGCACGTGGTTTTAATGACAGTATCAAGAATATTTATGTTTTGTTATTATCATAACACAGAGTCGAAGCTGATTCGTCTTCAGTTATACACTGCGTCTGTTTTTGTACTCGACGCAACCTCTTTATTACTATACGACACTTACTGAATAATATCAGACGTTTTGGGCAAAAACTACATAGTTTCTAGTAAAAACAACAGAAATTCTCACCTGTAGCAAAGCACGTCAATAGCATCACAGACAGAACAACTGAATTCATGTTTAAATGATGCCGCAGCGCAGCGCTTGATCAATGACCTGTTCACGACTGGAAACAGTTCAAAGTAAATAATGTAGGCAAGTTTTCGTTATTTAAAAACTGATCGTTTCGCATTACCACCCGGTCCTCTATTGTTCTGAAAGGGTTCGTTGAACAAGCGACGCGAATTTTTTTTCAAAAAAGGCATGTTGTTTATTACGAATTCTAATCATCACATTTTGAAGGAAATAATCACAGTTGTCATTAAAACTCATGTAAAAAGCATAAACTTTGGAAGCATAAACAAATCTACTGCTTAAGCATAATATGATGTTAGCCAGGTTTACGTTTGCTTATAGGAAAAGGGAAAAAAAATTACCGTTTCGTCTAAGCTCTATAAATACTGAAAGAGAATAATTCTAAAACTGAACGTTAAGTTGGAAGTTGGCCACAAATCTCTGTTTTTGCCAGATGTTACGGGGCTGCTAGAGGAGAGGGGAAAGTAAAATAAGTCGCTCAAAAGGAGGGGACAGTAAACGTTTTACTTCAACAGCATTCCTCGTTATGGCAGACGTGGAGCACCTGGAATATGCTAGAGAGACATTTAATTGAACTTACGACTAGACAAGGCCCGGGAAGCATGACTTCCCAATCTCTCTAGATGAGCCACTAGGCCCAGTACATCTGGTTCAATCGAAGAAGACATTTTTTTTTTTAAATATGCTTCATTAAACACACAAACAATCACAAAACATACAGTAAAGTAGAACACCTATTTAAAAAAAAGATAAAATTACAAAACATTGAAAATGTACAATATGAAAGTAATAGAAATACAAATGAATACAAAGATAACTGACACAGATAGTAATGCGATTTTATTTCTGGTATAGGCCACTTCGAAAAATACCATAATACTCTTTAAAGTGCAGGTTTGGGTGGTACTTGATGTAAGCCTCATTTTTCCAATTTCTTTTGTTTTCAGCACGAACTGCACGTGCTATGCTTCAACATCTTGGCAATTTGCATACGGTGCACATTTGTATACGAACACACAATGCTACATCCTAGCGTTCCTACATGTACTTTGAATTCCATTGTGCCATTCTAACAAAGGAGACTTGAATAATTACACCCCGGTGAGGCTGAACCTGCACATAAAAGATTATTATGGTATTTTTCGAAATCGGCCAGACGTTTGCAGAGGCAAAATTGCTGGAACGAAATTTTTCACAATAAAGCATTGCCATTTATTGGCAGTTTTGTTTTTAATTGCAATTTATCTTTCGTAAAAAATTGAAGGGAAGGTAAACAACAACAACAACAACAAAAAGTCTTTATTTTCAAAAAAAAAAAACAGTTACATTTCAGCTGCCGCGTTTAGCAAAGGCTATTCTAGGCGGGCAGATTAAAGAAAAGTGCATGGAGAAAGTTATAACTTTTTACAATTAGAGAGATTAGAGAGATTAGAATTGAGAGAAAATGAATAAATAGTTAAAATATGGTATTTGAAGGTCGAGAGATTCGAATAAGCCCGCTTCTACTCAATAATGCTAGTTAAACAAAAGCCCATTTCCGAGTTGCTCTTAGCCCCCTTTTTAAACTGAGGCCAAGTGCAAAACCATTCATATGGATATGTTATATTTGCATGTGAAACAAAACTGATATCCATATGAATGGTTTTGCACTTGGCCTCGGTTTGAAAAGGAGGCTAGGAGCAACTCGGAAATGGGCTATTATGAAGAGTTAACCAATATCAGTCAGAGGGAAAATGCTATATCAATAAATCTTGTATGCAGTGCAAAACCCGAGTGTCTATGTCACTTACATGATACCCCTCTTACACGTATATTTTCATGACTAGTTTTCATGTGTTGGCACATGTCCTACATTGAGAACCTGCCAAAACGCACACCAGTTTGAGTATTGGGAGTGCTATCACGCTTTATTATTGGACTGTGACATCATGTCACCTTATAAGGGAAAGAGAACACGCAAAATATCCAGTGTATAACACAGTAGATTGCCGTATTACACCTTAGTGTCCAGGTTTAAAGACACAAGCCATTATAAATAAAATAATTTTAGTCGAATAATATGGTGTATTTATTATTTGACTATAACGTTATTTTACCATATAAGGGCAAGAGTACGCGCAAAATATGAGAGCGTATTACACTGTAATATACCGGTTTGACAGGTTGGAAATAGCCTGTGAACAGGCTTCTTTTTGGGGAATTGGGTGAGGTTAAAATTAGCGAGCGAAGCGAGGACTGGGGAAGAGGGAAAGGGCGACGAAGCCTCTGATGCCGCCGTTCCGCCCCCTAGTAATTATCCTGTTATTATATTGTCAACAAGTTAATTAATATGTCAACAAGTTGTCATGTTTTTATTCGGTTGAATGCATCGGTAGTAGTATCAAAATATAAAGGCTAAACACGAGTCCACTCTTCGCAAAAAAGTATTTAAAAGGCCTAAAGTATAAAGCTTTCCCAGTAAGACTTCAAAGAGAATTGCGCCTTTAGATCACAGTTATGAATCTGTTCTCTTCGACTGACCTTTTGATCTCGGCGGATTATAGTGTTTCCGACCACACGGTAATAGGCCGCCTTGAGGTCCGAACCCTTACCCTTTCATATACCGTTTTTGACAGAAAAGGTACCCCTTTCATATACCTTTCATTGAAAATGGTACCTCTTTCATATAGCCTTTACGTGCGTCTGTTTGATATATTTTGAAAGGCCCTTTTTATAATACTTAAATTGCAGTTTTCCCTACCTTTTTTATGCTTCAACTCGTGTTTTCGATACCATTTCCTATTCTTCGTGAAATTCCTACCCTTTCACATACTTCAACTCGTGAAATCCCGACCCTTTCATATACCTCCAGCCTCAAAAAGGTACCCCTTTCAGGCGGAGCATCCCCGTATAGCCCATTATAGGGAGTACCCCCCCCCCCCCCCCCCCCCGGGTAGGCATCTTAGATCCGAGTCTCAAAAAGCCGTAGTCTATAATTCCACTGCAATGAAATCATGAATTATTTCAATAATTTTTAGCTCCGTAGTAAGTTCTGTAGTTGAGTAGTGTCTCTCAGTAAAGCTAGGATAAACCCCCGTTGTTTGTAATAGCTTGTAGAAAATCAGAAAACGGCAAACTGATCCTTACGGCAAGGCGATGAAAGAGTAAACAAAAGAATAAAACAAAATATATATATTCAAACAAATTTGCCCGTTTGATTTGGCATGATTTTTCGTTTGATTTGGCATCTAACAGATAATCTGCAGCATGGTTAGTATGGTTGCTGTTTTGTAAATCCAGTCGGCAAGGCATTTGTGTCGTCAATCACCGCATACATGTCAACACCAAATGATCTGACCAATCAGCTGATGATACCAGAGAATTTAGTTTTATCGACTGAGTCGATAAGGTAAATTGACCACCGTAAAAAGATTCAAATAGCTGACGTTTCGAGCGCTAGCCCTTCGTCGGAGCGAATCAAGGAATTGTGGGTAGTGTGTGGTTTTATATA
Source organism: Dendrophyllia cribrosa (assembly GCA_024195265.1). Classification (NCBI taxonomy): domain Eukaryota; kingdom Metazoa; phylum Cnidaria; class Anthozoa; order Scleractinia; family Dendrophylliidae; genus Dendrophyllia; species Dendrophyllia cribrosa. The sequence goes on along the minus strand of JAJLRJ010000006.1, from coordinate 22,184,877 downwards.
GTAAGCGGTGGAGCTACGCTATTGGTGGAAATTTGGTGACGTGAAAAACAAATGTAGATTAGTTGAATGAAAAGCGTTCGTTGATTCCGTGGGGTTTGAGAGTGCCGATTTGAAAGATGATTTTTTGTTCTAGGTTTTTACGGCTTTCTGTGTTACCCTGGTGTAGGGAAAGGCCGCAGATTGTCATGTGTTGTTTAGAATGGTTAGTAAGATTAAAATGGCGCGCGACTGGTTTGGATGCGTCTTTGTCATTTTTTTCAACGTCTCGGAGATGTTCACGAAAACGGTCGCCCAGTCTCCTCCCTGTTTCGCCAATGTATATCTTTTTGCAAAAAGTACATGTAATGCAGTAGATAACATTTACGGAGGTGCATGTAAAACGATCAGTGATTTTAATAGATCGTTTGGGTCCTGTTATTTTGTCCGCGTTGTGAATGAAAGGACAAGTGTTACATCGTGTGCGTGTGCATTTGAAAGTTCCCGGTACATCGTCAGATTTCAGTGCGCTCGTAACTAGAAAGTTGCCTATGTTTTTGTCACGTTTGAATGAAATTAGTGGGGGTTGTGAAAAAATTCTGCCAGTTTCGGGGTCGTTTTGGAGTAATTTGAAATTTTTTAAAATGATGCTTTTGACTGTGTTGTTGTGTGGGTGGAAAGTGAGGGTGAATGGAATTCTCTCGTTCTCTTCCTTCTGTGGCGTTTGTAGTGCTGACTGTCTGTCGATCTGTTGTGCACGTTGTTGGCCCGTATTAACAACAGAGTCAGGGTACCCACGTTTCTTGAAAAACTGGCACATTTCTTCTGATTTGTTGGAAAAATCAGAGTCATCACTACATAGACGTCGAAGTCTGAGAAATTGAGAATACGGAATGGCGTTTTTAACGTGCGATGGATGTGAGGATGAATGTAACAGATAACTGTGGGAATCTGTAGGTTTGTAGTGCACACTTGTGGATAAACTGTTACCGTTGATTGAAATATTAATGTCAAGAAAAGCGACTGAGGTTTCGGAAATTTCCCAGGTATATTTTAGAGCTGGATGAAAAGTATTGACAGAAGTTATGAATTGATTAAGTTCCTCTTTACTGGAAGAGGTAGCGCCAATGCAATCATCGATGTAACGGCCGTAGAGTTCGGGTTTGGTTCCGTGGTACTGATTAAAAAATTTGTCTTCGATGTGGCCTACAAAAAGGTTAGCGTAGCTTGGTCCCATTTTGGTGCCCATGGCGACTCCATTTACTTGTTTGTAGTAGTTTTGGGAAAATGAAAAACAGTTAAGTGTCAAAACTAATTCGGCTAAGCGGAGCAGTGTTTCTGAGCTTGGGTTTTGAATGGAGCGCTGGTCGAAAAAATATTTTAGTGCTTGAAGTCCTTCGTCATTGGGGATGACGGTATATAAAGAGGTAATGTCCATAGTGAAAATTAATTTGTTTTCGCTGGCAAAACTGAAATCCCGGAAAATTTCGAGTGCGTGATTGGTGTCCTTAATGTACGAGGGTAGTGATTTGACAATGGGGGCCATGATTTTGTCTAAATAGCTAGAAATTAGTTCGGTAGGACAGCTACAAGCGGAAACAATGGGTCGGCCCGGATTGTTTGGTTTATGAATTTTAGGTTTGAAATAAACGCGTGAGGTTCTAGGAGTAGTGATGATGAGATTGTTGGCGGTAACTGGTAATTGTTGTTTAGTAATGAGGTCTTGGATAGTTTCTTTGACAATTTTTTGGTTGGTAGAAGTGAGATCTTTATCAACTTTGGCATAGAAAGCGGTGTCAGAAAGTTGCCGAAAAGCCTCTTGTCGGTAAAGGTCGGTCCGCCAAAAAGATGTAAAAAATGTATATCTTTTTTGCAAAAAGATATACATTGGCGAAACAGGGAGGAGACTGGGCGACCGTTTTCGTGAACATCTCCGAGACGTTGAAAAAAATGACAAAGACGCATCCAAACCAGTCGCGCGCCATTTTAATCTTACTAACCATTCTAAACAACACATGACAATCTGCGGCCTTTCCCTACACCAGGGTAACACAGAAAGCCGTAAAAACCTAGAACAAAAAATCATCTTTCAAATCGGCACTCTCAAACCCCACGGAATCAACGAACGCTTTTCATTCAACTAATCTACATTTGTTTTTCACGTCACCAAATTTCCACCAATAGCGTAGCTCCACCGCTTACTATATAAAACCACACACTACCCACAATTCCTTGATTCGCTCCGACGAAGGGCTAGCGCTCGAAACGTCAGCTATTTGAATCTTTTTACGGTGGTCAATTTACCTTATCGACTCAGTCGATAAAACTAAATTCTCGTGTTTCATCCCCCCACCGACGCAGCACCACAGTTTCTCTAGAAACTAACCCCATTCATTTGATGATACCAGACTCTGGTATCATGGAACGGCCACCAGCACGGCAGCTTCAAAGGCGAGTCCACCCCTTCCCTCTTCCCCAGTCCGCGCTCGGCTCGCTTCGCTCGCCGATTTTCAACCTAACCCAATTTCCCCAAAAGAAATAATATGTCCCTTATTTGATGATTTGACAGATAATACACACGGATATTTTCTTTTTTTTTTCTTTGTATTTAAATATTTTACTGAATCACTCGAATTTTTCCTCTTTCCTGCGGGGCTCGGAAAAATACTACGCAACTCGTAAAATATCCGCGCGTATTATCTGTCAAGCCAATCAAAACAAGGTGTCTGTTGTAAATATGTTATTTGAGATCAAAGGCGTAGATTCATGGATATGTTGTGGTGCAATTTTATCCTTGGTGCAAATTTTCTTTTCATACATTACCATACCCAAAAACAAAGGAAAATAAAATTTGCACCAAGGACAAAATTGCACCACAACAGATACACAGATCCCAGCCACGGGATCTAGGATCACAGACACGAGATCGAGATCAGCAGTTGTTTTTTAGGTAATCAGAGATCAAACTATGAATGTGAATAATTATATGAAAATCGTATATTTGAACTGCGGATAAACTTGAGTGAAATTTGTGATCCTCGCAGTGTGCTCTCAACTTAAGCAGTTGAAAAAGCAACCTGAAAAAAATTCAGGCTTGTACGGGATTCGAACCCATGACCTTGCGATACCGGTGCAATGCTCTATTCACTGAGCTATCAAGCCACATGGATAGATGGTCAATTGTGAGTTCGTAAGAGATCAAAATACTCCGCCTTTCTTGTCATTTGTTTGTGGCTGCTGCCGTTTTTTGAGTTTGTAGAATGTGCAGACATAAGAAACCAACTCGTAAAATCCAACTTAGCACTACGTACCTCGCCGGAACTCGTGTATGACTCTATAGTCTCGTGTACAACTCGATTTGTTTATTGTATTAGGGATTAGTTCAGGCACTAGCTTTTTTTTTGGAGAAATTCCACAAACCCCAAGCCCTCTTAGAGGATATGTGTAAGCAAAAGAAGCGTGATACCCCTTAACCCATGTGCGCAGAAGAGACCCAAATTGACAATGCTCGGGGCTTCAAGTCGACCATTGTGATCAAAAGCTCTTTATAAGAGATGGAGGCAATAACAAAATACTCCACACATAACACTGACTACTTTATTTATTTTACGTCATGAATTAATACATATACTCTTTTTTGTGTTCCCTTTTAATACGTTACGTACCAGTAAGTGCTTGAAGTTATCCAAAAGTACCCAGTTTTCATTAGTTCAGTTTGCTTAGCAGATCTGGCTGCAGTACAACTCACGACCAACTTTATTTCGGGTTCAAAACCGCGGTTCCCTGTTTTAAAAACACTTATAAGTACTCTGTAGGAATGTTACCTCGCTGAGGCAAACCGCAACTGCATGAACATCATAGTTGGTCACAGTTTGGATGATAGAGATTGAAGGGGAAATAAACTGAATGGATGTAGGTTTTTTTGTCAACAAACAAGTAAGAACTCTTGATTTACCATCACCTTGATGTCAATTACTTGCAATTACTTATTTTAAATTCTTAAATATTTTTAGGTAGTATTTAGTGTCCCCAGTTAGTGGTTGTATAACTGCTATTTTAGATTTGACACATGAATAAAGGTTGTTGTTGTTGTTGTTGTTGTTAAAGGTTGCTAATCACGATTTAACTTAGTTGATGATAAAACATGTGAGTACACATTCTACATGCAGTAAGAGGCTGTATTCACAGGCTACAGTATAACACACGGACCTGCACATTGGAATACAAGTACCAGAGTGAATACAGACAGACACCCCTCGGTAAGGCGGACATCTCTCTGAGATGGACACGTCTCTAAGACGGACACCTCTCTAAGATGGACACCACTCTAAGGCAGACACCGTTCTAGGGCGGACACCTCTCTACAGCGGATATCAATTATTGGCTGGTTCTGGCTGAATTTCATTGTTCGTCTGTAACTAAACTCTCTATAAGGTGGACACCTTATAGAGAAAGCTGTAGCTGGTCCCAAAGATATCCGGCTTAGAGAGAGTTCACTGAATACAATTATGCAAACATTATGCAAAAGCACAGTACCAAACAATTGGAGGCACTCTTGCACTCATATTCCAGTCTACGAGTCCCTACTACTTAACAAAGGGGGACTGAACAACAGTGGACACCATCAATATGACCACTGACAGGAAATTGACATTTGATCATAATGATCGGGTGAGGTCAAGTTATGGTAAAAATCCCATACCGAATTAGTGTGCAGCAAAACACTGCAAATTGAACAATTCAATACAATAGAGGAAAATGTAAATCAATTAATAAATAATTGTAAATAACGAAATTTAAATTCATGTTGTTTCGTGGTTTTTCAACTGCTGTTAACAATTTTGCCACTATGATTATCGAGTGGTCATATTAATGGGGTGAATTTATGAAGAAAATAACATTTGATGACAAAAAAATGGTCATTTGTTGCAGTAACAGGATTTTCACATAAGAAAAAACTAAGCTTTTGTTCTGGCCAAAAAAGTGGTCTTTTTAACATGGTGGTTATATGGCGGGGGCCACTGCATATGGGACTTGACAGAGGATTAACAAAACCCCCATATATGAACAAAATGCCTTATGATGTTATATAAACTACTATGTGCTGTTTTAAGTAACATTAATTTTTTAATTAAGAGTTTCTGATTACCAAAGTTAATCTTACAAATATGTAGTTATATGTTACAATACATGACACTATAGTTAATAAAGCACAATGGTTAAAAAACCTGAGAAATTTCTTTGTTCAATGATTTTGTTACCATTTTTAGGCCTTGACTAATGCACAACCACAATACATTTTGAACTTCGTTTGAACAACTGACCAATAGAGATGTTGCCATTAAGTTGATCAGTTATAGCAAGTGATCGAAAAACAAAAGATGAGCACAGTTGCAGTACTTTTAAAGCAAATATGGCTACTTTGTTATCGTGATTGATTCAGAATTCTGCAAGGTTTCATAACCAGTCCCTCAACTAACTACAATGACACTCATCATCCCAATGTTAACGACAGAGATGAAATAAATATCAATATTGCTTTTGTATGTTATAAATAAATTGAGAAGGGGAGGAAGTCTTCAGTGCTCAAAGTGCTAAAGGTGAGTGTGTTTGTTGGGTAAACAAACACACCCAGGTAAAAGAGTAATATTCCACTGTCTGAGTACAACGAAATAAGTGGAAAATGTTTTTCTCACACACCGCTGGGAGCTTGGGTATAGGTCATGTGGCCTGAAAGGTGGGCAGTTGTTTTTGTTGCATCCACCAATACTGACCTTCCCACCCACTCACCGTACGATTTCAGTTTAAATGTAATGTGCAACCTTGTAATTTTGTTAGTGCCCCAGCTTGTTAGGGCTATGATAATTCTGTGTACAATTTTATGAGTTTAAAATAAAGGTCAGGCTGTGGCGTTCAGCTTGGCATGGACACTAGTGGTGTGTGAGGAAGGTCTATTTTCCTGTTTGTTTGTTTGCTTGCATAAGGTGCAGCATATTTAGGAGTACATTAGGGGTCATTTGTGTCTGATAGGTTTCTTTAAAATCAAATTCAAGCCACTTTAAAGCTCCCCAAGGACTCTTTATCTTGAGTAGCCCTCCCCCCCCCCCCCCCCCCCCCAACCCCACCCCCATCCCCACAATCTCCAGTAACTGGTAACACTTGATAATCTAATCTACATCATTAAATAAATAATTCCTCTTGAAAGTTCATGACTTAATAAATAGAAATAAAATAAATATCCCTCAAAATTATTTCTTTTGTCTTTAAATATATTAGTTTGATTTCTGATTAGATTTTGCTCTCTGACACAGCACTGTAAGGGGTGCTAAGACTTTGAACAAACGGATGCACCCTTAATTAGTGCCACAATTTGAATTCGAGTAGCTGTATCCTCACAGTACTTTGTTACTTTACAATCATACAAGCTCATATGACCAAGGTATTTAACAACTTGCTCAATTGGCACAGTTAGGCTTCTTGTGTCTAACTTGAGAAAATTTAAAACATTTTGTTTACAATAACATTACTCTTATAACCTGACGTATAATATTTCATTTTCACTTCTGTGTGAAATTCACCCTCAGAATACATGAAACACTCATGTTTGAGGTGTATTATTATTTCAAAGTAAAAGTGAAAGATCTGCATAAACCTGGATTTCAACTTACATGTACGTTTAAATTCTCTGTGTTTGCAGCTGATTTAAAGGGCCCCAAAACCATATTAATTTTATCAACTGAAACAAAGACTGATGCTATTTTGGATTTTTTTCACACTTGTTCTCTATACTGTTTGACACATGCAACATGAGATAAAAGAAAAAACTTTTTTATTAAGAACTGTTTTTAAAAAACTATTCTACAGTTTAATTTTATTTAATTTGATTAAAACTGGCATTGGACAACACTCTACATTTTTAGTCTTGTTTTCCAAATAAAAAGTTTTGCATGCATCAGTTTTTGTTATTCTAGCACCAATTTTAGCCCCCAAATGGAAACTGGAAAAATGAAGCAAACTTTTCAAAAGTCATGGTCATACGCATAATATATTTTTCCCACATTTTCTATACAGTAACCCAAATAACACTTTCTATAAATATATATATATATATATATATATAATACCTGTTAAAATAGATCATGGACTTAGAACAATCGAGTTACTGTAATTTGAAAACTTTCTCTCTTAACATTAATACTTGAAGGGTCGAGAAAGCAGCAAATAAATAGTAATTTTTAAAAAGATCATGATGTTTTTTAATTTGTAAAGCATGTTTCGATGTGACTCGCATCTACATCAGTTACAAAGAGTGTTGGAAAAACTGTTGGAACTTATAACAACCTAAAGAAGCATACATAATTAACTATGATTACATAAATTAATAACAAAGAAAGAAGGCATAAATAATAACAATGCCTAAAGCATAAGTGTTTGACTTGTTGATTTAAATTGGACTTTTCCTAGTTGATGTGCATTATAGCCTCCTTGAGTTTTAGTTGAAATTCCATGGAGGCAAAATCAAGGATTTCAAAGCAATCTTTAGAACAAGATTTGCGGTAAGGTTCCGAGTTTTGTAGATGTTTAAAGATGTGAGAGGACTTATCAGAAGAGAGTTGTTCACAAACGTGTGTAGAAAAATGTTGACAAGTTTCGTCGATGTAGCAAGCATTACAGCATGCACAAGTGAATTTATATACAATACGTGAATGAAGCTCTCTAAGGACAGGATTCTTCACTGTAAAAAACAGGGCTCGAAATTAACACTCGCAAAGTCGCAAAATGCGAGTAGTTTTTGGAAGTTGCGAGTCTGAAAAATATCCTCTAGCAAACTTTTGCTAGTACGCATTTCTCTAATAAAAGTTGGAGGGAAAAAGTGAATGTTCCTGGAGAATTTTGTGGCAAAAATTCAGACATCATCGAATGCCATTGAATGGAGAAAATAGGCGTGGTTTTACACAGAACCTGTGCACACTTTATCTACGCATTCACATTTTGTTGGAACCAGAAACATGACAGAAGAGAGTGAATTTCACGCTTTGTGATCCACTTTTGTTGTAGATGAAGCTTAGACTACTGGTAATGTGACCAACGATGATAACATCTTACAACCCCAAGCCGCCAAAGAAACAACAGGACAACGCCAGCAAAGAAGACTACAAAATTAACAATATACTATTTAGGTATTTTTACCATATTTTCAGAGTCATCAAAGGGAAAATAACTGCAAAAAAATAGCCAGTGACCTTACTAGTTTTGCTAGTATCTTACTAGCAAAACTTTGCTAGTGGACAAAAAAATTAAGTTTGACTCCTGGTAAAAAGATTTAAATCAACAAGTCAAACACGTCAATTTAACACTTATGCTTTAGGCATTGTTATTATTTATGCCTTCTTTCTTTGTTATTAATTTATGTAATCATAGTTAATAATGTCTGCTTCCAGGGCGCGACAAAAGCGCTGTCCGATAGCCCGGGGCTAGTGAAGCGACCCGTCGGGCTAGTGTCTTTTTGTCGGAGTTTGCCCGACGGGCAAGCAATATTTGTTGCCTTTTCTCATCATAAAGTTAAGAATTAAAATAAGAAGTGTGTAATAAACAGTTCTCTAGTGAAAGTGAATGTGAGGAACATTTTTAAAATGTAAGAAAATATCAACAGGGAACAAAAGAAATGGAAATGAATGATGCATTTCCGTAAATAATTATAATGTAGACCAATGTACAGTAGCGGCCGTAATTGTGTTCACTCCTCTGCTTTTAGGTCTTTAAAATCGCTGTTGTTTTCATTGTATTAAGTTCAAAGTAAACCAGTTAGGATCTGTCTTGTCGATTAAGACCGTTTTCTTTAAACAAGCTAGACAACTTGAACATTTCCCGACACAGTCGTTGCGGATAGATTGTTTTTTCCATGAACGGCAAATATTTTTGCCGTCTGCTGTTTGCCATTTTCATGGAAAAGTGAGTAGTTTCACGTTTCTCAAACTCATGAACATGTGAATTAACTCCGATTTTTCTAGTGGATTTATTTTACGATTCGAGGAAAAGTAAGGATAATAAACTGCAAGCTGCCGTTTGCCGTGTACACGTAGAACGTAGACTTTCTCAAAGTCCGTTTTTCGTTTCTCGCTCGCTCTCACGACTTCGTCGCTCGCTTCTCGCGACTTCGTCGCTAGCTTTTCACGACTTCGTCGCACTCTCTGGGGCTTCGCATGATCGCAGGCGACTTGTGGCAAGTCTAGCGTAGAACGCCGTGCGTAATGTAATCTCTTAATACTCGCAAGCAAGTCACGTAATATAAAATGTGCTATTTTTGTTGTATCAAACTTCCGAAAGGGCTTGCAAGATATTTTACGTTATCCAAAGGCGAAAGACTTCGAGTAAGAGTACTAGTTTCATTGATCAATTGATCATAACTTTCATAACCTGCGCAAAAATAAGTTTTTCTCGTAATTTATAATTTATTCCGCAACATTCGCCGTCGGGAGCGAACACAGTTGGAGATTTTTTGCCTCTAGGTGTAATATTAATCCCTTGTTTGAATTTGTTTGTTTTTAATAATTAATTTACTTTTGGGCTAGCTCTTCAGAGCTCCGGGCTAGTAAACTAAAGTAGCAGCTTGCCCGATGGGCAAGCTGATTTTTTCATTTTCATCCCACCCTGGCTTCTTTAGGTTGTTATAAGTTCCAATGGTTTTTCCAACACTCTTTGTAACTGACGAAGATGTGAGTCACATGGAAACATGTTTTATAAAATAAAAAAACATGATCTTTTTAAAAAACACTTGAAGGGCTTCCCTTTCTTTTACTCTTTTCAACCGACTGGATTAAATACTAGGCTCTTTTAAACATTGTCTTACATGTAAGAAAACATTTAACATTATTTATTTCTGATCATAAGATTTTGGAAACAAAGCAAACAGTTTTCATTACTTGTGTGAAATTTTGCCAAGTTTTTACTCAAAACAAATTAGCAACAACAACAGAAGAATATTAGAGTTATTTCATCAGTCAGCCTTACAGACTTTATGTATGTGGTATATCATAAATAAAACACTTCATATGGATAGTATCTATAAATATATCTTTCTTTATGCACATTTCTTAATTATATAATCATAAATAATCACCTCACAACATTACCACACATAAATTATGTAATAAATATTTGTTAAATAAAACTAAATGTGTGCACTACACTTGAGTGACCCACAACTTGCACAAAACAAGCAAATGCTAATTACATATAAATAACTTTTAATTAGTTTATTAATGCTTCAGGCACATTTGACTGACCATACTCAGGACTTGGAGTAAATAAAGCTTCTCTTTAGAACACATAATGTTCAATAACTAGAAAACAATACCTGTGTACATGGAGATAGGGCATTGGTGTTCGAGTGTTCAACTCAATAACTCATGAGTGAGCATAGCCATGTATTATTTGGTTTATTACGTTTGCGTTCGGTTCTTTGCATTTATACAAATGTCATGGTTGCTGTCAGTACCACCGCCAAAGTTCCCTCCCCGTTGAATAGCGCTGTATATAAACGACACTACATGTAGTTACAAACTTGTAAACAATTTTCAGATTTCAGATTTCAGAAAAGTCCGAATGTTGCATGAACGTTTGTGATTATTTTCTGAAGGTGTTCAAAAATTTGCGAGGAAGAATCCGAAGATGTTTGGATTGTAGGCCAACAACTAGGCCAACATCTTTTAGCTTGTTTGACATTAAATAAAGGCAGACATGGTAGTTAATGTAAGGATATTCACAAGATAAAACTGATATCTTCCTACATGTATGTGTTGAGATATAATTATTTTTCCCACTGTGTGAGAAATCCTTGTATTTCACTTAGGTTTATATAATAAAAAATATTACTTCCTTGTTAGTCAGTGTGAGGGCCATACTCAGATTCTGATATTACCCAAGTGAAGTTAAGTCCACACAAGATTGCCAGAGGGAGAAGTTCTCGCAGTATGGTACCAAGCAAGTGAGAGACAACAAGCTAAGGAGTTTACTATGATTGTGTATAAGGCTTCCTTGTTCATTTTGGGTGATATTATTAAGTAATGCAATGCAATGTGGTCAGTTAAATGCACCCTTGCATGAAAGACAATACAATGTACCAATAAAAATGATAAAGGTTTTAGGAAAAAGTGGATAAAGGGAGATAAACATTTTCCAAACTATAGCATAATGTTTAAAAATAAATACTTGACCAGCATGCTTGTAAAACAGCTAATTGAAGAACATCCACCACAGGACACATCATGTACAGGACACCCATCTTAGATCATGCACATGACACAAAAGACATCATGCACAGGACACCAGTCTACTTTAGTTTCACTCCCTAGAAGAAACAAAACAGAGACAAATGATTTTTTTAAAGCACTTAAACCCCAGTTTTAATACCATTTGAAGTCCTCCTGGCAAGAATGTCTAAGTAGCTTTTTGGAAAATTTTCACTAAAATCTTGGATTTTTGTCCTCAAAAGGGACTCACTTGCCAAAAATATGACTGGATCATGTAAATATGACTGAAAGGATTTCAACCAGGTCAGTAAATCTTCTATCTTCGAACAGAATGAAATTTTATCTTGAAAAGGTACACACATGTAGGGTGTCCTATGGCCCAAAACGTTTTCTCAAAGATGTGGATTTTCTTCCCCAATTTGGATCTGTTTAAATAAGTACCTTAACAATAATATTAATCATTAATTTGACAAAACTGTGCTTTTAAAGGCCTAAAACATACAATTTTAGTGAAAGTTGCCAAAAAATATTTAGGACATTCTTGCCGGGAGGCCTTCATTTGGATTTGCCACCTTGCAGATGAAATATCATTCAATAAGAACTGTGAAATTTCCTACATTGATCAAAGCACACAATGCAGAATGAAACAGTCAAATTCTGCAATGAAAATCCTGTTTTGCTAGAATTGTACAATACAATAATTGTATTACACCCTCATCACAAAGATTAAGAGGGTCCCAAACATTTCTTTGTCAGATTTTTTTGAGAAACAGTACTGATATACATATTTCTCTTGTGGTTGGTAGTGATATTTTCATGAGACTTCTGGTCAGAATGTTTAAGCCATCAAGCAACATAATGGATAGCAGAGTGAGCAAAAATGACTTGTTTTCTGCTAGAGAGTACATTGTAAGCATAGCAGAGCATTATGCAACATATCCTTGATAATTAACCTATGTTCAGTTTATGCAAAGATGTTTTAGCAGTGTTTCCAGCAGAATTCTGGAAGGTTAGATGTGTTTAGAGGTGTTTGGTTAGATGACTAATTGTTGACAAGTCTTACAAGTTTTTGGTAACGTTGAAAGTCACCGCCATGCAATGTACATATGATCAAAATTTACACACCCTCATTATATAGCAAAGCCCACACTGGCAACTCCAATGGTAAGGAAAATATCTACATCTGGTTTTCAAATGATTAATTTGAAAAAAAAGCATTGAGCAATTTTTTGAGAGATGACTTATCTGCCACCTTTGAAAACTTGTGTAACAGAAACGTTGCTTACATTCTGCAGCCATAAATTAATGTGATGTATTCCAAAATGATTCCGCTGGGATTAAGGGGGTTTCCATTTACCTGAGGGGGTGGGGCAAGGTAAGGGTGCCATTCTATCTATATATGGTATACAGTTGTTTTAATTCACTGACCACACATTCAATGTACTTGGAATAATCGGTTGTCAGAGTCACAAGAAGCATTTAATTTATAATGTAATCCTGAGGTCCAGTTTTATTCAGATCAACCAAATGATCTTCAGAAAGGGAGGAATAGTCATCTTCCTCATTGATATCCACCCCTGTTGTATCTTGACTGGTCTGCCTTCCTTCATGATGCGAGATGATCACCTACATCTTATCTTCGTGTATTTTGTTTTGTTTATTCTTGTTGCTCGATTGGTTTGCATGGTGTAATGTGGCTTGCTTATAAACATTGTAATTTCTTGAATGTAGTTTGAGACAGGGGTTCCAAGCCTATAAACCACTTTTTCTCCACCTCTCCTATTCTGGATGGCAGTTTTTTTAAAACCGTCTAAAACCTGTAAAATGCTCAAGATTGCTGAGACTTACATAAAGCCACGACTTTAACATTGAGAAGACGAAAACCCCGGAAGAAACATAATATTTACTTTGAAGCCATTATTGACTTGACCAATATTCCACTGACATTTGACCGATATTCCGACCAATTGTCGGACAACTGTTGACCGACCATCGATTGACTGTCAAGTGATTGTCGATTGACTGTTGACCGACTATCAACTGGCTACCTATTGACTGATACCTCGACCAATTGAGGCCACCTATGAGACACATAATCCAAAGAATCTTTTTGCAATTGTGAAATTCTAAATAAACCCATTTGACAAGGCTTTGATCTGGAGGTTAATTCTATTAATCTACAATATGATGAATTCTTGGCAGCTTTTAGCCTTTCTTGACCTTTGGAATTTTACATTCCAATGCATCTAACCAGAGATAATTACCTTGTTGACACATCATTGACAGGTTATTTGCAAAGATTCTTAATGGCAGCCTTGATACTTTGTCCACAGACCTCCCCCTCGCCCACCTTTCTCTCCCCTCCCCCTCATCCCCCTTTCTCTCCCCTCCCCCTCACCCCCCTTTCTCTCCCCTCCCCCTCACCCCCTTTCTCTCCCCTCCCCCTCAACACCCTTTCTCTCCCCTCTCACTCACCCCCCTTTCTCTTCCCTCTCCCCTCCCCCTCACCCCCCTTCTCCCTCTCCCCCTCGCCCCCTTCTCTCCCCTTCCCCTCACCCCCCTTTCTCTCCCCTCCCCCTCACCTCCCTTTCTCTCCCCTCCCCCTCACCTCCCTTTCTCTCCCCTCCCCCTCCCCCTCTCCCTTGCTAATATACTCACTGGCCTTGGCCCTATCCCCTAACCAAACAATGTTCTACCATATTGTCAGTGATTTTAGCTATAGGCTGAGCTAAACACCTAGAAAAAGCTCATGTTAACTATATTTGACAAAGGAAGCAGCCATTGTCCGGTGTATTCATGAGAACTACTTTAAAACATGCCTTCAGGTGCATTTTATAACTGAGCAATAAGATATTTTCACCAAAAACAGTTTCTTAGCAATGATCAGTACTGCAGACAATTCGTCTCTAGTACAGTAAATCCTGATTTCATCATATCACAAGACAACATCACTGTTATCAGATACATTTGTTTGTTTCAATGGGGGCAATTGACATCTTATTGAATAAATGTAAAAGGCATTCTTTTTTCCATTTGCTCCCTCCTTCATATATCTGTAGAACATACTGACGAGATGACTGATTTTCTACAGGAAGACCCAGTTAAGGCAAATGTACCTGTTAACATTTGTCCCAGCATAAAAACTACTTTATAGCGGAGCACTCGCGGGCCAAGGGCCCGCTGCAAAGCCCCATACTCATAGAACCTATGCCCGTCATTTTTCATGGTCATGGCTAGCAGAATGTTTCGCAGGCATGCCTCCATGACATACATGTGTCGGTGCATCTGTCGAACAAGGTAAAGTCGCGGGCACGTATGACATTGCAAAACATGCGTGTGTGATGCCACACGCGCGGCTACACAGCAGTCAGCTCGGTAAACTCTTTTTTAAAAAGTTGGATCTTTCGCAGTGTTGAGCGGAGCAGTAAAGTCGTTATTTCCTTGCATTTTTTCACAGTTTGCTACTCAAGACAGAGATACTCAGAAGCCGCTTTAGTGGAAAAAGAAGAGCTTTCAGGGATAAAATCTTGCTTTGAGAACTTCATGCGTTTTTATCAATGCAGGAGCAATGCGGTGAGATGCCATGTTTTTATTATGGATTTCAGAACCGAAGAAGTGGAGTTTGAACGAATTTCCAAGCAGTCCAGTGACTTAAAGGTGAAATAAATCACATTTATCGATGGGAATGTATGTTGATATCAATTTTTGATTGACTTTTCCTTTGTGTTCTCTTTAGTTTTGGAGACATGTTCATGAAACGTGCTCAAATAATTAAGTCGTGTCGTTATCTTGAATTTCATTGAGGACAGCTCTGCCTTGATGTGCTATAAATGGTACGTGTTTTGCTTTTAAACATAAACTAATGGAGATTTGAATAAAATTTTTCGAAAGAAGATTGTGTTGTCCATTTTTATGTGTTCGTCATTCATTACAGTACATAGATTGAAAAAACAAGACTTAGATTTTCTGTCCTCACTCGCGTCGCCTTATGCAAATATGTTTGTGTATTTTTGCAATTTTGATTTCCAAATCTGTTTCTCAGGTAATTTTGACAAAGAACAACTGTATTTTATTCGGAAAGTAGTCATACTAGTTATTCTAGACAGAGAAAAGTTGTTTTTGTGAACTTTTGTACGGTCTAAATGTACTGTGCAGATGGTTGGGTAATAAGTACTGTTTTTGAGAATTGCTAAAATTGAAAAATAGCCCGGTCAACAATCTTAATTCTTGTGCTTCCGACCTTTCACCTTAGTTAAGCTTGTTCAAAGTGCGATGCTGTTAGGCTCAGCCTATCTATATATATTATATGGTACTGGTCTCACAGAAATCCTGTATGTAAGACAACCATGTATAAATTTAAAAAATAATCAACTAATTTAATTTGAAAATGCATTATTCACAATACTGAAATTATACCAAAAAGAAAACAATATCTATCTATGGGTGTGAAAAATAAGAAGCACTCTTTAATTTCAGATCTATAAAAGATAAATAACCTAACTGACATACACAAACAAAACGACAGTTTGGCATCACAAAACAAAAGTATTGGTCAAATGCAAATAACAGACAATTCCTTTTCATTCATCCAGTTGCCATGGTTAAACATAGGCTTCTTTGACCTAACTGATACCAAAGCTGCAAGCTAAACAAAGTGTTGATCAAAGAACAAAATGAACTCCTGTAATTTGAAAAAAAGAAACTGTGTTGATTTTACCTACATGTATATGTGAAATTTAAATGTAACAAATTGATGTCAGTTTTTTACGCGTCTGTCCTCTTATTGATGATAAATTTCGTCATCACATTGTCAAAGTGCTGTGGATCCATGAGCTGCCAAAACTGATGTTGAAATGAAGGAAGGAAATGCAAGATGCGATTGCCACAAAACCAGAATTTCATAGCCATAATTTGGAGAAACACAGGCTGGTAAATTAAACGTTTGAGTAGAGTAAGTCAGAAACACATTAGAAAAATTGGAATTTTGAAACTAACCTTTATTCCGGTTAAAATTGTTCTCAAATACATGTAATCCGTTGAAACACGGTTCAGTTCACCTCCGGTAAAGCTTGTTTCAGTTCACGACAGCACTATAATCCTGCTCACCGCCAATTTTCAGGTCTGGATTCTCAACAAACATCTTTATCTTTCCGCTTTAAGGTTGTGTTTTAGCTTCATGAGGTTCATCTCATCTATTTTGGACGATTTTCTCATTGAATAATTCTGGATTTGAGAAAGAATTCTCGTCACCAAAAATCGAGCGCTGAAAAGTTTGGAAAAACTTTCGCTGATGGCATCAGTTTTATCATTTTATCCGTCTGTACTCTTATTGATAATAAAAATTAGCCAATCAGCGCACAAGAATTTGCACAGTTATTGTAAAACCTATTGTTGTGTCAAAAAAAAAGAAGAAAAATAACCATTTTATGAACAATAACATCATTGTTCAATCGTTAAACCATTACCATTATGATACCAAAATCCTATATTGACATAAGTTAGAAATTGAGCTAAGCCTTGATCTTACCTTGCTCTTTAGGTCAAACAAAGTAGTTGCAGTTGTTCTTCATATTCACTTTTCCTAGACAACTTCTTCAACTGATCACAGTCCAAGTTTGCACCTTGGCGTCGCTTCTCTTCCAAGCCATTTATCTCTGCCAACTTCTTTTTGATTTTACGGATTTGCTTTTCATTCTCACTCTTTTTTATTTCGTCTTGGATCAAGGCACAGAAATTCTCGCGCCCATTACTTCCAGCATCTCCGCACTGGGTTTTGTCTGAAACTTCACCAATGTCCACAAACTGCTGTTGGGAGTCAGCATCATCCATCTTGAAACCATTTTGACTAAGCTTGGGAGATAGCGTGGCTTGTTTTGGATTATCACATCCATTTTTTAAGCATGTAGAGTGGAAGTTTGATGTGTCATTATGATTTGCCACACCATTTAAATTGTTCATAAAGCAACTTTCACCCAAACCATTCTCAGACTGATTGAAGCCATTCCTGATTGTTTCATTGTGGTTCTCATGGTTCTGTGCATTGTAGTTTTTGTGGTTATTAAAACGAGAAGAGTAGGAATTGTAGTGATTTCGGCGTCTATAATAAGGGCGATGATAGTTGGGTCTGGCTGCTTGATACATACCATAGTCATATCCCTGACCAGGTGTCTGTAGGAAACCTCCTGGGGCAGGAGATTGGTTATGGAAGCTGTATGATCCTGTGAATGGTGCCTGGGCTGGTACAGCTGGAATCATGTTATACGTATTGGAGAATGATATAAACGCAGGTTGTACCCCAGGGGATTGGTAGCCATTGTGAGTTTGATATTGTGCAGGGAGAAAACTGTAGCCCGGTGGCCACTGTTGTATGGCGTATGGCTGATTCATCACATGATACTTGTCCTGCACCTGCAAGCCATTTCTGGGTTGACCAATCAACTTTAGGAAGTCTTCTCTGAGATCTTTGCTTGGTATGTACTTTGTATAGTCAAATCGCTCCTCTTCATCGGTTCCAATGGAGCTGTTAGTTCCCGAAGAAGCTGTGTCACTTTCAGATTGTTCTAATTGCTTTTCAATTGATATATTGTGGTTGGGCGACTTTAATTCTTCTATGGGTAAAACTAAATCGTTTTCCCTCATATCATCACAACAGCCGTTCTTTAATCCGTTCCGCGGTTGTTGTTTTTCCCCGTTTGGCGCCAACTCGGGATCACTTTGAAAGGTGATCATACCACTTTCATCTGTTTCTCCAATGGAAGAATCGCAATTTCTTATGCCGCCTACTAAATGAAGCCCACTCTCGCATCCGGCCGCAGTCGTTTCGCACGACGAAAAACTGAAAGAAGATCCTGATGAAAAACTTCCGAATAATTGCTCTGCCGGATTTCCCCCATCAGCTTCGCACTTATTAACTCTCTCGTGGTTTATTTCGTTCTCTGCTCGCTTGTCAGGGCAAACTAATTTGTGATAGTCCATTTCTGGGGCAAAAATCGCATGTTTGTCGTTGAACGGACATATGGCCTTTTCGCTGATAGGAAAGTTCTCTCTACATTCGATCAAATGGTGTCCCATTCGAGCGATTGCTAGGCTGTGAGAGGAGTCGTATGGGCAAATAAACAATTGATCCGCCTCTTCCAAGTCTTGATCGCTTTCGGACATGATCTTTCTTCGGTTAATGTCCCCAGAGACACAAACTCCGACCAAGCTTAGTCAGCTGTTCCCTAACAAAATCATTCAGCCTGTGACTTGGTAATTTTTTATTTGTTCGATGCGCGCATGCGAATAACAAACCACCTGCGTTCTAAAAAAAATAGGCAGGCAATGCGTGCACGCACGATTGCACAATCCGCCCTCGCGCCACCAAAAAAACGGTACAGACATATACGTGGGAAGATATCCTCATATCCAAAAACAAAATTAAAAACCATCAAATTTTAAAACAAAGGACTGATGATAAGACTTGACATCATTTAAAACCACGGTAACAATTTAACATTTCCGGGTCAGGTAATATGGTAGAACCCCGCTAACTCGAACTCGGTTAAAGTTACAGAGTACCTTCAGATCGACCATTTTCTCGAAATTTGTTTTTGGAAGCCAAAATAAAGGTTTCAGAATGATCTTTCAAAATATCGAAAAAGCGTGAAAATTGACGGAGAAATGACGGTATGACGTTTAGACCAGAAGTTTGTTTATGACGCGCGATATTTTTTTAAGCGCTGTTTTCTCAAACTGAATTTTTGGCTTACAGAGGACACTTCAGTAAAGAGCTACAACTCAAAGGGAATTTGTTCGATTTTCCTCAAATTTGGACAGTAGCTAGATTGACATATAATAACAAAAAGTGTCTTAAAATTTTGAATTTCTGAATACTTTTTCGTTTAGAGCCATTTTCGCGCGATAACTCCAGGGTTTTTTTTTTTCGCCCTAATTCAAAAATGGTCTGTGACTTTTCACTGAAATTGAATATTAGAAAAGGTAAATAAATGTAGAACAAACAAATTAGCAAAATATAATAATCGCTTTGAGTTGTAGCTTTCAAGAACTGATTCAGACGCTCGCATTTAGAATTCGTAAAAAAATTCGACAATTCATCTTGATTTCTTTTATTCTTGCTTTATTTAGAAGGTGGCTCAAAATAGTCTTTTGATTTCTCTATTACGTATATTTGGACGCAAAACAATAAGAGTTATACTTTGCAGATCGCCATTACCTTTTACCCTGAAATCAAGATAATATTACAGTATTATTTTTCCATAGATGTATCGAGGTTGGCGTTGCCATGCTAAACACCATTGGGCTTTTAAGCAGGGCCTTAAAACAGACATATCTTCAATTTTAAACTCTTTAGATCTTAACATTAGGATGTCAAGCTCAGTCGCTACTTTTTAATCAAACATTTTAGGTTAGACTGTTTTTTAATACAACTGTTTTTATCTTTACAAACGATGAAATGTAACTAGTACTTATTTGGTTAGAGATACCTTTTTATATAACTGTTTTTATCTTTAGGCATTTAGTGTTTTTAGAATTTTTCTATTTATTCTTTTTATCTAGTATTTATCTGTTATTTAACTCAGAATCTTCCAAAAAACCACTTCGGTGAGAGGAGTCTCCTGTTAAAATATTATTATTATTATTATTATTATTATTATTATTAATAAAAATTTGTACATTTTTTAAATACATGTAAGATTCAAGTTTGTATGAAAGTTACTCAATAAAGTTTCATTATTATCAAAACAATTTAAAAAAACCAAATCCTTTATTGATAACAAAGCTAACTAAAAAATCTTATTTTACAATTATTATTATTATTATTATTATTATTATTATATATTATTATTATTATTATTATTATTATTTTCTTTAAAATTCCACGGTGAATTCAGTTTAAATTTTGCATACGGCCTTTGACTCCTGTGTCCTGAGTACCAACTTAAAAAAATCTTTCAGAAGGCGAGAAAGCCTAAAGAAACTCCAAAGCTGATGAACTTTAGGCTTCCTCTTCAGTACCATTTATTTATGATATTATTTAATTTAATCAATCAATGGGTGAGTTTAGTCTAATTAGCTACCTTGACAAAAGATACGTTTTTAGTAAAGACTTGAAAATAGATATTGAAGCAGTCGACCGAGTCAAGTCACGTGGGAGAGAGCGATCGCAACGATCGCAGCGATCGCAACGATCGCAGCGATCGTTACGATCGACGATCGCTGCGATTCTTGCGACCCTTACGATCATATGGAAACCAAAACGTTGCGATCGCTGCGATCGTTGCGATCCTTGCGATTGCGATCGCAGAGATAGAAAAATTTCTATCTCTGCGATCGCAATCGCAAGGATCGCAACGTTTTGGTTTCCATATGATCGCATAGGTTGCAAGAATCGCAGCGATCGTCGATCGTAACGATCGCTGCGATCGTTGCGATCGTTGCGATCGTTGCGATCGTTGCGATTATATGGAAACCAGACTTAAGCACCCTAATATTGTGACTTTGCCAGCGGAGCAAATTTTAAAGTGAGGGGGCTATAGTGAATGCGAAAACGTGAGCCGCCTAGTGGGATCAGGGGGCATGTTCCCCCGGAAAAGTTTGAATGAAAGTCGTCTAAAATGGGCGGAAAATGCATAAAAATGGCAAACGACACAGTATATTTAATGGGTAATCATCCGTAATACCGCCATTTATATGTAATCAGTCTAATAACCCAACATGTCCCTGCATCGCACTGCTCAACTTACGGAACAGAAGCTTTTTCTAAATAACCGGGAACTTAAGGTCGCGGGGTACAGGTTCCGCTCATCAATATGCATTTATGAAAAGAGTATGCACGAAGTGCGACGGCTGATACCGAAAATGCGCGAAATATTCACGAACAGGCTCGGTAATACTGTTTCTGCATCAATAATAGGCCATTTGCACGATGGCGTCATTTGACTACAACTGCCAGAATTCATTTCGTTTTTCCTTTCTTTTTTAAATTTGGTAATCCCAGTGCGGTTTAAATAACAATAGCCCTAATTTGCACTACAAAACAAAAAACTGAAGGATTCTGGTAGTTGTAGTCATATGACGTCATCGTGCAAATGGCCTATTGCAAGTGCAAAGCACTGTCTGGTAAAATACACTATTTTGCAAAGCATTGATCTTTCTGCATGAAGTGTTGACAATAGCCCGTGGATTAAAATTAGTAAAATTACCATAAATATATTTTTGCATTCGTGTTGGCTCGGGAAGCCTTCGGAAGCGTAAAAACAAGCAATAAAGTGTCAAGAATTCAGCGCGGATATGGAATTTCATAAGATAGATAATAATATACATGAAACAATTTCTCGATTCTCATCGGCTAAGAGGAATGCAGTTTTAAGGAAACACAGTGCAAAAAAAAAGGAAATTCAGTGCAACAAAAAGGAAATAAATGCAAATTTGTAAAAGCACAAAGCATTCTGATTGGCTAAGGGACGGACCATTAGATTTTTGAGGGGGGTGTTTTTTTCTACGCTCGAGACTGTGCAGGATTTT
This sequence comes from Dendrophyllia cribrosa, assembly GCA_024195265.1. Lineage (NCBI taxonomy): Eukaryota > Metazoa > Cnidaria > Anthozoa > Scleractinia > Dendrophylliidae > Dendrophyllia > Dendrophyllia cribrosa. Next base: position 22,163,125 of record JAJLRJ010000006.1, on the reverse strand, counting down.
TCTTTTTGGCATGATTTGCTTGCATGATATTTTTTTTGCGAGTCTATATGTTTTAATGCCTGACACATATACGTGTTAGGAATACTAGAAAGGCCATACTAGAGACAGGAATACTATAGCAAGTCAGATCTGATGTAACAGCAGGTTGATAGCATGAAGCCTGCCCGCGGTGTTGTAACTGCCCCTACAATTTTCTTTACACCAGCCCCCTGTTGATGTCGCTTCCACAGCCCATCGTAGTACACCCAACCATCTTACAATTACAGGGGCGGCGGCGGAAATATAATGTTGGTGGGGCGAATCTCCTGTGCCGAGCGCCGAAGGCGCGAGCTTCTAGGGGAAATGAAACTCTCTGAAATGCTATTTCCAGCGTTCCTGAGACCGAAGAAACAGTTTCCAAGGCCAGCTTTGAGTTCAGTTTAATTCTCATGAAAAGTACATGTACACGAAACACTTTCTGAAACTTGGGTGTAACACCATTTTGGTTGTTTGTTCAAAGTAAATTCGACTGTCACTCGAATATTCTCTGTTAATTCTTTTCAGTATGGGAAGGCTTTGGAAACGAATTTTCCAAAGCGATTTTCTCTGTCATTGGAGGCAGAAAGAAACTGATTTTCAATATCAGCCATGTTCAATTTGTCAGTTAATGCAATGATTTAATCTTTCTTGTGACATAGTTTGTTCGTAGATATGTCTTGAGCCTTCTTAGGGCAGAGGCCGAGCGCTAACTTACAGCATTGATAGATTTGTTTGATGGATTTGTCGGTAGCTGGAGTCCGATAGCTGACGTCCGAGTAACTCAAGGGGTATTGAAATGCTTGGTTCACAATATCCAATCTCCAGTCTAAAGTTAGTCACAATATCTCCGATGCTAAAATTGTAGGCTTTTGATTAATTAACGGAATATTTATTTTGCAAACTCTAATGCATTAAAGCGCCCTGCCATCAGATCTGGTCAAAGGATGTTGCTGCACTATTCATCTCCGCCCACCGCCATTTTGAGCTGTCGAAAGTTGGTGGGGCAAATGCCCCACCTGCCCCACCGGTAGCGCCGCCCCTGCAATTACAAGCTTGTTGTACAACACATAAACAAAGTATTCAGTCTCATCCATTGAGATATACATGTACCTACAATGCCACTGTACAACTATAAAAGAGCCATTCCTTGTGTCAGAAAATATCTTACATGCTTATGAAATCAGCTAAAAAGCCTACAAAGAAACACAACTTACGTCGGGTCAAAAATAAACTATTGTTATTGGCTAAACTAAACAAGCCAATGAAAAGATAGAACATTTGATCCTCCCCAAGCGCTCATAAGTCGCTAACATTCTACAACGTCAGTGTGATTTATTCGTGTTCTGACCATCTGCTCCTGGATATAAAATATTGTTCTAAGAATATAAAGCTTTGCAGGAATTTTTTTTCTGGGGTTTTTGTTTTGCACGATATTTTTTTTGCAGTTCAAGGTCGTGCTCGAATTTTTTTTCACACCCTTTAAATATCCCGCTTTTTAAGAGAGTGTCCACGATAGGACCAGGCAGGAGGTGATAATACTCAAATCACCGATTTCGCTCAAACCTGGCACAAAGGTTGAGAGTCATGAGTAGATACATGTACCAAAATATAAGGTCAAAATTTTTTATTCTCTATGAGTTGTAGGGTCCCTCCCGAAAAATGGCCATTTAGCACAAATTTATGCATATTAATTAGCTAACTTTAGTCTAGTGGTAAGGCAACAAAAATAGCAGCCTGGGAATAAAAACTACTAAATCGTATTCTATATTGATCAGTCTTGTAGCAAAATGTGTTATTGGAATCGGTTGCTTTGATTTGCTGCTTTCCCAATACCAAAAGTGAAGGGCATGTTTGGTCATTTTCACGAGACGCCAAAATTAGGTCATTTTAGATCTTAATATCTCCAATGGGCAACAAGCTAACAACGTAGTTTTAACACCAGAAGTAAGAAGTATCTTTATGCTTTCGAAAAATATAAGTAAATTTTTTGGGCAACTAAATAGCTTTTTAGTATGAAGGAATTTTTGCACCTCGCTCAACGATTTCTGGCGATTTCATCAAAATTCGGTAATTAAAAAAAGTGGTTTAATTTTAATGAAATTGCAAGAAAAAGACAGCAAATGCTCAGCTAAGTATCACTCTGCTCAAAACAATGCTAGAATTAGCAAGAAAAGCTTTTTGAAGCACATTTCATGAGGTTTGTAAATGAGGGATTCTGTCTTTCATACTTCATTTTCAATGCAAAAAACAATGGGACACTTCTCTCTACAATAACTCTGAATTTTACTTTCAGGCACAATAAGGGACACAAAAAAGCAAAGGCTGATACATACATGTCATTTAAGTGCTTCAGACTCATTGTTAGGGTCCATTGCGATCCGGCCAAATCCAGTATATTTTTTAAAAGTTCGATCTCCTTATTCAGCTCTTCGTCGATATTTATCGTGCAGTTAATCGCTGTTGACTTTGCTATGAGAATATTCATTGCTACCTTATTGTAATAGCTTTAGTTTATGCCAGTAAGAGTAAGACAAATAAGTTATAAAACCACGGGAGAACCATAAACGCCATCGAAAACTGTCAACATAATGTTTGGAAAACATTCTTCGCCATTTTGAAGTTAATTTTTTGAGCCTGTGTTGTGGTCAGTATGGAAAACGGACTACCGAATTACCGGATCGACCGACTAGACTACGGACTACGCATAATCGGATAATTTCTTGTAAAACGCATACAGAATATAAAATAGAATATAAAATTTGGTTAATTTTTGAAATTCTCTGTCTAAAGGGCAGAAAACTTTGAAAATTTTTAAATTGTTGAGTTATTTAACTGGATTCAAAATTGACACTAATCCTGGGTTAGCTTAATCGTGCTTTAATGGACTGGATAATTTTTTACAGTCGATTTTCAAACATTGATTTTTTCGAACTTTAGAAATAAAGATTTGTGACCGGTAAAATTCAATACCAAAAAGTCTGGGAAATCGGATGATTCCTTGATGACAGTTATCTTTTGTTTGTCTTTTGCTACCAAAAGTAGCAAAATGTTTAATGTTTCATATTTTACAACTCTAGCAAAAACTATTTGCAATTTCAGCATTTTCCCTATAAATTTGAATTTTTAGTAGCGCTATAACCCAAAATATTAAACCTTATCTTGCATAACACATCACAGGCTATGTATTATAGATAAAATACAGTTTCCGAAATATTGCAAAAGCGCGGAAACCCAAGGGAGGAGTTGCAATCAACCCCCGCCCTGCCTTTTGGTTGCACTTGGATGAGTTTCGAGTATAGAGTAATAAGAAAAAGATTTTCGACGAATCATTCAAAAGGCAATCGACCTAACAAGTTATCTGTTTCCATGCCTGAAGGTTTGATATGAGCCTATCATGTCTCAGTCATGCGCAGTAAATAATATACAGGTAACAATAAGATCCAAAAAGGTTTTGAATTCTTTTTAAATATGACTAACTAGATGCTTTTAACTATTATGTAGTAACATAGTTGTAGTATAACGTTTCTACCGATCCCTTCCCTGGCCTTAACGGAGACGTTCGGCTCGATAGAGTACTTCACTAAAAATGGCGTTCTTGTCTCTTAACGAGGTCTCGATTCCATCACTTTTTGTCTTAAACGGGGTATCTTTTCATGGCCTAATGCCACAATCAGGATAAGCATATATATTAAGATATACAAAATGTAGAAATCTAATCGCAAGCCGATTTTGAACTAGTATTTTGTTGGCGCTGACTTCCGTTAACTTCGGCATTCAAAATGGCAGAGAATGTTTACTTCTGTCTCCGACCTTATGAGCTAGTCTAGATCCACCAATGGCTCATACTTTGTTTCACCCACAAACCAAAATGAAAGCAAAAACCAAAAAAAAAAGGGGGTGGGGGTGAGGGGTGAGGGGTGAGGGGTGGGGGGTGAGGGGTGGGGGGTGGGGGGTGGGGGGTGAGGGGTGGGGGGTGGGGGTTAGGGGTGGGGGTGAGGGGTGAGGGGTGAGGGGTGGGGGGTGGGGGTGAGGGGTGAGGGGTGAGGGGTGAGGGGTGGGGGGTGGGGGGTGAGGGGTGAGGGGTGAGGGGTGAAAGGTGAGGGTGAGTGGTGAGGATTCGTTTTTCATTAGTTGTACGGACACCTCCGTATTACAGACAATTTCCGATGTCCCGACAAAATTCTCACATATTTTCTTTCAGGAAAACCTCTATAATATATATTGTATTTAGCATACAATGAATCAAAATCATGATGTAATACAAACAACTTTATTGAGTATAAAGGCTTTACCTAAGGGCCTATATAGCCATACATTTCATGCTGATCATAATGTATAAAGCTGTAGCTTGCGCTTATTCTATTTGCTTCTGTATATTTAGCTATGTTACTTAATTAAGTTCAAAAATTAAAAATCGATAAGTATTCAAACGGCGTACAAAAGATTGAAAAAAAAATAACGCAACAGCGGTAGTAGTCCAGTTTGACTTAAAGTTCTATTTTGTCAGTGATTGGGCCAAGGCAAATAAATTTCAAAATACTATAACATATTAATTTCACTACCTTGAATGTCTACAATACCGAATGAAAATGGAACATCTCAGCATCATATCAGGTCACAGTTGATGAAATCCAGCATTACAATAAAGGCGTCATTGGTGAAACAATCATATTTGACTCTGAACACAGTTGCGACATTAAATGAATGGCTTGGCCGTGTTTGTCATAAAATTATAAAACGCAGTTGTAAAAAATAGCATAAGTCGATAAATCAGTTTTCTTCTTTGCTGCGAAGCAACCCACATTTGCAATCCAAATGATAACAAAGAAATAAATCAAACAACTATTGCAGCTATATTTAATTTAGCCGCTAGCAGTTCCAGCCAGTTCGGTACGGTTGGCCCGCATATTTTTAGATAGAGGACTTTCTCTATCATTTATATCGCTTAGTCCCATCACAGAGGATTCATTGGCTCTGGAATGTAACTCATCGCCGAATATTGAATAAATTATTGTTCAAAATACAATATATAACTGAGATAAACTCAATAAACACTTACCTCGTACGAAGACATTTCGAGGAATTTACATTATTCCCATGCATTAACCGGTATAACCTTCCGTGAGCGCATGTGCCAGACACTGTAACTTGAACACGCGCATACCGATACGCACTATCGGTTCTTTTTTCCACTTCTTTCGAGTTTTTCGTTTGTGTGTGTGTATTTTTCAAGATGTTTTTGCTGGCTGATACTGTAGTTATTACAATAATATATATATTCTTGGAAGTAAATTTCAAGACAGCAAACGACCGCCAATGATAACGCTGCTAACGTAGGATCTACAAGACATCTAATAATACAGCTACTACGTGAAAATTGGCACCACACGACAAGAAGCGATGAGACATTTTGGATCGCAAGGATCGCAAGAGTGGTTTCCATACAAAAACCTCTCGATGGTAAGAATCGCAAGGATCGCAGAGATAGAATTTTTTCTATCTCTGCGATCGCAATCGCAAGGATCGCAAAGTTTTTGGTTTCCATATGATCGCAAGGGTCGCACAACACTTTTTTTCTGCGATCGCTGCGATCCTTGCGATTATATGAAAACCAGGCTTTACCTGTAAAACAACAACGTGAAATGATCAAATTATAGGTTTTGTGGAGAACACGAACACACCACGCTTAATTTTCCTTTCTCTATTTAAACTTAAAAGCCATCCGTACAAATTCAGCTCCTGGGCAATCCAATGACATTAGACATGCAAACTCGACAAATTGGAACAACGGCAAAATAGTTTAACATAGCGCGAATCCTTTTTTCAAGTGATGTTTTCCTTGGCGTTGGCGTTGGCGTTGTCGTTGTAACAAACACAACGAAAAAAATAACCGCTCCTGAAAGACTATTGATGACAACAACAAAAATAACGGGTGAGTATCGTGAGTATTTCTTTTTCGATTATCATTACGACCAACAAACTCATTAGCCACGACAAGAAGGCAAAGTTTGTCTATTCCCGATCTGCTTACGAGTGTTAACCATGGTCAGGTTGCTGAAACTCTCTTGCTTGAGGGACGGAGCCAAGTTTTAATCTTCGAGCAGCGAAAAACGCTCCTTCGTCAGCAGTGCTGGTTGTCGACTTAACCAGAAGAAACTTGCAGACCATAATGTTTGTTGAGTCTTAATCGCGTCCACTCAATCTGGTACTGGTTATTTCTATTTTGCCGGCAATAAGAACTAGAACAAAAAGCAGTTTTATCAACAAAGCGTTTTGAAATGTCCATCAATAGATATATTTTCCTGCTCACACAGGCACCCCCTGCGCGGTGCTTGTGTGAGCACAAGGAAAAGAGATAAAAATCCAATTTTTTGGCGAATTATAGGTAATTCGACTTTTTTAACATCTGTAGCATGGAATTACCGTTTAGACGAGAAAAAGAAAAGCTATTAAACAAAATGTATGAAAATAAAAGGAAACATAGAATGCACGATCACTGCAATAAACTGTTGAGAGTGGGCGGATCTGGTTTTCCAGACCTAGATCAGTATTAATACTTGAAGTGAAACAAAAGAAACGCCAAACTGATCCTTACGGCAGAAAAACAGAAGCAGAAGCAAATAAAATAAAAGTGGAATATAATAGTGTCCAATATTTCGCTTTGCAAAACAAAGCTTCTTCAGGGGCTAGCACTATAAATGATTACAGCTGTAAAATTACCGTTATACAAGTGGTTTTGAAAAAACTAAAGAATAACAAAAACAATGAATATGATTGGTGAAGTGTTTGACGGGTGATAATCTAAACTGACTAGTAATGAGAAAGTTAATGAAGTTCGTCGCGTCTGTTGATTCCAAGTGGTTCTAACGTCTTTGCTTTGTCTATGAGAAATGCTTCACGCGCTTTTCGTACAGAGTCTCTGCTATTACGTATTAATTCCAGTGGTATAAGTTGCATATCCTTAGTAGAGTGCCCCGGTAGATTAAAGTGTTCTGATATAGGAGAAGGGCAGCTGAAGTGATGTGAATTCTTAACAGAGCTGCGATGTTCACCAAAGCGTTCACCTTCATAGCTTTTTTCAATAACGTGGATTTTAACAAATCCATGCTACAGATTTTTTATTAAGATGTTCTTAAGCCGTTAACATTGGTTTTATTGTGAAAAAAAATGTAGGATGTTTGAGTTTTACGGGTTTTATGTTCTGGTCACGTGACTTACCAAATATGGTTGTAACTCATAAAATTTCATTGATGGAACTATTGACAGAACGAACGTGACCAAACATCATAGCTGAGGAAGTTAAGAAACTTAAAACTAAATGCAAGGCTGATCGGACAGCTATAAAGGGTATTTTATTGCCCAATATTTCGGTTAGGCAAAACTAACCTTCATTAGGGGTTGTAAAGAGCTAAGTAAAAATGGAATAAAACGGTCACAAGATATAAAATGATTCAAATAAAAAGATTAAATACGATTGGTTAACAAAAATAGACAGCAGAAACGTTTACAAAACCTACTATAAAAATAGGAATAGATTAAGTTTCATCGCGCCTGTTCATTCCATAGGGTTCAAGAGTCTTGCCCTTGGAAATTAAAAATGCTTCTGGCGTCCCTGTTTGAGTTAATGAGTTGAAGAGGAATGAGTTCTATGTCGTTGATTGAATGGCCAGGAAGAGTAAAGTGATCTGAAACGGCGGAAGGCTGATCAATGTGATGTTGTTTAAGGGCTTTTACGATTGCGCGTCTGTGTTCACCAAATCTGTCGCTGAGATGTCGTTTAGTCTCCCATGTAAGAAAGAATCCTATTATATGACGATTGTAACTCTTCGATTGAAACCACCTTGTAATGTTTTTTTCGGGCGATTTTTCTCGTGTGCGATTGTTTCTGTTACTCGCCTTGTTGTGTTGTGTTACCTTTTACAACTTATTTTCCTTTGTTTTTCGTTTCAAACCGGAGCTAATTTAAACTACACATCGTACACTTCAGATAGCTTCCGATAGCCTACGTGGTAGGCGCTACAAAGGGGAGGGGAAGGGGGGCTCTTTGGCGCACGCAAAGCGCGTGGAGAGAGCACGGAGTGCAAAGGGAGGGGAAGGGGGGCTGTTTGGCGAGCGCAAAGCGCGGGGAGAGAGCACAGAGTGCAAAGGGAGGGGAAGGGGGGCTGTTTGGCGAGCGCAAAGCGCGTGGAGAGAGCGCGGAGTGCAAAGGGAGGGGAAGGGGGGCTGTTTGGCGAGCGCAAAGCGCGTGGAGAGAGCGCGGAGTGCAAAGGGAGGGGAAGGGGGGCTGTTTGGCGAGCGCAAAGCGCGTGGAGAGAGCGCGGAGTGCAAAGGGAGGGGAAGGGGCGCTGTTTGGCGCACGCAAAGCGCGTGGAGAGAGCGCGGAGTGCAAAGGGAGGGGAAGGGGGACTGTTTGGCGCACGCAAAGCGCGTGGAGAGAGCGCGAAGTGCAAAGGGAGGGGAAGGGGGGCTGTTTGGCGCACGCAAAGCGCGTGGAGAGAGCGCGGAGTGCAAAGGGAGGGAAAGGGGGGCTGTTTGGCGAGCGCAAAGCGCGTGGAGAGAGTGCGGAGGGCAAAACGAGTGGAAGGGAGGATGTTTGGCGCGCGCAAAGCGCATGGAGACAGTGCGGAGTGCAAAGGGAGGGGAAGGGAGGATATTTGGCGCACGCAAAGCGCGTGGAGAGAGCGCGGAGTGCAAGGGGAGGGGAAGGGGAGATGTTTGGCGCGCGCAAAGCGCGTGGAGAGAGCGCGGAGTTGAAAGGAAGGGGAAGGGAAGACGTTTGGAGAGCGCAAAGCGCATGGAGAGAGTGCGGAGTGCAAACGGAGGGGAGGGAGGATGTTTGGTGTGCGCAAAGTACGTGGACAGAGCGCGGAGTTAAAAAGGAGGGGAAGGGGGAATGTTTGGCGCGCGCAAAGCGCGTGGAGAGAGTGCGGAGTGCTAACGGAGGGGAGGGGAGGATGTTTGGCACGCGTTTCGCACATGTTTTTTAAAGCTTCAATGTTGTAACACAGCTGGCAGAAACGAGAGTCAAATCAAAGACGTTACAGTGGTACGATTCACCTGACAAATACATACACAAATGCAACCCATTCTCCCCACCTTTCCCACACTCCTCCTACCCCTCCCCCCTTTCCTACACTCCTCCAGCTTCTTGCCCCTTTCCTACACTCCTTCTTCCCCTACCCCCTTTCTTACACTCCTCCAGCTCAATCCCCCGTCCTCGCATTCCTCCTGCCCCTCCCTCCCTTTCCTACACTCCTCCAGCCTTTTCCCCTTTTACTACACTCCTCCAGCTTCTTCCCCTTTTACTGCACTCCTCCAGCTTTTTCCCCTTTTACTACACTCCTCCAGCTTTTTCCCCCTTTTACTGCACTCCTCCAGCTTCTTCCCCTTTTACTACACTCCTCCAGCTTCTTCCCCTTTTACTGCACTCCTCCAGCTTTTTCCCCTTTTACTACACTCCTCCAGCTTTTTCCCCCTTTTACTGCACTCCTCCAGCTTCTTCCCCTTTTACTACACTCCTCCAGCTTCTTCCCCTTTTACTGCACTCCTCCAGCCTTTTCCCCTTTTACTACACTCCTCCAGCTTCTTCCCATTTTACTGCACTCCTCCAGCTTCTTCCCATTTTACTGCACTCCTCCAGCCTTTTCCCCTTTTCCCCTTTTACTGCACTCCTCCAGCTTCTTCCCCTTTTACTACACTCCTCCAGCTTCTTCCCCTTTTACTACACTCCTCCAGCTTTTTCCCCTTTTACTACACTCCTCCAGCTCCTTCCCCCTTTTACTACACTCCTCCAGCTTCTTCCCACTTTACTGCACTCTTCCAGCTTCTTCCCCTTTTGCTACACTCCTCCAGCTTCTTCCTCTTTTACTACACTCTTCCAGCTTCTTCCCACTTTACTGCACTCTTCCAGCTTTTTCCCCTTTTACTACACTCCTCCAGCTTCTTCCCCCTTTTACTGCACTCCTCCAGCTTCTTCCCCTTTTACTACACTCCTCCAGCTTTTTCCCCCCTTTACTACACTCCTCCAGCTTTTTCCCCTTTTAATGCACTCCTCCAGCTTTTTCCCGTTTTACTACACTCCTCCAGCTTTTTCCCCTTTTACTACACTCCTCCAGCTTTTTCCCCTTTTACTACACTCCTCCAGCTTTTTCCCCTTTTACTACACTCCTCCAGCTTTTTCCCCTTTTACTGCACTCCTCCAGCTTCTTCCCCTTGTACTACACTCCTCCAGCCTTTTCCCCTTTTACTACACTCCTCCAGCTTCTTCCCACTTTACTACACCCCTTTCAGCTTTTTCCCCTTTTACTGCACTCCTCCAGCTTTTTCCGCTTTTACTACCCTCCTCCAGCTTCTTCCCACTTTACTGCACTCTTCCAGCTTTTTCCCCTTTTACTACACTCCTCCAGCCTTTTCCCCTTTTACTACACTCCTCCAGCTTCTTCCCACCTTACTACACTCCTCCAGCTTTTTCCCCTTTTACTGCACTCCTCCAGCTTTTTCCGCTTTTACTACACTCCTCCAGCTACTTCCCACTTTACTGCACTCTTCCAGCTTTTTCCCCTTTTACTACACTCCTCCAGCTTCTTCCCCCTTTACTACACTCCTCCAGCTTCTTCCCCCTTTACTACACTCCTCCAGCTTCTTCCCCCTTTTACTACACTCCTCCAGCTTTTTCCCCTTTTACTACACTCCTCCAGCTTTTTCCCCTTTTAATGCACTCCTCCAGCTTTTTCCCCTTTTACTACACTCCTCCAGCTTTTTCCCCTTTTACTACACTCCTCCAGCTTTTTCCCCTTTTACTACACTCCTCCAGCATTTTCCCCTTTTACTACACTCCTCCAGCTTTTTCCCCTTTTACTGCACTCCTCCAGCTTCTTCCCCTTGTACTACACTCCTCCAGCTTTTTCCCCTTTTACTGCACTCCTCCAGCTTCTTCCCCTTTTACTACACTCCTCCAGCTTTTTCCCCTTTTACCGCACTCCTCCAGCTTCTTTCCCTTTTACTACACTCCTCCAGCTTCTTCCCCTTTTACTACACTCCTCCAGCTTTTTCCCCTTTTACTACACTCCTCCAGCTTTTTCCCCTTTTACTACACTCCTCCAGCTTTTTCCCCTTTTATTACACTCCTCCAGCTTTTTCCCCTTTTACTACACTCCTCCAGCTTTTTCCCCTTTTACTGCACTCCTCCAGCTTCTTCCCCTTTTACTACACTCCTCCAGCTTCTTCCCCTTTTACTACACTCCTCCGGCTTTTTCCCCTTTTACTACACTCCTCCAGCTTCTTCCCCTTTTACTACACTCCTCCAGCTTCTTCCCCTTTTACCACACTCCTCCAGCCTTTTCCCCTTTTACTACACTCCTCCAGCTTCTTCCCCTTTTACTGCACTCCTCCAGCCTTTTTCCCTTTTACTACACTCCTCCAGCTTTTTCCCCTTTTACTACACTCCTCCAGCTTTTTCCTCTTTTACTGCACTCCTCTAGCCTTTTCCCCTTTTACTGCACTCCTCCAGCTTCTTCCCCTTTTACTACACTCCTCTAGCTTCTTCCCCTTTTACTACACTCCTCCAGCTTTTTCCCCTTTTACTACACTCCTCCAGCTTTTTCCCCTTTTACTACACTCCTCCAGCTTTTTCCCCTTTTACTACACTCCTCCAGCTTTTTCCCCTTTTACTACACTCCTCCAGCATTTTCCCCTTTTACTACACTCCTCCAGCATTTTCCCCTTTTACTGCACTCCTCCAGCTTCTTCCCCTTGTACTACACTACTCCAGCTTTTTCCCCTTTTACTGCACTCCTCCAGCTTCTTCCCCTTTTACTACACTCCTCCAGCTTTTTCCCCTTTTACCGCACTCCTCCAGCTTCTTCCCCTTTTACTACACTCCTCCAGCTTCTTCCCCTTTTACTACACTCCTCCAGCTTTTTCCCCTTTTACTACACTCCTCCAGCTTCTTCCCCCTTTTACTACACTCCTCCAGCTTCTTCCCCTTTTTACTACACTCCTCCAGCTTCTTCCCCCTTTTACTACACTCCTCCAGCTTCTTCACACTTTACTGCACTCTTCCAGCTTCTTCCCCCTTTTACTACACTCCTCCAGCTTCTTCCCCCTTTTACTACACTCCTCCAGTTTCTTCCCACTTTACTGCACTCCTCGAGCATTTTCCCCTTTTACTGCACTCCTCCAGCTTTTTCCCCTTTTACTACACTCCTCCAGCTTTTTCCCCTTTTACTACACTCCTCCAGCTTTTTCCCCTTTTACTACACTCCTCCAGCTTTTTCCCCTTTTACTACACTCCTCCAGCTTTTTCCCCTTTTATTACACTCCTCCAGCTTTTTCCCCTTTTACTGCACTCCTCCAGCTTCTTCCCCTTTTACTACACTACTCCAGCTTTTTCCCCTTTCACTACACCCCTTCTTCCCCTACCCCCTTTCTTACACTCCTCCAGCTCAATCCCCCGTCCTCACATTCCTCCTGCCCCTCCCTCCCTTTCCTACACTCCTCCAGCTTCTTCCCCCTTTACTACACTCCTCCAGCTTTTTCCCCCTTTACTACACTCCTCCAGGTTTTTCCCCTTTTACTACACTCCTCCAGCTTTTTCCCCTTTTACTACACTCCTCCAGCTTTTTCCCCTTTTACTGCACTCCTCCAGCTTCTTCACCTTTTACTACACTCCTCCAGCTTTTTCCCCTTTTACTGCACTCTTCCATCTTCTTCCCCTTTTACTGCACTCCTCCAGCTTTTTCCCCTTTTACTGCACTCTTCCAGCTTCTTCCCCTTTTACTGCACTCCTCCAGCTTTTTCCCCTTTTACTGCACTCCTCCAACTTTTTCCCCTTTTACTGCACTCCTCCAGCTTTTTCCCCTTTTACTACACTCCTCCAGCTTCTTCCCCTTTTACTACACTCCTCCAGCTTCTTCCCACTTTACTGCACTCTTCCAGCTTCTTCCCACTTTACTGCACTCTTGCAGCTTCTTCCCCCTTTACTACCCTCTTCCAGCTTCTTCCCCCTTTACTGCACTCTTCCAGCTTCTTCCCACTTTACTGCACTCTTCCAGCTTCTTCCCCCTTTACTACCCTCTTCCAGCTTCTTCCCCCTTTACTACACTCTTCCAGCTTCTTTCCACTTTACTGCACTCTTCCAGCTTCTTCCCCCTTTACTACACTCTTCCAGCTTCTTCCCCCTTTACTACACTCTTTCAGCTTCTTCCCCCTTTACTACACTCCTCCAGCTCAATCCCCCGTCCTCACATTCCTCCTGCCCCTCCCTCCCTTTCCTACACTCCTCCAGCTTCTTCCCCCTTTACTACACTCCTCCAGCTTTTTCCCCCTTTACTACACTCCTCCAGGTTTTTCCCCTTTTACTACACTCCTCCAGCTTCTTCCCCTTTTACTACATTCCTCCAGCTTCTTCCCCCTTTCCTACATTCCTCCAGCTTCTTCCTCTTTTACTACACTCCTCCAGCTTCTTCCCCCTTTCCTACACTCTTCCAGCTTCTTCCCCCTTTACTACACTCCTCCAGCTTTTTCCCCTTTTACTACACTCCTCCAACTTCTTACCCCTTTCCTACACTCCTCCAACTTCTTCCCCCTTTACTACACTCCTCCGGCTTCTTCCCCTTTTACTACACTCCTTCAGCTTCTTCCCCTTTTACTGCACTCCTTCAGCTTCTTCCCCTTTTACTACACTCCTTCAGCTTCTTCCCCTTTTACTACACTCCTTCAGCTTCTTCCCCTTTTACTACACTCCTTCAGCTTCTTCCCCTTTTACTACACTCCTTCAGCTTCTTCCCCTTTTACTACACTCCTTCAGCTTCTTCCCCTTTTACTACACTCCTTCAGCTTCTTCCCCTTTTACTGCACTCCTCCGGGTTCTTCCTCCTTTGCTACACTCCTCCAGTTCCATCCCCCTCTCTACACTCGTCCTGCCCCTCCGGCTTTGAACATACTGTTAAGCACGTTACAGACGAGCAAGTTTTCTATGACAAGTGTCCGTGACAAGTTTTACTTGCTCGTGTGTATGAATAACAAGTCTTCTTTGACAAGTTTTATTTGCCCGTGTGAACGAATAAACAAGTTATCTTTGACAAGTTTTCTTTGTAGCCAGCAATTCAATTGTACAGCGGCCGAAGAAAACACAACGCCATTTTATTCGTTGATCATGGCTTACATCGACATGACATGGCAAGATCAATACCAGGAACTTCAGCTCTCATGAGCTCAAGAACCTCTTCGTAGTCAGTCTTTTTTTGTTTCTATTTCTATCGGATTCTGCCTATGAATTCCACAAATTTTCTCTTGTTCGGAGGTATTCTAGTAGAAGCAACGTGGCAGAATCGGTGCAACGAACAGTTTTACTGCCATGTGTTATCCGCCATGACTGCTACTCCAAACAACAGGACAGCTGAGCGCCCGCGATTTCGCAACGATTCTTGTCAAGTTTTCCTTGTTGAGCATACAGACAAGCGTGTTTTGCGATTTATCAAGTTTTTCTATGACAAGTGGCCTTGTTCAAAAGCTAGCATGCCAGCTTTTGAACAAGTGCACTTGACAAGGAAAATCTTGACAAGTTTTATTTACACACGAGCAAGTAAAACTTGTCAAGACAAAATGGTGTTTCTGGCGTTTGCCAATAAGGCAGAAATAAATATTTTGTCGGCACGAGATACGACAAGGCCTGGGCCCTAGGCCCGAGCATCATGGGTAATGATGCGGTGGTATTTAAGTGGGAGTATAGCACGTGATGTTCATCTAGGCCTCAGAACCAACCGTTTGTACATCTTTGGCTGTTGCCAAATTTTGCGGTCTTTTTTTTTTCTCAGTTCTGTCGCCATGCCGCTCGAGAAAGAAGAGGTCGAAGCTCTCATCAAGTCAAACAACGACAATCTTCTCGACTCTTTCAAGGGCCTCTTAGAGCAGACCGTTTCTCAGATTAAACGGTCAAACGAAGAATCGACGGAAAGCCAGATGAAAGAAATCAAACGCTTGAAATTCAACGAGCCTCACAAGTTTAAGAAAAAGGCGAACGAGGACCAATACAAGTTTAACCAGAAGCTTAGCGAAACGCTCGACAGCGCCAAATCCGCCGCTGAGAATTCACAGCTCGGCAAAGTCAAAACCAGCTTAGAAGAAGGTGAGACCTTGATTTTTGAGCGTCAGAAACATATTTTACTGGCCGATAAGTCGGATTACGGATGGGCTACGGTCAAGGAATACAAAAAGCATAGTTTAGCAGACGACTCCGATGACGAGAAGCGGATAATCAAGGCTGAATCGCGTGCTCGCACTTCTGTCAACGCATTAAAGAAGAAGAAATTATCGACGCCGGCAGTGTCCACTTCGTCTAGCCAACCTCGGCCTATTCCCGCCCTTGTGCCTGGTTCTTCGCCTCGACCCAAACCCGGGACATGTTTTGCGTGTGGTAAATCTGGCCACTGGCGCGCATCCTGTCCAACAATGGCCCAGCCGAATATTTCAGCAAAGTGACTAGAGGACCGCCACAGCTCAGGTGTAGTTCTTTCCTCTGTTAGTGTTGAAGTTAGTAATAATTTGCCTTTGCAATCAGAATTTGACAGTGTTATTGACTCGGATCCTAGCCTTTCCGTTTGCGCTGATGCTTCCATGTTAGTTTCCTTCAAAGATATCCATTCAGACTTTAATGTAGGCGATTCGACCTGCTTATCTGTGCGTGGAAGACTGAGAAAATTTGTAGCTTTTTGGCGTACCTTGGAGGTTTCGCAATTCATCTTGAACGTTATTATGCAGGGTTACAAAATTCCCTTTTTTCAACTTCCAACACCTTTCGTCAAGAGAAACAACACTTCTGCTCGTGAGAATTGTGATTTTGTTTCGCAGGCTGTCAACGATTTACTTCGCTTGGATCTAATTGAAGAACTTGTTCGTAAGCCTGATATTGTTAACCCGCTTTCAGTTTCTACCCGCAGTTCGGGAAAGCAAAGGCTCATTTTGGATCTCCGACATGTCAACCAGTTTATATACAAGCAGAAATTTAAATGCGAGGATCTGGGCGTCGCTACGCAGCTATTTGATCGTAATTATCACTTGTTTAAATTTGACTTGAAGTCTGGATACCATCACGTTGAAATTTTCCCGGACCACAGGAAATTTCTCGCTTTTGCTTGGGATTTTGGCACCGGGGTTTTCAGATATTTTCAGTTCTGTGTGCTCCCTTTCGGGCTCTCTTCAGCTCCGTATATTTTTACATCGATTTTGAAGCCATTACAGAAATCGTGAAGGAGCCAGGGCATCCCTATAGCTATTTTCCTGGATGACGGTTTGGGAGGGGGAAAAGATTTTGTTTCTGCTAAAGTTAACAGTTTAGTCGTCCATTCCGATTTACTGAAGTCTGGGTTTGTGCCTAATGAGGAAAAGTCCCTCTGGGATCCTGTCCAAGTTATCACATGGTTGGGTGTGATTCTTAACACTATTGATGGGACTATAAAAGCAACCGACGAACGCATTGAAAAACTAAAAGCTGGCCTTGTTGAGCTGCTTGCTCTTCCGCCTCCTCCGAAAGTACACGTGAAAAGGGTCGCTAGCGTTATCGGTCAAATAATTTCCCTCTCTCCCTGTGTGGGTTCCGTTGCCCGTATTATGACTAGATTCCTTTTCGCTGTCGTGAACTCAGCACGTTCCTGGGAAAGCGAAGTTTTTCTCTCAGACGATTCTCTTACAGAAATTAGTTTCTGGAAGGACAACGTGGTATCTCTCAATAGCAAGGTTTGTTGGTCGGTCCAGTCCCTCCCGGTCAAGGTCACCTTTTCAGATGCCTCCAATTCGGCTTGTGGGGCTTTCGTAGAAAACTCGAATTTAGTGTTCCACCAGAACTGGTCTCCTGCGGAGTGCTCCAAAAGTTCCACATGGAGAGAGCTCAAAGCTGTTTGTCTAGCATTAGAAGCTTTCGCGAGTCACCCTTCTGGTGTTAGGGTTTTGTGGTATTCCGATAATCAGAACGTTGAATCTATTCTTCAAAACGGTAGTAGGAAAGCTGATCTGCACCTACTGGCCCTCGAAGCTTTCAAAATCTGTCTCAAGTTCCACATATTATTGGAGGTCAAGTGGATCCCTAGGGATCTTAATGCTAGGGCGGATGCTATAAGCAAATTAATTGATCATGATGATTATACCATTAACGATGCTATTTTTCAAAGGATTGACCTTTTCTGGGGGCCCCATACTGTTGACAGGTTCGCCTGTTCTTATAATGCTAAGGTACCAAGATTTAACACCAGATTTTTTCAGATTGGTTGTGAAGCAGTAGACGCATTCTCACAAGACTGGGGGCACGATAATAATTGGGTTTGTCCTCCAGTGTGCCTGTTAATTCGAGTACTAAAGCATATGGAACTGTGTAAAGCGAGAGGAACGATTATCCTTCCCTTGTGGAAGTCGTCCTACTTCTGGACTGTATTCTGTAGTGACGGTGTGCACTGGAACAGTTTCGTAATTGACTGGGTGTTTTTACCCAAGTTCCCAGGTCTCTTTATTAGAGGAAAAGCGCGAAATTTGCTCTTCGGTTCCAGACCACTAGATTTTGATGTTTTAGCCCTCCGAATTGATTTTCTTCGTCCAAGATCTCCCTGCGCTTATGTAGGGTTCTGTACAAATTTCAGTAAAAAGTGTGAGCGTTGTAACTAGCTCTACGGGTGTTTATGCCCACCGCAGAAGTTTTGTTTCGTCTTCTCGGCGAAGACGCAATTTTGTCTTTCATTCTACTACCGCGTAATTGCTCCAAGTCTTTTTGTACTTGGGTTTTGTATATTTGGCCCTAACGTGGGCCTGAAGTGATTTTGGCTGTAGTATTGCCTGTCAGTATCGCGTCACGTCACGGGTTTATTTTGTATCTAGAATTTTCGGAAATTAAAGGAACCCATTTGTGGTTCATTTTGCAGACCTCAGTTGTCCATGTTTTTCTTTATTGCGATTTTATATTATTCCCGGTTATGCTACCTTGATTAACTTATTTTGAATTTACTCCTCACTGTATGCTGTTTTGTCTCTTGTTTAGATATTTTTCATTCTGGATTCTGGGCATCCCGTGACGAACCGGTTGAAGATTCGCTAAAGGGACTGAAAGATCGATTGAAGACAACTGTGCTCTCTTCTAAAGCAAACGGAACTGTTGTAGCATACAACCGCGCTTTCCGTAGATGGAAGCAGTTTGCGAACGATAAGTTAAATGGGAAAGCTTTTCCCGCTAGCCCCTTTCATGTGGCTTTATATTTACAACATCTCATAGAGGAAACCCATTCCCCTAGCGCAGTTGATTCTGCTTTCTATGGCTTAAAATGGGCCCATGATTTGGCGGGAATTCCCTCCCCTACTGATGATTCAATCGTAGAGGCTGTAAGGACAGCGTCCAAGAGGGTACTTGGTACCAGTGTCCTAAGTCGTAAAGAGCCTATTTCGACCACTTTAATCCATGATATCATAAACAAGTCAGACTTAGACAACCCTGTAGGGTTGCGTAATGTTACTATGTATGTTTTATCTTTTGCCGGTTTCTTTAGATTTGATGACGTGTCTAGAATTAGAAGAAGTGATATTTCCTTTAAGGAAGGTTTCATGGTTATTAGGGTTTTAAAGAGCAAGAATGACCAGCTCCGTAAAGGGGACGAAGTCGTTATCTCGCAATTGTCTAGTCCTGCTTGCCCTGTTGCATTGCTTAAGAGGTATTTAGCTATGTTTAAGATTCCCCCTGATTCCAAAGATTTTATTTTCAAGCCCATTTCTAGGGGGAAGGACTCTTTCAAGCTTGTTGCCCCGGATAAGCCTATTAGTTACTCTACTATTAGAGGGGCGTTTCGCCGGGATCTGCAAAGTCTCGGTGTTGATCCTACCAAGTTTGGTTTACATTCTTTACGATCTGGGGGAGCCACTATGGCAGCTAATAATGGAATCAACGACAGAGATTTCCAGCGACACGGTCATTGGAGATCGGTACAAGCTAAAGACACTTATGTAGACGACAATATTGAACAACGACTCGAAGTATCACGATTTCTTGGGCTCTAGGGTATTTTGTCTAGCCTCGTGCGTCTTGCCCAATTCTTTGTCAGTCTATTTATGCCTCGCGTTGGTTCTCGGCAGGCTGCCCTAAATAAACTTATTTGGTTTACACTACTGTGTTGTATTGTTGTGTAGTGGAGACAAAATATGGTGTTTCTGGCGTTTGCCAATAAGGCAGAAATAAATATTTTGTCGGCACGAGATACGACAAGGCCTGGGCCCTAGGCCCGAGCATCATGGGTAATGATGCGGTGGTATTTAAGAGGGAGTATAGCACGTGATGTTCATCTAGGCCTCAGAACCAACCGTTTGTACATCTTTGGCTGTTGCCAAATTTATTTTATTTATTTTTTTATTTATTTTGTTTTACTGTGAAGCCTCGTAGGACGGGCTGCTAACTGCTCTGAGTTTGGCCATGGTTCCTACCCAGATTTCCTGTCATATTTTTCCCTAAGGGGTTTTTTCTGGCAGGTTTTTCCTGGCCTCCGTATAACCGTTTTTAGTGTTCCTGTGAGCGGTTGCCCAACTCTGTTAATCCTGACATGGTAAATTTAAGATGTTAGCAACGTATAGCTATTCTTGAATTTGCAAGGACTTGATTGTAAATCAGTTGTGTGTGCATGTATGTTTGCCTCGAGCGGCAATGTATGCCTCGCGTTGGTTCTCGGCAGGCTTCCCTAAATAAACTTATTTGGTTTACACTACTGTGTTGTATTGTTGTGCAGTGGAGACAAAATACTTGTTATAGAACATTAAACTTGCTCGTCTGTAACGTGCTTTATGTACTGTACTTTGCTGAAAGCATGACTTTGGAAATTAAATTAGTAATAAACAAACTAAGTCAAAAGAAACGTACATCTCATGGTAAAGATTCCTTGCTGATAGCATTCATCAAGTTAAAATGCTAAACTAAAAAAGTCATAATGCCTGCCATGTCATATCCCCACTGCCGTTGAAAATTCATTTGAGTGAAAACTTTCAATCTGTTGGCGTTCGTTTTAATAGAAAACTGTTTTTAATTTTGCAAAAGCGTATAATGTTAGATGCTTTAAATAAGTTCAAAGTAGATCGAGAACACATCAAAGTGACATTGATTTTGAAATATTTGTTAATAAGAATTTCTTCAACCGAACGGTTCCAGTCCGAGAATATTATTTCCATTATTATTTGTCAGTTGGAGTCCACCCACTCCTTTGTCGTAGGCTGGATTACCATGATTAATATTCAAAATCCATGCGAAGTAAACCAATGTCACTTGCTATTGGTGGATTTCAAACTTTTCCAATTTGTTATTTATCGAAGAGACAACAAGAGATTAAATCATAGTACAGATGTCCGCTCCATTTCCAACGAGGCCAGCTTTGGATTTCAAGATGAGAGCAGTCTTCTTACAAAACAATTCATCAGGTGATTCGTTATTTTTTGTGCTTGCTGATATCGCTTTTGTTGTCAGTTGTTTGTATACTCAATCGCTGGATCAAAATCTTTGCGCTGCAGTGTAGGCGGCTTGTGTCACCCCTACTTATCCTTCAAGTCCAAAAAAAAACGAAATCTTATACCTGGGAATATTTTTCTACATCGCGGAGAACGTTCCAAGAAAGCTCTGAGATTTTCATTTGTTTTTTTGTGGAGAATTTGAGGAGTTTTCCCCTATCTTTAGCCTAAAAAATTCGGTCGAACGACACACCTGATTAAGAATTTATTCGTTATAAAAATATTCGATTCGCTCTTTTTATCCGCTTTCTTTCAACTTTCGTATTTTATTTTCTAAAACCAGAAAAACCAGTGACTGATGTCGTTCAGAAATTTCTTTTACTTAAAACCGTACTGGTTCTGTATATGACAGGTTCTCCGGGTAGTTATCCTTTGAAACAAATGCCTCAATATGAAATGCCTCAGCAATTCAATGATTTGAAGCATCTTTTGAGGTCTGTCATTGATTAATGGTATGACAATGTTAATTTTCGATTTAGCAGACTATCAATGTTTTTTCACGGTTTTATTAACGAGAGAAAACACCAAGGAAATCAATTGAAGTAGTTGTCTTGGAAGCCATCCAGTTCATTTGTTATAATAAAGTGTTTTGTTGAAGAAATACTCGGGACTGACAATCAAATTAAATAACCTTGTGATTGGATAACTTTTTTACAACAGTTGTTCACCACATGGTATCTCATCAATTCATTAGTAGATGCCGATTATTTTTAAACATATCAATCTGTTATATAAATGGATAACTTCCCATGTAATTCGTAAATATGCGACAGAAAATTTTACCATGTCTTTCATTAACGGCTATTAAATTAGTCTGCATGATGGTCCCGAGACAGAATTGTTATCAAGAACCACCGTTATTAAATAAAGCAGAGAGCAGGACTGAAAACTTTGGAAGTGAAAAGATGAACAGAAACATCGGAGCGACAGAAGTTTAATGAAGCCGTTTACGAATGAATGTGTGTGCTGAATCATCACTTTCAGAACGATTAATTTAGAATGTGCGCGAGCTTGAGCAGGCTATGAACTAAAAAACAAATGCATTTGAAGTTTGTTCTTGTGGTGGTACGAGCAAATCCTGAATTATAAGTTTAGTTTCATTGCTTAATGATGGACCGGGCAAATTATGCTTCATTACTTTTATCTTTATATAACCAAGGTTCAAAATGAAGATTTATATTCAGTATGACTATTGGCCTTGATGTTCCACTGTCGCCGAGTGGGCGAGGCACCACTCTTTTATACATGCATGTTTCTGTTACCGCGCTGTTGTGTCGTGGTACAATTACAATTTACTTTCCTTTGTTTTATTAATTGGAAAAAAAATCAAACCAAAACCAATTTAAACTGCACATCATGTACAGTAGGCGAGATTCTACAAAACTTTTTTCCCAGAAACGTCTGTCGACATTTTAGCGCGTGAGACCTGGGATCGATATACTGCAGCACTGTGCTAATTAACTATTCCAGTTCATGCAATGCTGCGTCCGAAAACCATCCTCCTTCACAAAATCATTGCGTGCAACGATGCAATTTGCATAATACTCCTTGCACGCAAAGTCAATCAAGCATAGCACGCTAAACAGGGTTTTGATTTTCCTAAATGATGCAAGGTTTTCCTGTATTTGTGTAATTTGACGTTTGTGCAGTATATGAGCAATTATTTATGTCAGTGCTGTTTGCGCTATGGTTTCGTGCAGTGACTACTGAATTCAGCGATGCATTCCGTTAATCCTCTTGTTACACATGAGCGAGTTTAGCTAGTGTAGCAGGTCGATTCTAATGTATCTTATGCTCTCATGCTAATGTCTTTCTCCTTTCTACCTTTTGTTTTCTGTGTTTCACGTCACTCGTAAGTTTGACAGGTTTTACACCGAGGGTGAGCCGTGTTTAGAGTGTTGCAGGCCGATTCCAATGTATCTTTTGCTCTCATGCTAATGTCTTTCTACACAGATCTCTAGAGAGCCAGCTCACAGCTACCACATACAGCAACAATCTGGAAACTACATGGTAAAAACAATTAGAAATGGTTCTCCCTGGAGGTAAGAATTGCTTCTACCAATGAAATCTCCTCTATTATTTGAATGCGTCTACAAATAAATAAGATACTCCAGATATCCCACTAGAAAAAGTACTTACAGCAAGAACGTGGAACAACAATTTCAGCCAGCATTGTTACAACCCAAGTACGAATTATGCTATATCTCTTTTTGTACAGTTTTGGTGTGTAGAGATGAAGGCCGGAGGGAGTGAGTGAGCTTTGGGCCATTAACAGAAAAGGAACATTTAGACTCTGTTTGAGGCATACAGCGGATAGCGCATTGTTCTTTTACAGCGCTACTGTTATGTAAAACCTGTAGCTATCCATGGTAACGAGAATAGACCTACAACAACTCAGCCAATCTATATTGGAGGTTAAACTGGCCCTTGTATCTGCTCTGTATCATTGCTTTTGTTTTGTGAGCGCTTTCTTTTCTCTACAATTAGGACTGGCCATGTCCTACAGACCAGAAAAAATATGGGTTATTTCTTCACTGCAGCTGGCTTAAGGCTATAATTAGAAGTTTTCGTTATACACGTTTTCGTTTTCGTTTTCGTTTTCGAAGTTTTCCTTATACACGTTAATACAGGTTTTGGCGATACCAACGAAAGTTTAGACCAATTTTTAGGTGTCGGCTTCTGCTTAATAGACTACTGTCCGTTTAAAACTGGAATCTCTTTACAGTAAATATGGAAGCAATATTTTGCAAAAATTTGGCTACTGCTGCTGAAACCTTTAATTCCCAATATCAAAGTACAAATTCTTCTTCCTTGTCCCCATGCATTTCTTATAGACGCAGTGGGAAGAAGTTGTTAAAATATGAACAGCCGCCAATATAATTAATGTAATTATATAGATAGGCTTAGCCTAACAGCGGAACTCCCTGAATTCGGGCAATTCTTCAAGCATGTTGAACGACGTCGTACGCGCCCGCGAGCTAACCCTGCACGACGTCGTACGCGCCTGCAAGCTAACCCTGCACGATGTCGTACGCACCCGCGAAACATTCCGCTAGTCATGACCATGAAAATTGACGGCATGGTTCTATGAGCTCCGATATAAAATACTTTTACATTTCACAGTTTTTACTCAAAAACGGTCAATAGCAGTTATAGAATAATTGTTATGTCAACTCTTATCCAGCTGTTTGCAACTTGTACTAGTGACCCTAAAGCAATGTTTCTAAGTTATGCATTTTTTCTGTCTTGAGTCGAGAACCGGTGCACAAAGAACTCCAAACTATACAGTGATCGCAGCGATAGGTTTTTCTTTTTCTTCCTTGTTGTTGTTGTTTTTGCCTGAGTTGTAAGGTCGCAATACCTCTTACTATACTTTGGCGTATAAACGTATTAAGCTGAGATGTAGAGATACCCAGCAAGGAGGCTAATCTTAGAATGTTTGTCACTTTTCCTTAAAACTCTGACAGTATCTGAAACGAAAAATAAATACCGCACGTAGTAAAAAACGAGAGACAGGAAACCCGGGGGCGAGAGAGTTTCCTTTGTCTCCACCAATAAACAGCTACCATGGTTTGCTATAAATACATTGATCCCGAGCGTGTAACTTAAAAAAACTGCATGCGGTGAGAATTTTCATCAAGAATATGGAAATTATTGATTCCAAAAAGATTTTCCTTCTCCCGTCCAATCAATAGAAATTCAAGAATGAAATTGAAATCAATTAGTAATAGTTAACTTAAAACTGAAGCTATAAGGTGGCTAAGTGATGTTTCAACCAATAAAACCTTAAAAGTAGCGTTGTTATCACTGACTCCCAATAAAAGGTTTCTCAGTTGAAAGACGAAATATGAGTTTGGTAGGATTAAACGTTGAATTAGTCTTTTGAGGAAAGTCCCGAGAATTTCATGTAGTGTGGTGGATTCATTTGCCCTGGTAGCAGATATCGCGAGCTGCAATGAAACTTTTCATTTCACTTGAAATCGCTGTAACCACCTGGCCTTGTTTTGATTCTTCTGATCGCACGTTTCAAAATTAATAATTCATGATCTCTGATCAAAGAACCTAATGACAGCGATTCCCAATCTTCTGTCGCGGGGCGTAACATTTTAGCAACATGTCGAAACCTTAACCGAGTTCGTTCGCTGCTCCGCCGCTTTCCGAAGGCCAATATGGGATGTATGTACCCTCACAGAATTCGACAAACGTTTGTTTGTAATTATGAGCGCTTTGGATTCAAAATTGTTTCATTAATTGTCCTGTCTTTTTGTTGTTTCAGTGCCAACCCCGGCCATCGTCTTTATGGCGGTCATCGGCGGTTGTTGCCTTCTCTTACTGGTTTTATATCAGTGCTTGAAGGCTGGAATGTTTTTTAAGACTGAACCACCGGCCGACTCACCAGACGGCGAGAAAGGTGGATACACGGAACTCGGCGAAGCGTATGGCACCGAAACGGACGATGATTACATTGGGCCGTCTTCGAAGGCAACAAGCCGAAGAAGTAGCTTTAATACAAGTGGGAGCAAATCGGATGGTGAGCTTGCTCTCGGCGACAGTGCTTCAGTGTATGGTTATGGAAAATACTCCGATGGAGAGTACAGCCCGGCCGGCGCAAGGCGCGCTGTTTCTGCT
The DNA here is from genome assembly GCA_024195265.1 of Dendrophyllia cribrosa. Classification (NCBI taxonomy): domain Eukaryota; kingdom Metazoa; phylum Cnidaria; class Anthozoa; order Scleractinia; family Dendrophylliidae; genus Dendrophyllia; species Dendrophyllia cribrosa. The sequence goes on along the minus strand of JAJLRJ010000006.1, from coordinate 22,137,961 downwards.
TATGGGGAAGCAATTGATATCGGTCAAGAGGAATTTCTTTCAATTGCTGGCAGACTGCAAGTATCCGCAAGCTATGCCCCAACAGCGGAAAAGTTAGCAGTGACTGTTCTTCGTGCCGAGGACGTCCCGACAAAACAGCGAGGAGGTGCCTCTAGTGTCCAGGTTCGCGTCGTTCTGCTTCCATCAAAGAAACAACGTTTCAAAACAAAAGCAAAACCAGCAACAAATCCTAACTTCCACGAAACGTTTACATTCAGTCGAGTTCCTCAAAGCGATTTGCATGAAAGTGGTCTGAGGTTTAGATTGTATGGTCACGAAAAACTCACACGGGATAAACTGCAAGGAGAAATGACAATCAATCTCACAGAATTTGACTTGGAAGGCGACGGAGAAGCACTATGGCGAACTCTTACTCCAAGAAATGCTCTTAGCGTAAGCAAAATATTTCAAATGTGATTTGCAATATTTACCTGTACCCTTTACCCTTTACAATTTTGTGTAAACGGAATTTGCTCAAAAACATTCGTTATTTCAGCTGATCAGAAGGGCTTTTTCGTGACTGGTTACTCGCCCAAGGGAAAAACAAAAATAATAGCTGCATATTGGTTTAAGAATAAATGTGTTCTAGCGTTCTCTAATGAGTATTATTCGCGAACTCGGTGATCGGTTAATCATTTTTATTCGTCGAGTTCTATATTCAGTGAGGCGGGACGAATACGCTTTCGCTTTGTAACCAACTAGTTTTTGTTGTACGTAGTTTATTTCTTATTTTTGTTAGCAGCGACACTTAAATCGTGGTCAGAATTACTTAAGGAACACTCCTGAGCATTACTGTGAAATCACACAGAAACTGAATAGCGGGGTAAACTGTATGCAAATCCCAGGCGATTTAATCAAGTGGAACCAATAACATGGTGGTGTATTTTAAACATCCATTGTCCTATTGTTGGTGACATGACGTCTGCCACAAAAGCACACAACATCGAACGAGGCTGCTTTCTAATGAAGCAATGATTCTTTCAATGAAAGAACACAAGAAACTTTTTTATCTCAGTCTTACATATATATATATAGATAGATATTCGGAGCTCGACTATATGATCTTCGACATTTATTGTGCTACTCGGAGTTTCATGCTTTTTACAAAACAATCATCAAGCAACTATATGTCTATCTATCTATATATAATATATTACAAACTGATCCGCGTTTATCATAGGCTTTGTAAAAATAGAAACCCAGGAATATCATTATCTGTGGGCATCTGTGGGCACACTCGGAGAATCTAAGGCCCCGTTTACACGGGTCCGGACAAATTTTTGCACGGACGAATTTTGTTCCTAGACCACGTGTTCACATGGATCCGTGCAAATTATGTTACAGATTGCAATGGTGTTTACACGGAACTTGCACACTTAGACTACGTTTACACTAGAGGAGATTTTTCCGGATTCATAAATGTTTCCGGATTTATTAAATTTAGGGTATTCGGATTCGCAGCCGTTTATACTAAAGGGTATTCGGATTCGCAACCGTTTACACACATCGATAAATCCGAGGACATTTATGCGGGAGCGGTTACAAAGCAGGCGAAAAAGTATCCGGATTCATGGGAACAACTGTTTACACTTCAAAACATTGCGGATTTACAGTAATCGGATACAAAGTATTCACTTTAGATTTCGGATTCAAAATCTCCGGAGACGCGACCAAACCGGGACGTTTTTATTTCGGATTCATCCACCTGCGTGTAAACGGCAAAACGAATCCGGTACCAAAATGTTCCGGATTCGTCACGAATCCGGAAAAATCTCCTCTAGTGTAAACGTAGTCTTAGCCGTTCAAAAATTCGTCCAGTTCCGCCGGTCCCGTGTAAACGCAAGGTGGAACCGTGCAAGTTTTTGTCCGTGCAAAAATTTGTCCGGACCCGTGTAAACGGGGCCTAAGTGCAGTGTGCAACGTTCAAAGCCGTAGCGGATGTAGTTTTAGGTTTTTTATTAATCTTATTCTGATGTGCACTTATGTTCCTGTGATGGGAATGCTCTTTGAGCCCCTTTGATGGTTCCATGGAAATTGGTGTTATGTTAAGAATGTTTATGTTATGTAGGCTTGCATGAAAAGAAACAAGACACGAAAAAGTCCTTACGGTTTTTTTTCTGAAAACTGGCTTTTAACTGGCAGTTTAAATATGATGCCACTGTAAGCCGAGAATAAATGAACACGACTTTTGTTTGTAGTTGTATCGGCACAGTTCTTCATTACAACAAAAGGCAGTAAAATTTTTATTACATCAGAACAAAAAATTACAGTCAATTTTTTATCCGTGTTATGTATTTAACGTCATTTAATACGAAAGCCGTGAGTGAGAAAGGTTTCTACATCAAACTCGCAATATATTAATCAATATATTAATTTCAGCTTTTTTCTTATAATCAAATTGTTGCTATTTTTATTGACATCTATCTTTATTATAGGCTTCTGACTCCATGTATGATCTCTCTGACACTGGAAGCGTAAAAAGTGGATCTTATGGCTCTGTGTCTTCACTCGCCATGGCTCAAAGCGGAGCACCTGAATTGCTCGTATCGCTCTGTTATCAATCTCTCACGGGAAGATTAACGGTGGAAGTGCTGAAGGCAAGCAACCTGCGAAATGTTTCAATGCAACGTGCACCAGGTACAAACTGCAATTATTGTAACATACTCATGATGTTCTAACATTTGTCTAATTTTCTTTCACAAAGATACAAACTAACTAACAAACCGACAAACGAGCGGGCGGTTATTGTTATTCCGCAATGAATAGCGAGTTGACATTAGCTTTTGTTCTTCGGCTTCTCAAATTTTGCCGCACGTACGGGGTAATAACCTTGGAAGTGGGATCCGCTTAAGGCGTCAGGCAAGCAATAAAGCGAAAAATAATTATTATATTTCGTTATATGTGGTCTTTGAGAGACGCGGGTGCTTCAGTATAAAAACTGACAGTCTATACTTTCGCAGGGAAAGCGTGAGAAAGTTCACGCCGTCCGCCCTCCCTGCCACTGAATCTAAATTTACTCCTCCTCGGCACAATCTTACAGATTGAAACCCTTTGAAAATTCAACCTTAAGAAAAACCTTTTATGCCGCGTGTGGGTAAAGCATAAGTAACTATTCAGATGACACCATTCACGCTTCACTCGCATGAACTGCTGATAAATATTAGTAATAAATATTAGTCAAATATTCCAACTCGCGTGGGCGAAAAGGAAAAAGGAACGCTGACGTAAGAAATATAACCACGACAACCGACATTTACGATCCACCGACGGATTATAGAATATTTGCAAAAAAAAACATGCAAGAAGAAATGGAAGGCGACGCATCTGCTTAATGAAAAAGTTCATTGAAAGTGCTCATAGGGCAAGAAAAAAAAAACAGTTGAATAGTCTACGACCCATATTACCTACTTAGTATAAATGCTGCTTTTGTTCAATGGAAAACTGAATGTTACTTAAAAATTTATAGCATAACCTTATGTAAAACTGTAAACTGAGATCTCCCTTTATTCAACTAAGGGTCATTTCACGCCGTAGTAAACCGTAACTAAGAACAAGTAAAAGAAGGTGGACTAAGTTATAAATTTTATTTGTGCGACTAAAAAAGTAAAAAATAAAAATAAAAATTATGTGATCGGCTAGTCCTTTTAAATTTAAAGATGAACTGAAATCCAAAGACGCTCGTATAAAATGTTTCACCATGAACACCAAATCCTCAGTAAATAATAAATCATAAGCACATTCATCTTATACGTAACGGACACAATTTTTCATTCACTGACAGATTCATACGTGAAAGTGACTTTATTGTCATCATCTGGCAAGCAAGTTGCAAAAAGTAAAACTACCATTAGGAAGAGCATGGTCGACCCAGAATACAATGAGAGTTTCATGTATGAAATATCCGAGAAAGATCTACACTTGGTCACTTTAACAATCGCTGTAATTGCGATATCAAAGGCGAGGAAGAAAAAAGAGATGATAGGCTGGTTTTCACTGGGAAAAAATTATAGCGGACAGGAAGAAATCCGACACTGGAATGACATGATTCAAGAGAAAGAACAAAACATTAGTTGTTGGCACACGTTAGCAGATGCATAATGTGTAATGCCAATCTAAAATTAAAACATTTTACTAGTATTAAAAAAGGGACAAAGTAAGATTTGAATGGGGACTTTTTTATGAAATAAAGTAATTTAATTTAAGTAAAATAATCTTAAAAATCATAGATCTTCATCCAAAGGGAAACTTGCTGTGAGTTTCCTATGGCATGATAACGACGCATGTTTACATTACAGATTAAATCAAATTCATAAATAAGAGATTTCATGGTTATTTTTTCTAAATAATTTAATCAGCTAAACATTAAAAGACGACCAACGAGTTAGCCTTCTTGTAAGAGATTTTTGCTGCTATTTGAATGATCAAGCCGGCGAAACTGACTTGGCCTTTAAAATCACCGAACTGTTCATGTTACACGTGTCTTGCCGTGCTGTGAAAACGTGGATGAGACGTCAAAAAAGTAGGAGCACAAGAATTCTGACAAGCATGCACATTACGACTTTCTCCCTGCAATGTCGTAATCTAATGTAAGCGACGGGAAAGAAAGTCTCAAACAATGGAGACTGGCGCCATAAAGGCCAATCCCAACTGCGCTTCCCACTCTACGCATGCGCCATGCAATAATCTGTTACAAGAATACACCCAGTTTCAGCCCAAAGCTTCTACATTCTTTCAAGTTTTTGAAGGCTTTCAAAAACTTCAGAAACAAACGTGACATTCCAAGAAATTAACCTTACCCTTACATACTAATTTAACAAAATGAAACTCAGCTCGTAGTGATTGCCGCTATTTCACCTTTAGATGCATTGATTACACAGTTTCAAATCGCAGCAAAAACCACAACTCTGCGTTAACCGCAATACCATGGTATTGCTTTGAGTGCATTTTGGTTTAGACTTTCTTTTATGACAAGAAAAAACATTAAGCGTATGATGATAATCTAGATGTCGAAAGCTGCTCAGTTGTATCCTTACGTTTGCTAACCAGCACTGCTGGTATATACAGTGAAACCCGACATAACGAACAACAAAATATCATGAACAAATCATTGTGGAACGCAGGACGTTTCTCCAGCAGAAATAAAATGTATTTACTCAACTTTTCATCGCTTAAATGATCTGACATAACAGAGTCAAATTAAACTTAAATACGCAGCAAAGCAAGCAATTTACATCCGTTATGTCAACTAAAGGTTTTACGCAGTTTGTAGTCAGAGTAGTTATAACAGATCCTGTGGGAAATAATTATTTAGCCAAAGCAATTTGCTAAATGTGAAATAAAGATCAATAACCCAGCCATCCGACTTTGGCGTCTTTGTGTTTTCAATGCAAACAATGCTTCATATCCTCTTTTGTGCCTTTCTGGATGGGTCGGTTTCAGTTCCAAGCCTCACAAGAGACCGACCCACAACCCCGAAAGGCATGACTTATTCATCAGTCCGTGTGAATATGCACAAGGACACACTACGAAGCTCCAATGTTGAGCACAAGTGTACACAGTGTCCGTGAGAATAAAAGTACTCAGCTTCCATTTGAAGCAATAACAATAGCAAGAACAACAACAACAACAACAATAACAACAACAACAAAAGAATTAAAGAAAGTTAATATTAATGCTCCTTTGAATGCCTTTAAACTTTTATTTACATAACAAGTTGGATGGAAGCTAACTTGAAAACCTTGTGGTTGATTTAGCCTCCAGGCTCTAATATCAATTTATACTTTATAAGTACTGTTATCTGTAGTTTTCTTGTCTTAGAGTGATGTTCTATCTATTTATATATTGTTATGATTGAAATAATATTGATTGATTGGACGGTTTATTTTATTTTTTTTAAATACTACCTTAATTTATGTGAGCTTCAGACGGACTTGAGTTTGAGTGTGAGATACAAATACAGAAAAAAGACTTGGTGTAGCTGGTCAAAACGATAAAAGCAACGTCCTCGCACAAACTTTTGTAAACTAAATTTTTCTCCGGCTCGCTGAGTTCAAATTAGAAAATGAAATTTAGTTGGAATCGTTGGATTAACGTTTGTAATCTTTTTATTTACAAGCACAAATTTGACCCCCTATGGCTTGTAAAATTAGAATTGTAACAACATGCCTCGAATCACAAGACAAATCTTCAGTATTACTGACACAAACTTTCTACTGTGTTGATTAAATTTCAGATACATATGTTAAAGTGGCCATGTTTAATTCCATTGGACAGCAACTCTCTAAAAGCAAAACATCGATACGCCGTAGCATGTGTGACCCAGAATACAACGAGAACTTTGTGTTCCAGATTATTGAATTTGAACTGCCGAGTGTAAGCCTCATGTTTTCCGTTGTCAACATAAAGAAAATGAGACGGAAGGAGATTATTGGCTGGTTCTCCATGGGACGTGATAACACTGGTGAGGATGAAGAGGCCCATTGGAAAGAAATGACAGAGGCCAAAGGCCAGTCCAGAAAGAGATGGCATATTCTTAGTGCTGTGGATTACTGAATATTAGCAACTATTTCTTCAAATTGGACTGACGACTGTTTTGTTATTTATTAATTAAGAAATTAATTGTATATAACGATAACATTGATCAAGACTAATGTTTGTTTATAAGTCCAGTGTTTCTGGAAATTTTTTTAAGGAGGATTTTTGTTTATATTATTTAAAGTAAACGACTTTTTATTTATAGGAATCGAATTCGTTATAAAAGCTTGGTGCGTTTTTTTTTTCTTTCGATGTTTTTTGGGGGTGAAATTGTGTGGTGAACTGTCCAGTTAAGTCTCGTTATTTACAAGGACAGTCTACACTATAGAAAAACGCTATCAAGAACAAATATTGTGTGATAGTCTTGGCTGGCTTAATGAGCTATGAATGAAGTCTCAGTGTTGTGTTGCAGAAAAAACACCCTGCAACAGAATAAAGCAACCACGTCAATGATGATTAATGATACAGAGTGCATACTTACAAGGATTTCGGACTGCTGTATCTAATCAATGAGATACAAACTGCATACATACAGGAGCTTACGGGCTGCCGTACCTAGTCATAAACAAACTGGTATATATATTAAGTTAAGCGCCGAATAAACTAAAATGCAAAAAAATACGCATTTTATTTATTCGTCAACTCGGGAGCCTTACTACTCTGGGACCTAAAGTCGTCGTAGGGCGACTGAAGGCGATTTTAGGCGACTTCAGGCAACTAAACTGGTAGTGTAGATGTATCTTAAGGCTCTCTCTATCCCGGGCAGGGGGGAGGGGTGTTGGTGCTGTGCCGCTGAGACTCTGAAACCCTTACCCTATACCAAAACACGCAATCTTATTCTAGACCAGACACCAACAATCCCTATCCTATCCCAGACTTCTTCATGCCACTGATCAGTTCCCCGGTAAATGATACCCTATTCTACAGAAAAAACTCTCTGATTTCTATACCCTATCCCAGACCAAACTGCTTCAAACCATACCCTTCACAGCAGCACATACTCGTATCGGCTACCTCCCCTTTCTCCCCCGGGCTCTACATAGCCTTCAGACCTCTCAATATGTCTACAATATATGCGCAGGTATATCCAGAGGAGGAATCGGCCCCCCTCCCCCAATTCGACAAAAATTTGTAAAGCTCCAATGAATGGAATATTTTCTTTCTCTCTTTCTTCTCTCTAAACCTGCGAGAAAATTTTTGGGGGCGAACGAGCGCTTATAATTAGTTAAACCGCGGACCGGGATAAATCAAAAGAAGCGGTCAAGGGTGTATGAGTCTGAGCCTGCCACCGAAGGGCAAGGGGAGAATTCAGGCGCGCGATCCAAGAATGGTTGCATTAATTTATCGGCAATTTTTTTAAAAACGACATGATAATAAAAACTTTATTAAACTAGCTTGTTCGGTCCGTATTGGGAAAATATTGGTCGAGTTCTTGGTTTTGCAAGTTTATGGACCGAGCCGACCAATGCGGACCACACGCTAGTTCAGTAACATCTATTTAATCTAAGACCTAATAATTTATGCAGATCCAATAATCTAGTAATTGAATAATAATAACTAAAAATTTGAGGGAAAAAATGGTAAAATTGTATTGTTATGATGAGCAGAGGGTACAACCCTTGCAACCATCATCCATGAGCAAAGTTGTCGCATTTACGAATCTTGTTTTTAAAAGCATTTAACGTTTTTGCTGATCTATCATCCTCATAACTTTGGGCCTAGATAGAGAAAATGGCTTACCGGGCCGCGTGTCCGAAAAGTTATCGAGACTTTCGAGAAACGGGCCCCAGGATTTCCGATTAGTATGACCTCGAGCGTAGCGTGCATGTTACGGAGATGGTTTCGTCCTGTGAGTGACTGAAAAGAGAAAAACATGTCGGCTGACGTTTAAAGGAGAAATGAGTTTTTATTGACGTCAGTGCCGCAATTTAGTTTTAATTTGTTTCCTCCTCGCTTTTTCGTGACACATAAAAATTATATGTCCGTTAAAAGCAATGTAACATTTATTTTCCCACAATTTTACAGTTAAGTACTTATTACTATTTAAATGCAGTGAATTTTGATACGCTAAGGATGCTGCAATTATCGCCTTGCATCAAGTGAAAAGCTGCATTATTATTTTTTATAGCGATGTCATCAGCTCAAAATAATTTTGCTTCTTTTAGCTTCTAAACGACACATTAAACTTGGATATCAGTGTGCGGAATCAGGAGAAAAAAAATAAGTTAATGCTCCACCCCGAGGTCCAAATCCTTATCCTTTTTATATACCATTTTTTCTTTTAGAAAAGGTAACCCTTTCATATACTCTCCATAACATAGGCACGCATTGCGTGCATGAGCTATTTTGAAAATTCCCTAAATGATATGAAATGGTGAAAGCAACAAAACAGCAGAAGAAAACTAGCACAAATAATCGCTTGCAGATATACGTTTTTCAAATCCTCCGGCCCGCCACCTACCCAAAAAAATACGGAGATCACGAACTGCGTCCCGTTTCTCGAAAGTCCCGAAAGCTATCTTATGTGCGCAATGTATTCATTAAATATTAAAATTTTGTTGATTTTGAAAGCTAAGCAATAAAATTCTAAATTGGCTAGCTTTTTCACGGGATTTTCGGAGTTATTTTATGACGAAACTACGGCCCCAGTGAAATGAGCAACTTGTTTCAGTAATCAGTGTATTAAATTTCAACCAGAAAAGTCCTGCACAGAAATTTGATGCATCCAAATTGAAGGATTATTATTTCCTGAAAATTTGTATCTAGTCTCTTTTTAAAAAGTTGCTTTTATTATTCACAAAAGAAACGTGGAAATGGTTCCCTTTGGCCTGGAAGACGCAAACAAATTAAATTGTTTTCAACTCCAAGCTAATTAAATTAGTGACACGAAAATTCTTTGAACCACCTGTTTCTGTAATAATGTCAACCAGAAAAGTCTTTAACAGAAACTAAACGCATGTAAAATGAATATTGGTAGTCTCCTTGTAAATTGCAACTAATAGTATTTGAACAACTGTTTTTATTCTCCACAAAAAAGTCGTGCAAATAGAAACAGAAACTAATTAGATTAAATTGTTTTCAACTCAGGCCACGTTTACACGGGTCCGGACAAATTTTTGCACGGACAAAAACTTGCACGGTTCCACCTTGCGTTTACACGGGACCGGCGGAACTGGACGAATTTTTGAACGGCTAAGTGTGCAAGTTCCGTGTAAACACCACTGCAATCTGTAACAGAATTTGCACGGATCCATGTAAACAGGTGGTCTAGGAACAAAATTCGTCCGTGCAAAAATTTGTCCGGACCCGTGTAAACGGGGCCTCAAAACCACAAGCTTGAATATAGAATTAGTTACACGAACATTGTTGAGGTTAACATTTGGAACCAAACATCTTTTCCTGTAATGTCGACCAGAAAAGTCTTAAATCAAAAACTTAGCGCATCCAAACTGAATTTTGCAACTAATAGTTTTTTAAACAGGCGTTTTTTTAACGCACCATAAGAATTAACGTTTTCTCGAAAACACGTTAAATTCCATCACGTACCAGTTTCTATAAGGACAAAGTTCAACATTTGCACGTGCACACAACGTGACTGCTCACACAAAATACAGTCGCTACTCGCTTGGAGTAATCGTTTTAAATACTGTAAATTGTATATTAATTGCATTACGTTTTCTCTGTTGAACTCCATGCATCCCGGACAAGTTTCTATAAGGACAAAGTTCAACATTTTCACGGGCAGACAACGTGACTGACAAAAAAAGATACAATTTCAAATAGTAACCGCTTGAAACCCAGGTTTGAAACATACAATTCATGTTCCACACTGATCACATTATTTGAAATCCGCTTGCCGTTTTTGCAATAAAGCTATACTTTCTTACTTCAGTACAAGCTCACCTATAAACGTAACCCCACATTTTTTGGACGTCTCATCCCTCGCAGACCATTAATTGTACAATTCATGCATAGAGCACATTTTAGGCGGTATTTCCGAATAAATGCCCTTGCCTATTGCCATGTTAGCAAGCCAGTCGGGATTAGAGCACAGTTCCCAACCAACAAATCTTCAAAACTTTACACTTTTAATGTTTGAGGCAACAATCGCGAAGATTCAAGATGGCTGATTTTCAATTCATGTCAAGTGCCCTTCTTTGACCTTCAGTAATACCATTTTAGAAGCGAGAATTTGATTGGCTGACATAGTACACGGTGTACATACTAGAGGCAATCTGATTGGTGTGACATAACCCAAGACATACATACAAACAAACAAACAAACATACTAACATACAAACATCACAAACCAACCTTTGCGCCTGCTAATGAGCTATTTTTTTCAAAATAGCTCAAATAAAATGGTACTTCTTTCAGATACCTACAGTAGAAACACTACATCCCTTCAGGTAGGTCTGTTAGAGATATTTTTAAGACCCTATTTAAACATGTAAATAACAGTTTTCCTTACTCTTTTCTATACTTTGACTCATGAAACCCCTACCCCCTGTTATATACCTCCAGGCTCAAAAAGGCACCCATTTCAGGAAAAGCCTCCTATTAATTCCCCCTCCCCCAAATCTGAATTAAAATTATGATAAAGTGTTGTTGGCATTTACGTTCAGTGATAAATTGACTTTTAAAGTTGTTTTATTTTCCAAGGTATCATATGCCTGCAACTAGCACTCTATTTATTTCTAGAGTTTTACTGGCCGTTTATAAGAATATACTACAAAAAAAAAAAAAAAAAAACTGTTGTGATGCAAGAGTCAATTGCCTGTTAAAATCAATGCTTTAATCAGCTAATCTCGTACTACACATACAACAGAAGAAACATGGCGGCCAAGTGCAACGAACCACTGACTGAAATCGCAGACTTGTAAAGTACAGGCAACCCACTAACAACATGTAATCTAACAGTTTATATGTCCGTGTGGGTATTGTTCTTAACTCAGTTCTTGATATGGGGTACAGCAATCATATTACAAAACCATGTAAGATTTTTCCTGTGTTTCAAGTTCAGGGTAAGTTGCATCATAACAAGCAAGATCAATTTCACTAACAATCAACCAAACATTTATTTGGTATATACCCAACATCAGCGAACTTTAGATCGGACTACGAGTACCAGATTGAGTACGAGTATGACTTTTCAAACCTAGTTTGCGTGCCATAGATAATCATTTATCAACACAGTTTTATACCTAGAGTCTCCTTATCTTCTGTTGTTCAACAACAGGAAGGATCCAACAGCTTTGGGGACAAGACTAGCTTGAAATTTGAAAGTCATACTTGTACTCATTCCCATACTCGTACTCAAATCTAAAGTTCACTATTACCACAAAATTTAAACTAAAAAATCCTCACATCTCAGATAACAAAATAGCAGCTTCACCATCAACAAACCCCACCTTCTCAATATACTGCAAAATATTGCTACATGGATGAGGTTATACCTTTGAACATTACATTAAAATTAATGAGAAGAAACCATCCAATTGTCCACTTTATCTGGGCATTTTTGCAACAAGGTCCTCAGTGTTCTTGCTTTTGCATTTTAAATATTGCTTTTCACCAACATTAAATTTTAAGAAAACCCTTATTAAATAATCTAAGTGGTGTGTTTAGAATAATATAATGTTGTAGGTGTGACTAAATAATTATATTAATTTCTTTTTAAAGTAGTTTCATTAGAGCATAAAATAACCAAATAAAATATAAATATATGCAGGAGCCAGTCTGTACAATGCCGAACAATGTGTAATTTGATTTTGTAGAGGGATATTGATTTGGGTAAACTTTCTGTATAAACCCATGCATCAATTATGCATGTATGCACTATTGATTTTCTTAGACTTTCTATCGTTTTTCGTTTTAAGTTAATATATGGGATTAATACGAAAATCTTTCCTTGACTTGTATTATGCCCTGACCTTTTCTAAACATTCTGTACTTTGAAATAATTAATTTCCCTTTTTATTGCTGTCTGTTGTTGTGTACTGAAGTTGCAAAGCACTTTGAATAACAACAGCTTCAAGCAACAATGAGCCGATGAACCATAAAGGTGCATAGTCTAGAGTAATCAGACCCATAATGTTGAAATGAGTATAGCCTCTGTAATCCCACGGACATGCATTAAACTGCCGCAGTGCCAGCCCCGTAATAAACTCCCACATGTATGTCCAAGTGACGTATATCACCCCACGTACCAACACAGGAACTCGGCCATTCAGGAATAGAAACATTCGCTCAACAGCAAACGATGAAACGGCGTAAATAGGAAAGGACCACACAGAGGTACAGCCATGAAGTTTCCAGCCATGACGATACTTCACAGAGTCGATAAAATACCAAGTTGCCGTGAACATGACTTCAGCAAAGAGACCACACAAGCCATACAGAATAAGTCGTGAAAAAAATGGCAAGCAACCTTTGCCAACAACAGCTCTCTCAATTTTAACTGTCTCTCTTACAGGCCTTGCTCCACACTCGGTACACGGAATGTCACCATTAATCACTCCGGGCATTTTTTTGGCTGACAGACAAAATGACTTCCCCTGAAGGATGAAATGATAAGGAACGAGGTTTACTACAAATGCACTAGTCAATTGAAAACCCCAACCCCACCCCCGCCCTCCCGATCCACGGGTTAGAGCAGGGAATTTAACATTTGTGAAGTGTTAAATTTTGCTATTTTACCCGGTCAGCGGGGAATCATTTACTGTTAAAACCCCAGCTACCATATCCTCGGTCTCTTGTCATGGCCCCAGTGTTTTTTGGCAGATTTTTTTTTACCAAAGTTTTATTCTCCAACTAAATTTCTTTTATTTCAAAAGCTGTCATTTTGATTTACCTGATGGAGTGGTTACTCATTATGTTTACCATATATGGAAAGCACATGGGTGAACCAAGATGGCCGACAATGATTTGGAATTTTGCATAAAGATGCAGCATACAGTTTACGTTAGCTTTTATCACTTGTTAACGCTGATAAAAATATTAAAAAAATGCCACCCAAAAAGATTTTGCAACCTCTGCCGGGGCAAAAAAAGCTAAGTTTCAGAGGGCGGTCACTTCATACAGCTTCAAATGACAACGAACCCAAGAGTGTTCCCAACAGTGATAATATAGGACTTTAACATACAGTAGGACTCATTGGCTTTTGGACTGGGACTCATTGGTTCTGGACTGGGACTCAAGATTTTTCATGAAACGAGTCCCAGGACTCACCATAGCAATTTGTAACAAAATCACTGCTGTATTTGCAAAGACCACCGTAACGAAACGAAATAGAAGCACCGGATCCTGTAGTAAAGGATCTAATCAGCTATAAAATAATGAAACGGTTTGATAAAAAAGCAAGGCTGATAAACGGTACGGAAACGACTATATTTGTAAGGGTCTTATAGATAATAACTCGTAAGGCAAAAAACGTTACAATTCGAAATTTGAAAGCGGGTGGGGGATATTTAAATATGATACTATAACAGCATAAACTGAAGTGACAAAGTAAACGTAAATAACCGTTAATAATTGTTTACTTATACTACTTACTTACTAATACTTACTGATACCGGCTCTACCAACTGTCGTTTCTATCCAAGATGGCCGCCAAGCAGGCTCTTTGATCAGCGGCTTGACGTTTAAGGAGAAGCGCAGACGGTTGTGCGCTTATGCTATCCACGTGTGTGAGCCCCCCGTGTGTGACTATTCGATGATTTGTTTATGTTTTTAACATGAAGAAGTCAAAGAAAGCTTTCAAGCAGAAATTGTTAGTCAGTGAAACTAGCAAACTGGAACTAAAAAGTGAGTATAAGTTATTTGTGAATGGTGGATGGACAACACTATAACACGTACATGTCGATTGTCAACAAAATACTCATGACAATTTTTTTCTAATGCAGTAAGAATACATGGGATCTAATGAAGACTTGAGCTCCTTATTTTTTCCATTGTTGTGTAGGTTCCGTTGAGTAGAGTAGATTTGAGAGAAAATCGATGTCGATCAATAATCATTGAAAGAATTTTTTTATTGAGAAAGATGTTATGCTGATCATGTCATGAGCATAGCCCGTTTCGCAGATACGGCAGCCATATTGATTTTGCCCCCATGGCATCCCATAATGAACATTGAAAACAAAGGAATATATTAATTTAAATGGTCATTATGGGATGCCCTGGGGGCAAAATCAATATGGCTGCCATATCTGCGAAACGAGCTATGGGACAAAGAAAAAATCTGAGTCCCAACAGAAATAAAACCTATGACTTTCAGTACACCGGTGGGATGCTCTAACCACTGAGCTTTGAGAGACTTGTGGCATACTGGGCCACATACTAGGTTCACACACCGGTGGGATGCTCTAACCACTGAGCTATGAGAGACTCGTGGCGTACTGGGCCACATACTAGGTTCATGCACATGTATGGGCAGCGTCCTGCATACTGCTAGGATCAGCAATGTTAAAAGCGTCATGTGTGGTGATAATATTAAGCTTGGTAAAGAAATGAGAAAGAGGTAATGTTCATCATGTTACGAGCATGGAACAAAGAAAAGGAGCGATTGCAGAGTACCTGGCCTATTTTGAAACTGCACTAATGTACTGCTCCTGCGCTTGGGGCCCCGGGCTCCTGCGGTCCCCCAGTCACCGAACTATATAAATTATGTTGAATACAGTGTGTAGTTAAGTCTAGTTAAACAAGTGCTACCGCAGTCCCGTAGTTGATGAATAGTTAAGTGTTAGTAAAACGAGTGCTCCCGCAGTCCTGCAGTCCCGTAGTCGATGAATGTGCCACCTTTTGCGTAACAAGCTTTTAGAACAAGAAATATCCATGTACTCCATTGGTGTAACTCATGTTTAGAAGGAGGAATATCTGTGTTATCCAGCTACCTTTCGCGCAACATGCCTTTAGAACTTGGAATATACATGTACTGAGTTGTTATCATTTTGACAACTACGGGACTGCAGAAGCAGCATTATAATATGACTGCAGAACTGTGGGAGCAGTTCTCTTAAGTTGGATTGAGTGGGCCGGGTATTCTACAATTTAGCCAAAAAATCTCAGTTACCGACCAGATTTGAACCTATGGCCTTCTGCACACCGGTTGAATAATCTAACCACTGAGCTACAAGAGACTCGTGGCGAACTATTTTTTAATCATAATGTAATTGATACAATGTAAGCCCCTGCAAAATGTTGCATAATGGGTACTGCCAACAAACTTATATTTGAATACTTTCTGGACCAATTTCGGGATTTCGTGAATAATCATTATTTTGTCCACAAGTCTTTCTACATGTAAATACATGGCGAGAATTCAAAGAAATAACTGATTTAATACACTGTAAGAGAATTCTAAGCTCTGCCTTTATTTTGGTGGGCTTATTTACAGGGGGCATGCTTTTTGGCCTAACTTTCTATTTGAAGTTGTACAGTGTTTTGTGAGAGCATTGTGTTAAGGAAACAAGGAAAAATAGAGGAGGGCTTACATGTATTTAACCAGAATAATTTAGGTAAATGGGCCTATAAGTGGGGGTGGGGGTGGGGCTTATAACCAGCATTTTATGGCATGTGATTTTTCATTGTGTAGATGTTTAACAGGGTCAGCTGTAGCTTGTGCCCTTGCCACATCTCCCGTATAATGTTTTCCAAATTTAATATTATTATGGATGTTGGTTGACATAGTGCTGGGCATAACCTATGTACATGTATATACTACATGTATATAACATCACATGACAGGCAGGTACAGATCCATCTTGCAGATGACGAATGCAGACATAAGAATACTACTTACACTGTCACTGCAGAAAAGTCATTTCATAATGATAAACGAACTACATATACATGTGGACTCGCCAGTGAGCATTATAATAAACAGATATACGATTTATTAATCCACTAGTCACCCTCTACTTCTTATGCATCTTTCTTTTCTCTGGCATGAAAAAATAAAAAAAAGACCTGCTACAAATGCAAAGTTATTTTGAGATATAAAAGCATAAAAATAATAAAAAGCATACGATTGATTGGCCAACTAAAGGTTAGCATGCAAGAGTTTACTGACTTGAGATACAAGGTACATGACTATGCAATTTTTTTAACACTCAATATTTACCGTATCTGTCAGTTTTTATTTTATAATATCCATGAAATGCTACCGGCATTTAAATTGTAGTTAAAAAAAAAAGAGAAAGATCCACCAGACCCCAATATGAATGTTTCATGTGATTTGACCATAAACTGACATCTATTTTCATTACATCTGTAAGTTGATTAGACTGTTGACTTTCTCATGTACATATAATATAAGTGACCACTCTTTGGACCAGGAAAGGTTATTGTTTAAGAGTGAAAGTTATCTATTTGAGATATTCTATTAAAGCATTTGACTGAGAAAACTTTAAACAGGGTTTCATGAAGATGGCTTCCATAGAGAAGATGGTTGCTTACATGACAGTCATGGTCACTTACAGGGTCAACCTCATAAATTATTCAGTACTTACTGTGTGGTTTTTATTTCATTTTCAACATGTCCCCAGGGATGTGTGAGTCAGGAGATTGGGTGGAAGTGTCACAACTATTTTGCCAATGTTTAGAAGAGGATGACAGCGGCAAGCAATGTGCTTTGTTGAAAAAGGTATAATTTATTGCAAAACATAAATAAGAATCATGTCACCTTTGGCTTTCAAATTAACACAGGACTATAGATAAGAGTCCATCTATGAGCCATCTATTTCCTTTTGTTTAACGGTTTATTCAGCTACACGAACGGAATGATGGACGACTACAAAATACAATTTGGCCGGGCTAGTCCCAGTCTTTACACAGGTATCCCGTATAATGCGCTAGACTATTGCCTGTAGAAAGGGAAGTACTGTACAGTGTACAATTAATAAAGATAAGATAATCAAATGCTCCTAAGAGTCAACCCGTGAATAAGAAATGCGGGTAACCAGTATTGCAGTAAGCTTATGTTTTCACAGTGAGATGGTTTGATGATTTTTTAAAATCAAATGTAAGGATTTTTGACGATCACGAAAAAAGACTACATCACTTTCATAATGTCCAGTCGGAAGAAGAAAGAAAAAAGAGAAAAAAAAAGTAAGGTCCAGAGCTGGACTTGAACCTCGCGCCTCCTGACTCCAAGTCCTGACACTAAACCACTTGACCACCGAGAACACATGCTTAGCGAAGACTAAATTTTGTTATTTCAAGGTAGATATGCATCAAAATGCATGTCTTGGTTGAAAAATCCTTTTAGATCAATTTTGCATTAAAGACTCAAAATGCGAAACATCTTTGAGCTTATTGTTGTTTATATTCGTTTATAACAAATTAGTCATTGTTATCGTTGGATTCACTTTGTTTTTGTTACAAAACCACTTATGTCCAGGATTGCAGAAAATTAGATGCATGACAAATTTTGATATCCAACACGAAGTGTCCCATTAAGTCGAAGTGTTAACTATCTTTTTTGAAATGTAAGGTAAGCATTAGTGTTAGTGTTGTTTTTAGGTTGGGGTAAACGCACCTGTTTATCTTTACTTAAAGAGCAGAATTTCGGGGACACTTTGTGACGTTTATTGTTTGAATTTTTGAAAACAAGTGATGTTGAAGTTGAGTTGAAGAGCAAGAGGACACTTTGTGATGCTTATTAAATTTGTCACGCATCTACAATTAGCTGCAAAATTGTTGAGACACTCACAAAAAACGCTCACTTTTATAAAAAATGATGCCTTGAAAAACAAAAGAACCATTTATTTCCCTCGCAACCCCCCCTCCCCCGTTCAATGTTGTTAGCCAAAGTTTTGGACATGGTGCAGATCACAAAACAACATTGATAAGGGGGGAGGAGTAAGGAAAGGTAGCAAAAAAGCACTTGTGAATGATAGTGTCTCAACTACTTTTGAAGCTAATTGTAGCCTCTCTCTTTTCCTTCGACCCTCTGGTGTCTGGACACCCCAGTGCTGTCATACAGTCGTTCTCACCCTCTCTCCTGAGTACTTGTCCTAACCAGTTGCACCTCCTGTGTTGTACCTCGCAACTTATTGTCATTGATCTCTGCTATTTTTGCTCACTCTCTTGTTTGTCATTTTCTAATACCATCTGATCCTAAGTATCTGTCTCAGGCATTGGTATTGGAAAGTGTCCAGCTTTCTTTCATTGGTCTTTGTGATCTTCCATGTTTCACAGCCATACAGCAGGACTGGTCAAACTAATGTCTTGAACAGGCGTAGCTTGGCTCTTCTCCCTAACCCTCTGGCTGCCCACACCTTCCCAAGTCTCTGAAATGCACCTTGTGTCTTCTGCAGCCTGTTCCTGATGTCTCTACCGCCTCCACCTTCCTTGTCTACAATGGCTCCTAGTTATACAAACTCCTTCACATCTTCCACCTGTTCACCATTCACCACGATTCTCTCCTTATTTCTAGTGTGGTTAGTCCTCAGCATTTTGAACTTTCTCGAGTTACGTTTTAGACCCACTCTGGCTGTTTCTTCCATCAATCTCTCAGTCTTCTCACGTAGATCGTTAAACCTACATGACAGTTGTGCAATGTTGTCTGCAAAATCGACATCTTCCAGCACCATTGGGAAGTTCCATTGTATCCGTCTTCTCTTGTCTACTGTTGTGTTCCTCGTAACCCAGTCTATAACCAGTAAAAATAAGAATCTTGACATTACACAGCCCTGCTTTACCCCAGATTTAATCTTAAACCAGTCTGATGTGTCACATCTGTTGATAACCGCTCACTTACATCCCTCTGTATATCTGCTATCACTCTCGACATCTTGCTTGGTATCCCGTGGCTCCTCGTGATGTTCCACAGACTTTTCCTATGTACTTTTAGCTGTACCATATTTCCCTGTAGATATAAATGTACGTGTTTTAGGAGAAAAAATAAGGAAGAAAATGTGTCTCGTTCACAGTGCAAGAATTCCTCTGGGCGTCATCTGTATTTATTTTTAGAAAATAGTCAATAAGTTTATTAATTTTTGAGGAGGCTTTTGAAAACCTGATTGTTCCAAGAAAATATTCTGGAGTGGAGGATGAGGTTAAAAGAAATGAAGACCAGAAGTTTTCAGATTCTCAGTCCAACATGTGACTTTCTGCCCACATGTACACTGCATGACCAGAGGATTAAGTACATGTATCAGAGAATCAAGAGTGGCATTACAACTCCTTGCTACAATTTTTCTAAGATCTTAAAATACCCACACTTCTCTTTTCTCAGCTACAAAAAGATTAAGCAATCTTATTTCACAAGCAAAATATCTTTGTTAAATTTGTTTTATTTGAATCCCATATTGTTTTACAGATATGTTATTATTTTTAGGTATTTTATTTTTGTTATTGATCTCATTGTCAATTCAATGTATGGTGGTTTCAAGTATTATTATTATTATTATTATTATTATTAAATATGTACATTCTTTAAAATACAAGTGACTTCAATTTAAGTCTATATTTCTGTCACTCTTGTCAGTTGTAAAATTGTAGTTTATGTTTGTTTAAGGCTGGCACTCTCATTCAAGTTACAAACTGCATCACAAGTCCAGGAATACCATCCAATGACTTTTGCAAGTGCCTGGCTTTTCTGGCTGAAGTGTTTCTGGCATGTAATGTGAAAAATCCTTCAAGGAGAATTGTGGCAAGGTATTTTTAATGAACTATCATCAAAACATTTTTGAGAACAAAAACTTATATCAGAAAAATTAAAAGTAAAAGTGAGCTTTTACACTGTAATAATACAATATATTCTCAGTAATCCATCCAGAAATGACCCAGTCCAGGTACAATGTAAATGAGACCCAGGTGTATGCATTTTAATAAGTCTTGTTCTAGGATATTTTTTCATACTTTCAAATAGCATTAGTCTTGTTATACGGTATTAGTATTACCTTCTTGATGGTTCTCCAAACATTCGTTAGTCTTGTGTTCTCTACAATCAGGTACATTCCTCCAACTGACAGCATTGTCCCATTTTGTGGACCTCAAACTAACAAATACAGCGACATTGAGAAGACATGCGACCATGTGACCTAAAACTATAAAAACTAACTCACATACGTTTGAGAAGACGAGCCTGATACATACGAACGTTGAGAGAAACATTAAGAAGACAAAACTGATACATTACGTCACAATGTACTTAAAACATACATGGAACAAAAAAAGACAACATTTATCGTGCAAACACAGAGATTGAGAAGGAAAGTTTAGGAAATGGCGCATTATAAAACATCGTGTAACGACTTATAAGATGGACAATATATTTTGATAAGCATTTCATTTCAAGAAGACCAGACTTAAACCTTACAAATGCACTAAGGTATGGAGAAATGTAGAGAAGACAACAAATTAAAACCGTATATGACGTTCGAACATACTTGCTTAATAATAGTAGTAGCAGCTTGTGATAATAATATTGAAAGAGGAGTTTTTGTCCAGAAGGATGCATAATGTAACATGATTTGTGCATGTGCACCAGAGATGCAGGATGTGCAGGTAGATGGATCACTGATATTCTTTTGGGTTGTTTTCATTTGTCTTATTTTTTACTTTTTATAGCATCCTTGACAGTTCTCCAAGAGATTGTTCCTCTGACATTTTAAGTTCTGTGGTTTTAAAAAAGTTGAGCATCGCAAAAGACATGATGGAGATGGTATGTGTGATGTAGATGGAAAATAGCTGTAATTTTGCTTAAAATTTTTCTTTGGTTTAAAAATTTGAAACCAGTTTGATATTTGTTTTCTTTTGTCTCAGAATATGATAATGAATCTGAGACATAACTTTTTAAACATGTAATACAGTACATTATATGTTCTTGTTTAAAAACCTTCAGGGAAAAGATGTCAGTGTAAGGTGTGACATAGACATGATAGATGATATGTTGGATTATTTTACACTTGGTAAGTATATTCATTTATAGTTATTTATTATCACATTGGGCCCAGTGTCACCCAGAATAGGATTTGTTGACTAATTAAGCGTTACTGTAATGACTTAGATATCAAATTAGTCTTTTCGTCCTTCAAGATCGGCAATATGTTTGGCGTGAAAGACCCTATCCCCAGCAGGCTCCGTTCATGCATAATTATATACATGTACAACTTTTCGTGTGTGGGCTGTGATGCTTGTTACCTCTGTGAAACCACCAGACATTTTTCCACATGTGTACATGAACACATAGCCACTGATAGGGCTACTCATGTATTCAAACACCAGACACGACACCGTGATTTACCATTAAGTCCACGGATGATTGTATCCAGTTGCAACAAGATCTCCTTAATCTGGAAGACTTGGAATCAGATTAGAAGATGGAGTTTAATACCGCAAAATGTAATGTTTTACACATCACGAGAAAGCAAAACCTGTACAGCTGTATGTTCATGACTATACACTTTAAAGGACAAACCCTGGAGTACTCTCTGCACTCTGAAATACCTTGGGCTCTATCTATCCGACGACCTCTGCTGGAATGAACATGTTAAAAACATCTCGAATAAAGCCAATAAAACTCTTGGCTTGCTCAAGCGAAATTTAATACATTGTCCACCTAGAACCAAGGAAGCAGCGTACAAGGCCTAATAGTATGCCCAACTCTGGAATATTGTTCATCTGTGTGGGACCCATATACAGTACAGCAAAAAACGTTAACACGATTGAGATGATTCAAAGGAGAGCTACACGCTGGGTCGTAATTTGCTTTGACTGCAAAGATAGTGTAACCCAAAGCTTTTAGCCCTAAAATGGAAGACACAACCAACGCGATGAGGCCGATTTCTTTCACCCAGACACGGGCGAATACATCGGCAAGGCTCACAGGCACACAAAGTATCCTGGTAGCCGAACATCTTGCTTTTTCGATATCTACAATCGATTCAAACCAGATGACGGCAAGTGGGCTAAAAGGCAGCCTAAGCCAGACGATGCTGAAGAAGACAGTGACTGCATTGAATGTGGCCAGCCTCTCTTACGCCCGCAATTCAGAGATGCTGTCAGAGACCACTGCCACATAACCGGTAAGTATCGCGGCGCAGCCCACAATGTGTGTAACCGGAGCTACTTCCGCATCGATCCAAAGAAAACAATCATACCGGTTGTCTTTCATAATCTGAAAGACTACGACGCTCACCATCTGATGCAGCACATCGCCGAGATCGAGGGCCCACCCAATCTGAGATGCATCCCAAACAACATGGAGAAATACATCTCATTCTCTCTCGGCAGACTCAGGTTCATCGACAGCTTGCAGTTCATGTGCTCTAGCCTCGACAACCTTGTAGGCTCCAACAAGCCAGAGGACTTCGAGATCACAAAGCGGCTTGTAACCAACCAAGCTCAAAGAGGCCTCTTACTCCGCAAGGGCATCTATCCCTACGAGTA
Organism: Dendrophyllia cribrosa; assembly: GCA_024195265.1. NCBI lineage: Eukaryota > Metazoa > Cnidaria > Anthozoa > Scleractinia > Dendrophylliidae > Dendrophyllia > Dendrophyllia cribrosa. Next base: position 22,114,993 of record JAJLRJ010000006.1, on the reverse strand, counting down.
CATGGATTCCTTCGAGAGATTCAACGAGACATCTCTCCCGCCGAAAGAGGCTTTCTACAGCAAGCTCATAAAGTCTGGCATAGACGATAAAGACTACGAGCATGCCAGGCAAGTCTGGGAAGCCTTCGAATGCGAGAATCTCGGGCAGTACCACGATCTCTATCTGGCAACAGACACAGTTCTCCTCACGGATGTGTTTGAGAACTTCCGAAAGACATGCCTCAAGCACTACGGCCTTGACCCTGCGCACTACTACACAAGCCCCGGTCTGAGTTGGGACGCGCTACTCAAACACACGGGAATCCAGCTCGAACTCCTCACCGACTACAACTAGAAAGTAGGCGAACTATAGCACCACTATCTACATTTGTATGCTAAATAAAATGGGAAACAGACTAGTCTCTCATGAGGTCACCAAACTACAGCCTGTTGGTCATTTGTACTCAACTAAAGAGTACGCTACACTCAACCCCTAGCCGCAAGGGACTTTAATAAGTATTCCTTCTATACAAGAACAATTGCACAATTGAATCAACTCCCAAAAGAAACCACATTGTCTGCCTCACTGGCTTTATTTGACAACGCAATTTCAAACATTTATTAACATTTATTCCTTTTGCTTATAAGTGCCATTTCTAGCTTGTATTTTTCACCTTGCTACTTTTTTATTAATATTCTTTTTCTTTTAGAGCGGTCTAAAATGCTCAACATTGAGTGACAGACCAATGCGGTAAATAAATAACTTTGTTTGTTGTTGTGATCAAATGATAGGGGTACAGAAGGGGTATAGGAAGGGTACAGGAGGGGTATGTGTACAATAGAATTGTGGTGGTGGTTGTGGTGAAAACAATAGAATTGTGGTGGTCCTGTACCCCCTCCTGTACCCTTCCTTTACCCCTTTTGTACCCTTCCATACCCCTTCTGTACCCTTCCTGTACCCCCTCCTGTACCCTTTCTGTACCCTTTGTGTACCCTTCCTGTACCTCTTCTGTAACCTTCCTGTACCTCTTCTGTAACATTCGTGTACCTCTTCTGTACCCTTTGTGTACCCTTTGTGTACCCTTCCTGTACCTCTTCTGTACCCTTCCTGTACCTCTTCTGTACCCTTCCTGTATCTCTTATTCTGTAACCTTCCTGTACCTCTTCTGTAACATTCCTGTGCCTCTTCTGTATCCTTCCTGTACCTCTTCTGTACCCTTCCTGTATCTCTTATTCTGTACCCTCCCTGTACCTCTTCTGTAACATTCCTGTGCCTCTTCTGTATCCTTCCTGTACCTCTTCTGTACCCTTCCTGTATCTCTTATTCTGTAACCTTCCTGTACCTCTTCTGTACCCTTTCTGTACCAACAACAACAAACAAAAACTTTATTTGGATATATTAAACCTAAAATACAGTTGCCCTGCAAATTAGCAAAGAAACGCTATTCAAGGCAGGAAAAGTAATCTAATTGAGTCAACATAACGATACAGAAGCTAAACTGTAGAGTTACAGATTTTTAAAGCTTCAGATGAGATCATGATATTGGTGGCAGACGTGGGAAATAAATGAAATATGCAAATATTATAACATTTTCATTTGCTTAATATCGCAAAGTATTTTGGGGAACATCAATATAGTCATCTGTTTTCTTAAGAATCTCCAGAAGAATTTGTTTAATTTTTGATTTAAATTGAGATATTTTCCTCAACGATTTAAAAGATTTAGGTAGTCTGTTCCATGTCTTAGCACCCCAGTTCTCGCAAATGATTTTTTCATTTTTTCCGTTTGAGAGTACTCAACGTAATAATGTTGGTTTCAGACCTGGTTCTATAGTTATATACATCTGTCGTTAGTCTGAACATGCTTCTCAGATTACTTAGAACAGCTTGGTGATAAACGTCATGCATCAACAACAAAAAACGTTCAAAATTCAAAAAGGTTAACAGTAGAGACCTTGTTTGCTGGAAGAAGGGAATGGCATGGTCCGTAGGTTTAGTAAAAAATATCAATCGAAGTGCTCTTTTTTGAAGAATCGATAATTTGTTTGTATGGACTTAAGGACCATGATAGCCCCAAGCACATATACCATAGGTTAGATAGGGCGGAATTAGGGACTGAAAGATAGTCAAGAGAGTTTGACGAGGAACAAAATGCCTTAACTTTGCTATAACACCAACGCATTTACTGATTTTTCCAGATATGTGTCCAATATGGTGTTTCCAGGAAAGATCGGCATACCTCTTCTATAACCTTTCTGTACCTCTTCTGTAACATTCCTGTTCCTCTTCTGTACCCTTCCTGGACCTCTTCTGTAACCTTCCTGGACCTCTTCTGTACCCTTCCTGTGCCTCTTCGGTACCCTTCCTGTACCTCTTCTGTACCCTTCCTGTACCTCTTCTGTACCCTTCCTGTACCTCCTCTGTACCCTTCCTGTACCTCTTCTGTACCGTTCCTGTACCTCTTCTGTACCCTTCCTGTACCTCTTCTGTAACATTCCTGTACCTCTTCTGTACCCTTCCTGTTCCTCTTCTGTACCCTTCCTGTACCTCTTCTGTACCCTTCCTGTACCTCTTCTGTACCCTCCCTGTACCTCTTCTGTACCCTCCCTGTACCTCTTCTGTACCCTCCCTGTACCTCTTCTGTACCCTTCCTGTACCTCTTCTGTACCCTTCCTGTACCTCTTCTGTACCCTTCCTGTACCTCTTCTGTACCCTTCCTGTACCTCTTCTGTACCCTTCTTGTACCTCGTCTGTACCCTTCCTGTACCTCGTCTGTACCCTTCCTGTACCTCGTCTGTACCCTTCCTGTTCCTCTTCTGTACCCTTCCTGTACCTCTTCTGTACCCTTCCTGTTCCTCTTCTGTACCCTTCCTGTACCTCTTCTGTAACATTCCTGTACCTCTTCTGTACCCTTCCTGTGCCTCTTCTGTAACCTTCCTGGACCTCTTCTATAACCTTCCTGTACCTCTTCTATAACCTTCCTGTACCTCTTCTGTAACATTCCTGTTCCTCTTCTGTACCCTTTCTGTACCTCTTCTGTACCCTTCCTGTACCTCGTCTGTACCCTTCCTGTACCTCGTCTGTACCCTTCCTGTTCCTCTTCTGTACCCTTCCTGTACCTCTTCTGTACCCTTCCTGTTCCTCTTCTGTACCCTTCCTGTACCTCTTCTGTAACATTCCTGTACCTCTTCTGTACCCTTCCTGTGCCTCTTCTGTAACCTTCCTGGACCTCTTCTATAACCTTCCTGTACCTCTTCTATAACCTTCCTGTACCTCTTCTGTAACATTCCTGTTCCTCTTCTGTACCCTTTCTGTACCTCTTCTGTACCCTTCCTGGACCTCTTCTGTAACATTCCTGCAGTACCTCTTCTGTACCCTTCCTGGACCTCTTCTGTAACCTTCCTGTACCTCCTTCTGTACCCTTCATTTAATCACAACAATAAGCATGGTTACTTGGTTACTTTTTTATTATTTTTTTATGATTTACTTGAGAACTATCTTATAAATTTTCTTGAAACTTCGTCTGCAGCTAGTGATCAATATGTGAGTACTACAAAATGTGAATGTGTCTGACTAGAATGTGAGAAAAATGACATTGTTTAAAACAAAGAGCAATAAGCTGCTGTTGCTATGGTAACCACTGTCAATTTGAATCCAGTGAGACATTTTCATAAACTTGGCGATGTATGAAAGCAATCGAAGCATGTCTTCCCTGCAAAATTTTGATTTCAAAACATACACCCCATGGCCAAGAAACTGAGTCAAGCCGCCTTAAAATTCAAAACTGTTGTCGTTTTGCTTAAACTTATAATTTGCCTGCTCCTATCTAGACCTTTTGGTAAGATCAATTATTAGTGATGTACAGTGTAGAAAAAATATGCAATTTTTAAATTACACCCTATTTGTTAACCATGGTGGATAAATGTTGTTCTGGGATTAAATACTAGGTAATGTGGACGAAGAATAAAGCAATGTCTTGCATTTTGTTGAGTTATAGCAATTAGTGCACTCATTCACAGAAAAGTGCTGTACGGTACAGGAAAAATATGCCATGATTAACATACAGTAATAATAATTATTATATCCTCAACATAGCATGAGTATACATTAACCATGGTGCAGGGCAAAAAACTTCCACTCGTCCGCTCGTCTGAGACGAGTACTTCTTGATCTCTGACGAGTGGATTTCCAAAAGCACTTGTCCAACGGGACTAGTACAATTTATCAGGAGAAATTTGTCTCATTTTTCACTGAGTTCCAAGTTTCCCAAGCATCTCTGGACATTGTAAACTAACCTGGTTTCATTTCCGCGAATTTCTGTTTCTTTTTTCCGACCGTGCAAATTTTTTGAGCACATGTTTTTATTTAGCATGGTTAAGGATAACCAAGATGGCCACTTGTTTACAGGCTCTCTTTTTTGGATTCGAATTCGTTCGTCTTCGGTGTTCCTTCATTGCCAAAAGCTTCAAAATGTCCAACGAAGATAGGGAGCACTGTTTCAACACATGTATTTTGACAATTTGAGGCTAAATTTTACAATTTATAAACACAATGTTCACGTTCGTGCATTACGAGAATACGTGTTTCATGCGGATCCTTATTCTTCAATTTGATTTTTGGTCTCGGAGGCACTCTGGCAGCTCTGTTAGAGAAACAAGACTCACTTTCCTACACCATCTAAAGTTAACGAATTATGTTTGCTCCATGTTGTACACCTCAAATAAATAGAATGTTCAATTTCAAGACTCATAAAGTCTGGTCAACATAAGGCCGGTTTACACATGCGATTTTTGATGCGACTTTTGTCGCGCTCTCCAATGCAGCTTTTGTCGCAAGTGTACACAAACGGCGATTTCCTGTGCGATTTGGGTGCAACATTTGCTTTGATTTGCTGTGATTTCCCAAAAATCGCAGCCAAGTTGCACCAGGTTTCGAAACCTCTGCGACATCGCACAATAAGTTGCGCCCAAATCACACTAAAATCTCTGCCCATTTACACATGAGATTTGAAGATGCAACTTGCTAGCAACAAAAATTGCATCGACAAGTGCGACAAAAATTGCACAAAAAATTGCCTGAGTGTGTAATTGGGCCTTTATATCACTGGAAAGTATAATCTATTGCAGATGTTCCCACCGATAAGCTGCACCCCCAATTTTGAGCAAAAATGTTGGGCAAATGTGGCTTATACGCCATTTTTTATGGTACATTGTAAATTTGTTTTATCGCTACATTTTTTAAATTTTTTGGACGAGTGAATTTCACTTTCGGACAACCAAAATTTGAGTGGCACTTGTCCAATGGACAAGTGAAAAGAAAAAAAGTTTTTTGCCCTGTGGTGGATAAAAGTATTATCATGTGACAAATTTGTTGTACATGTAACTAAACATGCCTTAACATTAGCCAAGGGTCATCAACGCACAGTTGTAGTTATTATAGAGTGACGTTTGTTTATGAGCTTAAATACACTTTTAAGTTGCTTATAATAATAATATTATATTCTGTTTTATTTTGCTTTATTGTTTAGGAACTGTTGTGCTTCTTTGCAATGGACATTTTGGTAATTACATGTATAACATTCAGTTTTATTATTAATGTATATTAGGGGTGTAATTATACGTCAAACTATTGATGTATCATGATACATGTAGTTGGTGCCGCAATAGCCAGCTATCGATAGTAAAATCAACTATCGATAACAATCGCGATAGTTTGGCCGGACTATCGATAGTTTCAATAGTGGGCAAAAAAAAAAACAAATGCATTTTGGCTGCATTATACTTATTGTATCCTTGATTGAAATATTACTATAAGGCAAGACAATGCAATCTATCAGCGACTCCGTCAGCGTCATTTTCATTTTTACATCATAAACAACATATTAAATTCCCTAGAGGGAGGGGGACGACTCAATGAGATCACGTAGTGTGCCAAAACAATCATGACGGACGAAAAAGTGAGTCTTTGTAAGTCTGGTTTTTACTTTTTACTATAAATCGCTATATACTAATTGCAAATTACTTATCCAACTATTGCCATAATATCGCAATAGTGTCTTGCAATTATAGTAAAATTTTACTCATTAGTCGCCCCTAATTTATATAGGATATGTAAGCTTCATACTTGCATCTAGTACATGTAGCTACACAGTGGACTGCATCATGTTGAAGGTTGATCAATATCCTACCTCTTCACCATTAACATTGCTTATGTTTGACAAAAGTGCTAAGCTATAAAGAAAAAAAGAATTTCAAAATACGCTTGACACACTTTACATCAGGTGATTTTTAATCATTTACATTTTTATATTTTACAGTTTGCTTTATGCTAAATGACACAACCTTTTTATAGAAGTTGAACTGTGAAAACTGAGGTCTGCAAATTAACAGATTCATCAACAGATAAATATTTATGTCTAGTAACACTAGTAACGCTTTTATTTTGCTCTGTAATTCTGTTAATTACAATCTGTGTTTTAGTGGTTGAATTTCTTGGCATGTGTTTGAATAAGCAATGGCAAGCTGCAAGGTAAGTATAGGTTTCACTGTTCTTTTCTCTGAGCTTAAATCCTGCCGAAAATTAACAGCCAAAAATGATGTGGAATAAACTATTCATTAATTACCATGATTGCTGTTATTATTAATAATAATTATTCTGAATATATAGTTATAGTCAGGTACAATCAAACTGAGATAAAATCACTAGTTAAACTAAAGAACAGCTGTTTACAACTAATTGCAAACAGTGTTTTATAAATTGAAGAAGTTGTTCACAGCCATAGGTGCAGGGCAGCATGGATCATAAAATGAGTTTTAACAGCAACAGCTTTGCAAATGTTTTTGCAAATTACAGAACCATTGATTAACTGACTTGGCTTTGGGTAATTAACTCAACTTTCCCCAATGTCAAACTCTATTTTGGACCTTAATCCGGACCCACCATTATTTTGCAATACACAATGAGAGTCCAGATTGTGCCCATAAGGGGTCAAGAAAGGGTGTCCACATTTTGTACCAACAAAGTTTTGCAAGTGCGGAGGATGGTCTCAAAAAAAGTGCACATGAAGTGAAATTTCATTACCGTTTTTTTAGGGTTTTATGTTGTTTATATCACCTTTAATTTATTTCATTTTCAGTCGTTTTCCTCTTTTGCATGCAGAGGATCCACCATTTTTAGCAGTTTGAAAACTTGTGCCGGGGACTGAAATTTGCGACATTTTGAGTGCGGCCAAAAAGGTACATACGATGGATTTGTGATGTCATTTGTGTGTTCGATCACAACAAAACCATGGCGGAGAAGGGAACGAACCTGGGGTTAAAATACGCGTCACTTTCAAACATATTTAATACAAAGAATCCTTCCACAAGTTGCCAAAACTCCACTGTAAAACAAGTGACGCGCTCAGTTATTTACACACTAATGACATCACTAGCACCCAGGTCCTTGTCTAATATGCCGAACTTCGTGTCGCTTGTTAAAATATGTTCCCGCCACTTCAAGTGACTTATTTACCCATCAAAATAATACTTAAAACACCTTTTTTCAGATTATCAAAAAAAAAAAATGATAGTGAAATTTCACTTCATATGCACTTTAAGGTTTTAATCTTTATGGAAAGTATGAAATCAATGTTTTCGAGCTACACTGGAATTTCCAGTGGGGAATAATCCCTTTTTGAGTATAAAATTACCACTGACTACACCAACTGCACATTTTTACGGGGTTAGTCTTAATCTAAAGTATTCAGAAATGCCAGCAGGAAGGTGCTGATTTATAAGCTAAAAAATTATTAAAACAATAATGCACAGAGATGTATTTGTGTATTATCTTCTCCCTGTAGGTTTTTGTGAAATATTTACTTCAGGTCGATCAAGACTTAATTAATAACCCTGTAAAATGCATCTTCAATTTTTTTTTATTCAGCAGTAAAAATAATAATAATAATAAATTCTAACTTAATAAGTGTCATATTGTACAGTATATATGTTGCACAGTAACAGTACAGTCTTTTTATTTGCTCGTACACAATGAATTTGATGAACATTATTTTGGATATTATCTTTGTTTTAGAGCTGAGTTATCTCCTACTCTTCAGACATCTTGTATGTTGGATTGTTTGGCTACAATCAAGGCAGCAATCTCTTTTCTGCAGAAATTAAGTGCTGAACAAAACCTGCACAATGAACTTGACCAGCTGACATTGTCACCTAACCAAACACAAACTATTGCTGATCAGAGTGACTGCAAAAAAGAACTCTTCGATCCCAATAATGCAACTGCTCAAAAGGCTGTAAAACCGTTGAATGATCTGTTGATGGAAATGTTGCTTGACCTTTGTGCAGTGATGTTTGATGGTATGTATCTTTCTTGGAAACATCATTTTTAATTCGTAAATATGCAAAGCATAAAACGATTTGTAGCATTTGGGTACAAATGTTTATTACTTAATCGCTTGATTGCTTGCTCGTTCGGCTGTTAACTTTTTTTCTTGCTAATTCCGCTAAGGCTTAAGCATAGAGCTCTGGAGGACATCAAATGGATTTTTCAAGACTTAGGAAAATGCTACAGCATGGCAAATGTTGTTTTTAAATGTGGGAAGTTTCGCTGCCATATGAAAAGTTCAAATAAACCAAATTATTAAAGGTGACAACAAATTTAACACATTATGTCATCCAGTTCTCTCATTTCACGCTATGCATATTTATGTCACGCTAAGATGTTTTTGTAATTTGGAGGATCTATGGTATGGATTCACAGGACTGAGGCGAGTCAAAAGACACGACTAAGGGTGCGAGTGTCAGGTTGGAAGGCAAAGGAGGGGGGAGGAGGAGGAGGAGGAGGAGGAGAGGAAGGAATAATACCCTCTCCATCCCCTCGACTCCTGCAAGTAGAGCTAAGTGTTCCCCATGCATGTAGCCAAATCTGTCTTGTTGCCTTAATCTTGTTACATGTAGTTGTTAAGCTAAGTGTCATGATATTAACTGGTATTTTGTACAATGTAATAATTACATTGTATTTATTGTATTTTATTATTAAATCACAAATCTCATTACTTCTAACATTTCCATCCTCAAGATCAGTTTTTTCCAGACTGTCGAACCACAGCAGGGATGGCCATCCTTGTTGTTCTTAAAATAATGTGTCCAACAGAAGCTTTTGTGCCTACAGTAAGTTAATATTAAATATTATTTACTTTGAAAAGGAAAATTATTTTTTAAGAAGATAAAATGTGAAGATTACTTAATTTAAAGGGGCTTCACAGTGGCACACAAATCAGTATTAATAACTGCTTTCAAAACCTAGTTCCTTTAAGTTACATAATTTGACCAATTGTCAAGCTACAGTAGGATCCATGCATTTTGGGACTGTGTTGTATGTATGTGAGCAACAATGCTTCCATCAGCACTGATATTTATTACTGTAGTGTAATTCAACAAATGTTGTCCAAAGAATAGTGCATTTGGTACATTCCAAGACTGCAAGGCATATTTGTGGGTTCACATGCAGAATATATTTAAAAAATACTCTTCACAGGACAATATGCTGACTCCATACAACGATGACCTTAGGGTCAATGACTTTTAAGCATACCATGTTGTGACCGATATGCCGGGTGAAACAGATTTAGGTAAGATAAGCTGGACCCACAATGCCTTGTGGTCTTAGAATGTACCAATGCACAATTTGTCAAACAGTATTTGTTGAAAAAGCTGTATGAAGCCAGTGTTCAATGTACAATTGTGCTTGAATTATGGGTACAGTTGAACCTTGATTATCCAGACCTAGATTATCCGTATTTCTCGATTATCTGGACTTTTTCTCTAGTCCCCGTTTTATCATGAATATTTATTAGTTGTGGTCAAGATCAGTAGCCATATTCTTTTTAAAACTAAACATTGAAAAGTGCAGTTAAAAGCGAGTTTGTTTCGCTTTCAAAGCGCAAAAGCAGCATTTGCACATGTCATAACTAATAATGAAGAGCATTTGAATGAGTTCTGATTGGCTCAGAGTTATTGCCTTGTTGCTAAGTGAAATTTCACGCTCTATTAACTCATTTGGCGTAGTATGCAAAACAAAGAAGCTAGCATCACGAAAGTTTATTGCGATCATGTCCTTGAAGCGTAAGTGATCTGTTCTTTCGATTAAAGTTAAACAGTCTATAATTTTTGATTAGAAAAAGGAGGTCTCTCTTCTTTTGATGTTGAAGACTGGCTTAATGTCGAAAATGAACTGCCATCTTCACCACAGTTGTCCAATGAACAAATTTTAGGAAGCATAATGTGGACAGTCTTCTGTCGAAGATGAAAGTAGCAGCGATGAGGAAGATGAAGCCAAGATGAGAAAATTGTTTTGAACTCTGAAGCTGTTGAATGTTTTAAAAAGTGTTTATCGTGGATGGAAATACAGAACAATGTTCACGCTATTCAGATTATGCAGCTTCGAAGAATGATGGAACTCTCATGCTCTCAATGTGCACAGGATGATTTACATTAATACAAACTGACTTCAACATTTTAGGCCGATGTAGAAACATTTTTCATTAATTTTAAATGTTAAATACACACGTGTACAGAAATTCAAAATGGACAGTGAAGATGTAGAACATATCGTTTTGTAAATGTGTTGTTGCACGATTAAATGTCGCTTTCCTATTTTAATCAGATTTGTTCTTCATTAATATTCATATTTTCGATTATCCAGACACTCGATTATCCGGACTATTTAGTCTAATCCCGACAAGTCCGGATAATCGAGGTTCGACTGTAGCAGTTGTTATGCAAAGATTTTTTTTTCACAGATTGCATACTGTGATATGCAAATGGTTTTTTAATATGCATATTAAGCTAGACTTAAAATATAAACTGAGTATCATGTTATGATTTTTCTCATAAACAGGTTGGAAGGCTGATTTTTCCTTCTCATGTCAAACCTGGAGAAAGAACTTCATCTGTCTTGGACATCCCAAAAATATTTTCTTTATTTCAACATTCTCAGGGTAGGAGACTACCTTGAGTTACCTATTCATTTGTAACTCTGAAGACACACTTGGAGGGGGACATTGGGGATTTGCAGTGTTGCGGTGTTGCTCATTTTTTTATGCAGTGTTGCGGTGAATAAAATCCCAGCTTGCGGTGTTGCGGTGATCTCAAACCCTACGGTGTGCGATGTTTGCGCTTTAAAGTCTGCGGTGTTCGGTGGAACGAAATTATCTGCGGTGTTGCCGTTTCCTGTTTAACCCTTGTCCGATCTAAATTTAGCCTCTATATGTTATTTATTCCGTACTTATTTAATGAAAAGCACGTACCATTATGTTTAATTTGTAACAAAAAGCAGTCCAATACTGTCTAGTTAATCTTCAATACGCTGCCGGTCGCCAATCCTAAGCCTTTTTCATTTATAAGTAACTTGACAAAAATATATATTGCGGTGACGGTGTTTCGTCGACTTTTCTTGCGGTGATGCGGTGTTCGGTAATTTTTTTTTGCGGTGTTGCGGTGTTCAGAGCCCCCCAATGTCCCCCTCCACTTGTGCAAATAATGTCTACCAGCATAACCACAGTGCTAGTACACTGCAATGTATGTACCATTGCAAGATCAGTTCCATAAGATAATGCAACTTGTTTTGCAATTTCCACTATGCCACAATAATTAAGAAGTTAAAAACTGTATGCAATCAGGGATCATGTGAACTTGCACATTGTTGGTTCATTCAAGAACTTATTTTTCACTGAGAAAAAAATAGGTTTGATTCTCAAATAAGATGAATTTGCATTCTGACTTGTTTAAATTTCTTTTCATTTTATGCCAGGTGTTGTGAGTTTTTCTCATTTATGTCTTTGCCGCGGAGTCTTGGCTATGATGCCACAGCAGGCTTTAGTTCAACCATCAGAGGTACCTATATCTACTAGCCTTGTTATGTATTGTAATTTCAACATGACCATGTTTTATGGTGTGTTCATTTTTATCTTGTGAATGCATGTATGTGAAGCATTGGAATGAGATATGGCATACAGGGACAGATATTCCCTCCTTCCATGGGCTGTAAACTTTTTTGTAATTTCCCAGTGTATTACATCATCCAGGGGTCAATTCAATAAAACTTTTCCAAGTGTAATTTACAAATGTAGCCATTGTTTCAGAGGTTGAAAACAGTAGCTACACTTGTAAATTACACTCGTAAAAGTTTTATTGAATTGACCCCAGTTGTCTTGTTTCAGACAATGCATATTTATGTCATGGTACATTAAGATGTTTTTATTGTCTTATTTACAGTATATTGAAGTTGAACAATTTAAATCACTTGACGTGTATTTGCTGGTCCAGTCATAGGGAACCCGAGCGCTTTATAGCTATAAAAATAGTAAATGTATTATGTTATAAAAAAACAAAACAATTTTCGTGTGTGTCCATGTCTTTCTTTTAATTAGTCATTTTGGATAGAAATTGGATCAGAGAATTCAAAGTGTTTGGTCTCTGGGGCAAGACTGTAGGGAATCCATATACTTATTTGTAAACTGAATATGCTTATTTGTTAACTGCAAAATAATGGAATTAAAATCATTATGGCAGGTTAACATTTATCATTTCCTATGTTTTTGATGGTGATGTGTTGATGTCGATGATGATGTTGGGTTAGGGTGTTGATGATGATGATGATGATGATGATTTTGTTCATTTTAAAAAAATGACTTGTTTTGTATTTTTTTAATTGTTTTATATTTACATATAAAATAGAGGTGTACTTGTAAGAATGTGCCATAAAGCTCAAATAGTATAGTAAGTCACAAGGAAATTAAGTCAGTGAGTGCTATTTCAGTCCATAAACAATGTAATCTACATATTATGTAAATAAACCCCTAAGATAATAAATGATCTACAGTCAATTCTCTCTAAGATGGACACTGTCAGGACCGGCCCCAACTGTCCATCTTAGAGAGGTGTCTGGCTTATAGAGAGCTATGACTGAAAAATGGCAGGGACCAACACAGGTGTACATCTTATAAAGGTGTCCATCTTATAGAGGTGTCCGTTAAGAGAGAGTTGACTGTATTACAAATTGTTACTTACATGTACTCATACATGTATCTCAATAGATCATTTTAAATGGCCAAGAAAAGAGTGGCACTCTGATGTTTGATGCATTGTTTCCAGACTTATGTTGTCTTTGTGATGGGTAGGTCTACATCAAAACTTTAATCACATTGTCTTGAACAGGATTGAGTCAAATTGTTGTTATTCATACATGTTTATCTGCCTCTTAGTGCATTGAATGCTTAAACAAAAAAAATAGTACACGTCACGTACATGTATTGCCATACATCACAGTATGAAAACACCATTTACATGTCTGTGCCTAATTTGTCTCTTCAATCTCATACAAAAGGCATTAGATAGAAGTGAGGATTTTTGGCCAAAAAATTAAACAATTCTTAAAAGTTGAGGTTGTACTTTTTATGCAGCATGATGTAAAAAAAAGGTGACGTATGCAAAGTGTAATGTGGAAAGGGTTGCAGATTTAATTTGTTGAAATTCACTCAACAGCAAGGCCTTGACCCAAAATACAAATTCCTGAGGTTTAGAAAAAATCTATAGATAAGAAGATTTTTCGAGAGCGCCTCCAAAAACTGCTTATCGGGATTTCCTCATAACATGGGCATTGACTAAATGCGATTACCAAGCCACACCCACTAACTTCAATCATTTGGTCAACATGCGTGTGAAAATCGTTTAACTGCAAAGAGAGAAAACTGGGTTTTGAGCGCTCCGAAGTATATATATGCTGGTTGGAGTCTAAAAAACTCTATCCAGCCACCTTAAGTACATTGGGCAAAAATGGTTTAGCAGTTTTGTGAATACTAAGTACACAGAAGCTCTTGTATTACTATTTTTTTATAATGATGACAATGGCTTAGTAATACAGACTTCTGAAAACACCAAATGCGCTGTCAGTGGCATAAGTACCATTAACCCTTTCACTACTGAGATTTTTTACGTTTTTGAGAGATTTTCTGCATATATACACATGCCCCATAGGATTTCGTGACTCCATATTTAAAGTAGTTACCATAGAAAGTGCTGCTGTTCTAAAACACTAAATTAAGGCTTGAGTTTACTGGAAACGTCATTGTGACGTTGTCATTTTGCTTCGTTGGATTGCAATAAAGACTGAAATATGTTGTATCTGCGATTTTTGGTAAGTTCATAGCCATTTTTCACCTTTAGTAGCTGCCTGATGAGCATCATTAAGCTTGAAGGTAGTTCAGAGTCCACTTTCTCAATGAAGCAAGTTAGGTGTTGTACTTCGTTTACGAATTTGGCTCGTTGCTCGTTGAACTGGAAAAATGGCCACCATGAAACGAAGTAGCCTTGGGACTCGACTCTGGACTCTTGCGACCACTGAAGAACACAACAAGCGCGAAATTTCGGTGGTAGGTCGGAGTGGCTGTGGACTTAGTATAAATATGAAATATGTGGGGGAAGGAACGAATCCTGTCAAAAATTCTCGCCATTTCCCAGCATGCAGTGCAGTTGTGATGTTGAAAATCGAGGCAAGGCTAGGATGCACTAGAACGAGAGGCTGTAGCTCGGCCCGGGCAACAAATAAGAGCAAAAAAAATCACTTCTAAAGTAGGACTAGGACTGGAATTTGCTGTGAATGTTGACTTTTGGGTTTACAACGATGATTTCAATAAAAAAAAGGGAACTAAGGCAAAAATGTGATTTTTGTAAGTTGCTTTTCTATGACGTTAAAAACGGTCATTTTTGTCCTTGTCCAAATTCAAACGCTGATATTCTGCAAAAATGGTTGACTTTTTTGTGTTTATTGGGTATCTCAATTTGAGGGACTTTCTAGTCAATGCTCACAACTGATAGTTAAGGCAGTGTTTGCGTGATTGAGAAAGTTGCAATTTTTTAAAGCAGTGGTCGGAGTCTTGTATGGCCACTTTTGGCCGCTTCAGTAGTGAAAGGGTTAAGCTCTGACTAACAAAGTCTTAACTCTATTTTACAAATATAATTACCATGCTCACGTGTACTTCACTCTTGTATCAAGCCTCTGATAGATTTTTTTGAGGCATCATTTTCATGTACAGTTATATATTCATAGGAAATATGTAGCCAATGTGGTGATAAATTATATTGGCTTTAATATTCAGTGTGGTAATAAATGTGTCTCAATAATTTGCCATGTAACTTGTACAGTGATGGTGTTTTTATATACTGTTATTGTAGACTGAAGGAATCCAGTTCATGTCTTCTTGCCTTCTGTACGCTGACTCTGTGGGCAAGCCAGGCAAGGTGAGGCACTCATGGAAATTTTAGTGATGTATGTCTTGATATTAATAATAAGAAAATAGAAAAAAATTTCCTTAACATTTAATATGTACATGATTGAAGGAAATTTTGATTGTAGGAAAGACAAACCCTTTTAGGGCTGAAGGAAGTTTTGATTGTAGGAAAGACAAACCCGTTTGGGCTGAAGGAAGTTTTGATTGTATGGATAAATTTGCAAACCAGCTTAACTCATGCCGCTCTATGCATGAGTAACGAAGGCTAATACCACAAGGAAGCCAAGTAACCCAACATTATATGACAATCATGACACAAAGTAAAATGGAGGGCATTATATAGCCTTACCTCATGCTGCTTACGCATATTAAGTAATAAATGATAAAAAAGAAATAATAAAATACTAAATGGTTGAATTAAGTTTATATGTGCAATGACAGTAGTGGAAGAATTATATGTTAAGTGCCATGCAAGTGCCATATGAATCATGGTTTTGTATCTTACTGTGCCTTTTTAATAACACACAAACTCTGAAAGCCCAACTATATAAGGTTTACATTTTACACTGCCTTCAATCATAATTATTGCAACAAACATTGGACCCTGGAAAACAGAAACTGACAAAATGGATCGAAATCCACCAAAAATCACAACTCACAAACTGTGAAACATGATTGTGTATTATAAAAGCATCGTTGTTTCCTGAGATGCATGCAGTCCACTAAGATATTTGCTTCAGTGAAAAACAAAACTGTCAGTTGAGTTTTGAACTTCAGAGTAAGTGTGTTGTTGAAAAGCGCAGTAAAGACTTATAGTTTTTTGTTTGTCTTTTAGACAAATTGCTGTAAGTGGCCATGACTGTGAAGTTTCTTGGTTGAAGGATAAATTGCATGGCACCTCACCTGTTTCTACCAAACTTCTCAGCTATGTGTGGACTCACTGGGACCATCCTGTCGAGGTGATTCAACGTACACACAGTGTACTGCACAATATACCTTGTATTGCTTTACTGACTGTTTTGTTGAAATTTATCATCGTCATTAGTTTACTCCCTGTGGGCTACTGTACTCAATAAATAATATTCTTTGTACATCAAGTTTTTGTTTGAGAAAATTTCCTTAAAAATATGTGGTACTCCTGTGTGCTATTAGATGTGTTGTTGACAATGCTGGCTGTGTTTGATTTCAGATTTGACCATTTTAATTTTGCAGTCTGATTTGCATTTTGGCTGAATTAAGTACATTTATTTTGTGCATAAAGCATTCATTTATTCATGTGACACCTTTTTCAAAATCATTCACAGGGAGTACGATACCAAACCAAAGTGATTTGTGAACATGTTGTCAACCTGCACTTAACAGTTGCACAGCATGGTATGTATATTAACTATAGAATGCCACGTTTAATTTTATAATGAAAAACTGATCAACATTTAACCCGTCTGCATCAACTTAACCCCTGTATTAACAGCAAGCTGAACAGTATCAGGATTTGCAGACATTCATTTAGTTTTCATTTCTTTTGTATTTTTCATATGAATTAATATTATTTATTTTTTTAATTATATAAAATAATGGCAAAGTGCAATTTTATAGCGATATGGAAGTCTGTAATCTAAGTTATGAGGTACAGTTAATGTTCTTAATATGTAACTTTGTTGATGTAAAATGTAGGTGTGTAGTGATGTCTCCTTCTCTTTTAGATTCCAATAAAGAAGCATTTTTGAAAGATCTCACAGGATCTCTCCTCAAAGTAGGCTGGCATGTGAGGGGGAAGTATGGCCCCCTGTGCTGTATAACATCAGTTGTGGGAGCCACAAAGATGCTGGATTGGTTTCCCAGAATTCCTCAGGATATTTATCCTTTGATGAAAGATAGATGCCTAGTCCCTCATGTAAGCCATCTTTAGAATCTGATTTTCAGCCATCCTTGTGTGATGAAATTGTGATTTGTGGATAATCGAGTCCTTCGTTTGTGTATACTGAAGTAAGGTCTGAATGACATCTCAATCACATCAATGTAAAAAAAAAACTAGGATTCTGCCAGGATTTTCTTAGATTTACTCATACTCGCCAAATGTTGGTAGATTATTATGTAAATGAAATCATCATGGTACCCTTAGCTTGATCCTACAGTCAGTCAGTCCTCTTCACACAAGTCTTCTAATCAGGGGCACCCAATGAATTGTTTCACCAAACAGCCTTTAGATTTTCAGATTACAATTAGATGAAATGTTAAGGTTCTCAAAACAGAAAGGTAAACTGACATTTTCAGACTCCAATATAGAAACTATGCCTGACATTTTTGAGAGGATGAAAAAGCAATTTTTGTTTCTCAGAAAGTCCAGCTAAAAATTCCGCAAAGCAAATAGCTCCCTTAAAAAATTCTTGGAAGTCGACATACTTGAGGTTACGTTTTTGGAGAAAAGGATTTTGTTCCAAATAATTTCGGCCTGTTGAATTTTCAGCTTAGGTGTCCAAACAGATTGAAAATTGGTAGCAGATACAAATATCCCTTTAAACAGCATGAAATCCTCAAAAGAAACAAACACGACTTTCTAGAGCACCTTTTGTTTTGGTGAGCTTGGCTTGAAGGGTGCTCCTGTTTAATATTCCTATTTCTGTTTGGAGGCAATTTTTTCCCAGTTTTCAATTCAAAATCTTTCTGAGATGACTTCCTGCTGCCACATTCTCTAAAGGACCTGGTGTGAATCATGCCAAGACCCCTACAGGAGCCTTGTGATGTTATATGATTGTACTCAGGGATACCAATGAACTTCAGTTTGAAATGTTTGTAATTACTCAGACCTATTCATGAGGTTTGTAACGTAATGAGGTAATGTAAATTAATTTTAAAAGGCCAGGGATGGAATAGGGTGTTGTTGTACAATTTTTTTTATAAGATTTGGCTTAGACTCTATTTTGTTTTATGAAACTAAGGGGCAGGATTGTTCTTGAAAGTTACAATGCTGGCCAAAAGGCCTTGGAATGCCATGTAGCAGGGTGTTTGTTTAAGGCTTTTTATTAACATTGGGTTGTTGGGCATGAAAAGTCTGGTAGCTTCACTTAAAAAATAAGAATTGTATGGAACGTCTTGCTGCAGCTTCTCATGATCACCTCCTGTTATTACTGTTTGAAAGTCCTTGTAAGTGAGAAGTAATTCTTCAATTTCCTGAGCTCCCCACCACTGAATTAAAAATTACAGCTAAGGTTAAGGGGAGACTGTTCCACCAAAAAAAAAAAAATCGAAATTTGGATTACCTTAGTTATAATTATTATTTCCATGCTGTATTGAAAAAGAAAACTAAATAATTATAGAACTTAATTGGATAAAAAGATTATATAGAGCAATTTATAATAAGTAGATTACAGTTCATCAAATTTGATTTCATGACATGTTTTTGTGAAGAAGGTCGATGTTTTGTGAAATATAAGATTGAATTCGGAAAGTGAACAATCATTGGAGATACCAGAATACAGTAACTATATTATCTGAATTCATGTCAATTTCAGGTAATGGATTTTGTGGACAAAATGGCAAGTTGTCACAAACAAGAGATCATAGATGCTGAAGAAGATATTGAAGCATGGGAAGAGGTTTGTTTCCAATGTCATTCAAGCCTATTTCTACTGCCATTATTAATCAATCTTAATGTTTTTCTTATCTTGTGTTTTGTAACTTGTGTAGATTTGGATGGCTCCATTGCTTTACCATCTTCATTATGGCTGCAGACTTATAAGGGAACACTTGGCTCAGGTCAGCTTAATTATCAATGAAATTACCCTTCTTATGGCTAGTGCTACTTATTTGTATGTTGTACACTTACATGTAGCTCATCCTTGTAGATTTAAGCTGTTAACGTTTGACTTCAATACAACACTTTTTGTTATTTGTTTTACAGTGTTGTCTTCCAAAGTTGCTGAAATGTTGCCCTGAAAGTCTGCAGTATCTTATAAAGCATCTTCAAGGCAACAGTGGTAAGTGATTTATCATTGATCATTTGTTTGTCACACAGCCATATTATTTCATAACTGTCCTCAATAACTCATGCCAGAATTATGCCTGATTAAACATCTCCAATAGTTGAGTTTTTGGGTGTGGGAGTGCAGGGTGTGGGTGGCATAGGATGGGTATGTTGCGAGCAAAATCTTCTGATACAAGGAATTATCCATGGCAACCTTGACACAGCCTGCTACCCTGGGACCTACACAATGAGTGTCTCACTGGAAAAGAAGATCATACTTACATGGGCCAGGACCGATACTTATGAAACAGGGGGAGGGAGGGGAGCGGCAGTTAGAGAGAAAGGATCTGCCGTACAACTGAGGAGCAATGATCCACAACAATCAGCAAAACAGTGAACAAACTGGCTGAACCACACAAGGACAAAAGAATGCTCCAGCAAAAGCTGAGGGGGGAGGGGTACTCATGTGTTTTGATAAAGGAGAACTGCTGGCTTGCAATAGTCTACACTCTTGACATGTTTGTGACATGTTTTTGACATGTTTATCATTGTTTTATTATTGTAAACATTATAGGACATAATTCAGCCTATTGGCTGCGACGTTTTTATATAAATAAACTATCTATCTAAACTATCTATCTTTAAATGTTATTAGCAATAGACCAATATCACGCTAGCATGGCACAAAAATATATTTAGTTTATTGGGGAAAAGAGCCCAGCATCAAATTCAGCATATCGATATTAGTAAAACTACAAAGTTTTGTAAAGATTGATAGAAAACTGATGAAGATATGAAATTTTGAAACTGAGCATTTTTACAAAGAAATGTATGGTGGACGGGCATAGATTGCCTGTCCAGCCTCATTTTCGTGTTTTTTCCATACATTTCTTTGTAAAAATTAGGCCAGAGTACTAAGTTTCAAAAGTTCATATCTCCGTCAGTGTACGAGCAATCTTTACGAAACTTTACAGTTTTACTAACATTGATGTGCTGAATTTGATACTGGACTCTTTTTCTCATTAAATTAAATATACATGTGTTTTCATGCCATGCTAGCGTGATTTTGGTGTATTGTAAGAAGTGGTGTCCTTTTGTGGTGCGTTATTGCACACACAGTACATCATGGGTATCACAATTTTGATTGACCAATATGTATCAGCAAGTATCCTTTACAGGGTGGGATGAAAATGAAAAAATCAGCTTGCCCATCGGGCAAGCTGCTACTTTAGTTTACTAGCCCGGAGCTCTGAAGAGCTAGCCCAAAAGTAAATTAATTATTAAAAACAAACAAATTTAAACAAGGGATGAATATTACACCTAGAGGCAAAAAATCTCCAACTGTGTTCGCTCCCGACGGCGAATGTTGCGGAATAAATTATAAATTACGAGAAAAACTTATTTTTGCGTAGGTTATGAAAGTTATGATCAATTGATCAATGAAACTAGTACTCTTACTCGAAGTCTTTCGCCTTTGGATAACGTAAAATATCTTGCAAGCCCTTTCGGAAGTTTGATACAACAAAAATAGCACATTTTATATTACGTGACTTGCTTGCGAGTATTAAGAGATTACATTACGCACAAATATTGCTTGCCCGTCGGGCAAACTCCAACAAAAAGACACTAGCCCGACGGGTTGCTTCACTAGCCCCGGGCTATCGGACAGCGCTTTTGTCGCGCCCTGCTTTACCTATTGCAAGAAGATATTGGAAATAATACCAGTATTTAAGGAGCTATGTCATGGTGATTTTGAGGTTTTTGGGTCAAAACTGCCAAAAATTAAAACTAAGTGCCTTTGTCACACACAAAATGCTTATAGAACACTAAGAGGAAGATATCAAGAGAATTTTCGAAGAGAAAATAAACCATAATCAGAGCTTTAGCAAGTTTTCCAAGATAGAAGCGATAACCTTGAAAAAATTGGGATGCAATCCATTTCCATCCTGGCCATCTGCAGCCCAAGACACTTATTTTTACTCTCACAGCACTAGTAGAATAATTTGAAACAAAACTGGACCCTTATTTTTGGGTTTCCACTGAATAAAGATGTATTTTGGCTTTTTAGAGTAACAATTGAATTGAAGTAATTGTCAAACTCTTCCACTGGAGTTACTGGTTTCCTAACTTTAGATTCGCAAGCTGTTCTCCTTCTCTATGCAAGTTGGACAGTCAAGTTATTTCATCAACATAAAGATGCACTACATTTTATATGTTCTTTTTGTTGTACATTATTGTGTTTTAGAACCAAATTCAAGAGACCTTGGGACACTAATTACATGTTTAAAGATAGCCCGCTCCTCAGGATTAATGAGTTTTAATAAGAACATCCTTGAAAATGTTACTGGAAAGACTACATGTCTGTGGTGTGGAGTGGTGCCTGTGGAACTGATGAAGAAAGCGCTGTGTCATTTGGATGATCAGGTAAACTGTTGCTTTGTGAATACGTATTAATATTCACAAAGCGACTCACACAGTACATCATGGGTAGTCGAACCACATTCATTTTATTTAAACTGTTCTCTGTTTCTTCCACAGTGGTTCATTGGAATTATATGGAGATGAGATACAAACTATGTATTTGGGCAAATCATCAATGTTGCCATATTATGAATATTTTTAATTTCTATCTTCTCCTTTAGTAAGTTATAACATTTAACTTGTTTTACAGATTCGTCTTGCTGCCTTTGGATTACTTTGTGATTCTCCAAGAACTACTGAGTCAGTGACTGAGGTGGACTTACAACTCCTGCGACTGTTTATGCCAGCTAATATGAATAATCAGTCACCCTCTTTTCGGCAAAACGCTGGAGCACATTTAAAAAAGGTACTGGTTAGGAAAGACCACCCCATCTGACTGTCACTTAAGGGTATAATATTTTCAGTATACAGTGATGTGACCACCCCATCAGACTGTCACTTGAGGGTATAATATTTTCAGTATACAGTGATATGACCACCCCATCTCACTGTCACTTGAGGGTCTGATATTTTCAGTATACAGTGATGTGACCACCCCATCTGACTGTCACTTGAGGGTATAATATTTTCAGTATAGTGATGTGACCACCCCATCTGACTGTCACTTGAGGGTCTGATATTTTCAGTATACAGTGTTGGACCACCCCATCTGACTGTCACTTGAGGGTATAATATTTTCAATATACAGTGATGTGACCCCACCATCTGACTGTCACTTGAGGGTCTGATATTTTCAGTATACAGTGTTGGACCACCCCATCTGACTGTCACTTGAGGGTATAATATTTTCAATATACAGTGATGTGACCCCACCATCTGACTGTCACTTGAGGGTCTGATATTTTCAGTATACAGTGATGTGACCGCACCATCTGACTGTCACTTGAGGGTCTGATATTTTCAGTATACAGTGATGTGACCACCCCATCTGACTGTCACTTGAGGGTATAATATTTTCAGTATACAGTGATGTGACCACCCCATCTGACTGTCACTTGAGGGTCTGATATTTTCAGTATACAGTGATGTGACCCCACCATCATCAGACTGTCACTTGAGGGTATAATATTTTCAGTATACAGCTTATAGCTTTTGTTATAATCATCTTTAAATAAAGTTAATTGTATTGTATTGCATTGCACTGTATTGCATTATATTGTAGTATACAGCACCAGTTGATGTGACTTCAATTCCCTAATGCATTTTTTAATTTTCTGTAATTTGTTCTTTGTTCCTTTGAAGTTTTGAACTTAATTTCCAACTTCAAGATCACTGAAAATCATTGAGAACTTCAATGAAATCAGTATTTGGTTAAAAATTGGGACAGCTGACAATAAAAATCATAAATTTGTGCGCTTTAAATAGTTTAATATCTTAACTATGTCATATTACAAAAACGAACTTTTTCAGTCCACACTAAATTCAAGGTTGTCTCTTTATTTCAGTTCTTATTAAGATTGAAGGAATGCATCAGAGTATCCATTAAAAATATCAGACAAGAAAAAAAGACTACTGAGAAGCAGTTTTATCAACACCAGCTTGCTCTTTACAAGGTAATCATTTTTATTGTCGTAATTCTAGCATAAAGAGTACTCAAAAATTACCTTTCAATAAGCCTGATATATCGTGTGTTCATGAATATGGCCAGAAGCTTGATTTAAGTTTGCTTTATTATCTTAAAATAGGAAGAAAAAATCACCAAAAGAAACAATTAAAAAACTCAAATTCCACCAGAATGGAAACTTTGATTTCTTGACCGCCTGGTGTTGAGAACTTGATGCATGGAAAGTGCACCTCATGCCAATCATATTTTTATAGTTAAAAGGACATCGGAAATGCATACCTCCTGAAAACAAAGCTATGCCAACACTTTAAAGAACGTCATGGTATTTTTAGAATGTCCTCAGTAGAACAAATTGTTTTAAAATAGCGTGCAAACATTTCTGGTCAACAGTTACTGCAGGCATAAAAGTTGTATTATGACTGCCTTCAGTTTTGGAAAAGTTGGTGGCCAAGCACTTCACACTAGTTGTGTCATATGTTCACATTATAAATGCAAACAGAACGTCATGTATATGCATACTTAGGTATTAAGACCTAAGTTAGTTATATATCAGGTATGATACATGTTTGTCATCTTTTTATGAACTTTTTTTAGGAATTCCTGCTTTGGTTTTGTGGGTTTCAGTTTGACTCATTGTTTCCGGGTGCATCCAGTACCCGTCGCACAACAGCTTTGTGCAATCTGATGTTGATGAAGCAAATTTTTAGCTTTGAGGAAAGCAGTGGTATGTGGTTTTCTTTGAACATTTATCACTGTGTTGTGTTCAGGGTGCTTTTCTTTTTAATTTTTTGGTTAAATTGTTTTGGCGACATCAGTGTTGTTCTAATAGGGAAGAGCACACAAATCAGCCAGTGGTAAAAACCTAAACATGCAGCTCTTTCCTTAGTCTTTCCAGCATCTTTGGTAGAAAACACAGCAAAAGTACTGTGCGCATTAAAAATGAAATTTGTAAGAAATATTCTAAAAAAAAATTGAAAATGTTGTCTATAATGGAGGAGGACCGCACCAGCTACTTTACAGGCTTGCCACTAAAGTAAAGAAAGAAATCTCGATCAGCAGAAAGCAGAATAATTGGCTATTTATAACCATGGACGAAAAGTTAAACTCAGAACCACTATGAAATAATTCCATCTAATGGTCAAAGCAGGACTTGAACGCACCAATTGGGTACCCTGTGCACCTATCTTTGTATTCAAGCAAGTTAAAGATAATTTACTGAAATTTGGAATCTCCTTGACAAAGCTGTGGATATGTTTCATGGTAATGGATTGTGCGATATGACATCATCATCATCATCATATGTTGCCTAAGGTGTCCAAACATGGTTCATAATTTTTGGCTTGCACTTACGTCATATCATGTCATATCAAAATTCAGAAGCATTAAAAAACGGATTTCGATTCCAAAATGTTTATGGAATTGTGGAGAGTTTAAAACAACACATCTGGGCCAAATTTTGAAGCACCAGATCATTTCATTCAAGGGTCATAGGCGAACAAGTTTTAGACATTTTTAGTGAAAATGTATGGAGCGGCCATCTTGGTGTACCACTTGGTACACCAACATGGCAGCCAAAACTTAAAAGTCATAATTATGCAAAAAATCTCATCACAAAAGATTGGATTCACTATAAGTTACATTATATCGGCTTATAAGCATCTATAATGCAAAAATAACTTTCAACTGGCTCAATTTTGTTGATACTCACAGCTTATCTGAAATAGCGTGACAAATTGAGTGACACATTTAAAACCTTTACAAATCGGAAGCAGAACATCGTTAAAAACCTGAAACTTTTTGTGAAGGATTGTAACACTGGTATCTACATACCATGTTAGAAACAGCTTTGTAGGATGTAAAGTTTAGATTTTTGAATTTTTATGTGTCATGTGCAAGCCAAGAATGATGATGGATTGCATCTTTTCTATGTAATATATCAAACACAAGGAACAGTGTTTCATCAGGATTTCTGAACTCCAAGGAAGGAGGTTGACAAAACGAGGTGCAGCCCAGTTTTTTTTTTCAACCAACTTGAAGGTGCTTGGATACCTAATAAAGCTTCTTAAACTGATCATTAAATACAGAGAAAATGAAAGAATAAAATTGCCAAAATCTATGCTAGTAAAGATCAGGTTTCCAAACAAGCATCACGCTTATGATTTTCTTTGTTCAAACTTGATGAATTATTAATGAGTTTGAGAAACCCTTATGAGCCTCCTTGAGGTTTGACTCTATAAAACCCTTATGAGTCTCCTTGAGGTTTGACCCTATAAAACCCTTATGAGCCTTCTTGAGGTTTGACTCTATAAAACCCTTGTGAGTCTCCTTGAGGTTTGACCCTATAAAACCCTTATGAGCCTCCTTGAGGTTTGACTCTATAAAACCCTTATGAGCCTCCTTGAGGTTTGACCCTATAAAACCCTTATGAGCCTCCTTGAGGTTTGATCCTATAAAACCCTTATGAGCCTCCTTGAGGTTTGACTCTATAAAACCATTTCAATTCTTCTTCCAATAATAACAGGCGCTGTTACTGACTTGGACATGCTTCGTATAAATGAAGTCATGACACAAGATAACATTTTCATTCTTTTGGATTGTTTGAGAGATTCATATGAAGTTAACAAGACAATGGCATATGACATACTTGTGGCCATACCTCCTCAACAGCTTCCATTTCAGGTAATTAAGCTGTGTAATGGTGTGCATACACTATCGTGTGCAGTCTGATTGGTTGTGATGTGCATCGATAATGCATTTGTGATGTTGTTCTAAACCTACTTTTGACTGTGTCTGCGCAAAAGAGTAGGAATAAAAATAGGTATATTTAAGTGACTCCCTGTGATGATATTGCCAGTTGCTGTTAGCAAAACCAAAGACAGATCTAGTGATAAAACATGGTATATTTAATGTGTATATGAAATAATTCATATGTTGTATTTGTATGTACCACGTGATGAGGGATACACGACATCTATTTAATCTCTGACAATTTTACAAATGACATTTTAAAGGTGCAAAAATAATGTCGTCACAAGTACATTTGGCTGAGAAATTGAGAACATTTTAATTTAAGCAGCACAGAAACATATTTTTTGTAACAAGACTGAAATGTGCCATGTTATCATTTTTAGGAAGATGGATGCCGCCTTGAATGGCTCAACATGATTGATAGACTGGTTTCCAGTCCTCGAGCAGTTGATGCCTCAAGTGCAGCTGTGTTACTAAGACTGTTTGTAGACAGATGCAGCTCACCGCTGATATTTAGAAAGAATAAGGGCGATTTAGCATCAAGTGCAGAACAAGAAAATGAACTACTATCCAATGTACCATGCATTCAATCCTTCAGAGTTTTGAGTTATTTAATTGATTTGCTGAAGTCGCACTGCTCAACAGCATCAAAGAATTTGTCCCTGATTGGTATCCAAGCCCCAATGCATGGTGTCCTGTATTGCCTACGATCTATCCTCAGCCACACATCACTGAGGTACAGTCATTATTTCCTTGTGGTAGACAAGGAGAGACAGTTATTTAACGAAAGGTTACTGTGGTGAAGTATCAGGTTTAATTCTGATCAAACTTAGCAAACATTTGCCATTCTAATTATTCGTAATTTTTAGCTCTGTTGCTGGTGATGAACATTGGCAGAATCTAATGTCGCTTCTTGTGAATGAGTGTTTTTGTACTGGAGACATCGTTGCCCCCGTGATTACCAGTGAATCTCCTGAGGGGTATATGGCAGATGATATCCAAGGTAATTTAAATAGTTGATTTTTCAATGGCATGAAGGAGGTGAAAGGCTTTTTAATTATGAGAGTGTTGAACTGTTCCTTCAGTAAATCCAAAAACAAATTTTTGATCTTTTGATTTTCGTAACCTTGACAATTTTGAAAATGCATCCAGCATCGGGTAGAATGGATGAACATTTATGCATATTCATGAGCTCCTTAGGCGGGCTATTCAACTGATGAATGCCCCATGAAAGCACCACATACAGTAATAATAAGCTAAAAAGGAAGCAAATTTGGGAAGTGGAATAACTATTAAAAATCCCACTATTGCAGTACTTGGAAGTGTTTTTACTGAGATGATAGAGTGGGTTTTTGTTGCTGAAGGGGAAATCTATCAAGTTAACTTAACAGTATGATTTCACATAACGAAAACGTTTATGTTAATTTGAACCGGGAACATGCAAATTGCCAAAATTGACATATATCACCAATCCATGCAATCATGGTCTTTATTTTATCCTCAAGCCACTAATGCTTAGTTGTGTTTCGTAAAACCAGTTTATTTGAAACCGTTTAGCCAAATGTCACACAGTCACAGGGAAAAGCGAAACTAATGTTAAATTTGTTGCTTTTGTTCGGAAAATGCTCCTTTCACAGTAAGTTTTCTAAGTTGCACAAAGTAATGGCTTGGTATCACAGATTCACAAGATGTTGACTTGTTACAAATTCAAGTACTGAAGAGAGAGTTTTAGAAGTTTGCTCTTCACTCTCCTTATGTCAACATGTATGCGGGATATAAAACCATACTGTTTTAAAAGGAATGGTGCTGCAGTAGTGTCCTACTTTCAGTTCCCCGTACAATAGTATCTTTTGTCACTTGTTGGGAAAAGAAGTTTACAACACGGTGAACAAATAAATGAATAAATAAACAATGCTATGATTAATGTCACGGGCAATCTATTTTTGAACGGCGTATATCACAGTAGGACCATTATCGTATTATCGCATTATCGCGTTCGAAAAACGCAATCCTAATTTCGTGTTGGTGCCCCTGTGCCTTGCATGCAGAAAAATGTGAGATGTTTTGGTGTCCGGTCTGCCGTTTGGCCGCCCCAATTGCCTTTTTTCAGGGGCTCATTTCCGCCGGAAATTCCTTCGAACGCGTCTCCATAATCTCTGATTCCTGCTTCTTTTATTCATTACCATAACATTTTTGTTATGTGAAATCATACTAATAAAACAAGTTGCAGACTTCTAACTTAAAGGTCAAATGAACCAAAAATTTGAATTTTTTTCTTTATCCATTTAAAGCTATTTAAACGTTAAAGGAAACCATAATAAAGCATACTTACGCAACAATTTGCCTTCCTGAACCTTTAAGTAAGTCACATAGCTAAAAGTACGAAGATTTCCGAAGACTTCACGGAAACGTTCCTGAAATGGCCGCGCGCTTCAAGTGGTAGGATTGGTAAGGATTATGACGTCACTATTGGCGAGCCAACCTTGTTCCCAGTGTCCTCTCTTCTGGCGAATACATGAGTATTCTAACTTGCGTGTAAGATTTTTGCTGTTTTCGTAATTAAAAATGGACCATTTTTGCTGTAGTTTATCGCAGAACAAAACACCATAGTTTTCCGCTCAGTCACCTACTTTCAACCTCACTCTTGACTGCTTTGAGGTGGTCAATAGTGACGTCACTATTGGTTTGTGACAATTTTCCCGATCGCTCTACGATTATGAAGGCCAAAAAGTTTCATTTTTCAACTTCCAATATCTCTGCGATGCCAAGTCCAATTAGTTTTAAACTTCAGAATATGTTTATTTGGTCCTCTTTCAACACATTGCACTAATATTGGACTAAAAGAAAATATGTCAAATTGTTGGTTCATTTGACCTTTAAGTAATGATCCGCATAAGAAGGATAGTGCTGAACGGCAATGCACGATGGAATGTCAACTATTTTCATTGTTACAACTAGTGATCTCATTGGACTAGACTCAAAAACCGCTAAAACGTTATGGTTCAAGGTGCATAAAGTCAAAGAAGCAAAATTAGTAGCTATTGTCTTCTGCTATTCTGATTGGTTAAGCACGAACATTTCCTAAAATATATTTGATGCAAATGGATTTTCTGTATTTTTATAATGAAATATAATTATGAACCATTCTAAGATATTCTATGTGGGATAGAGCCATTGCTGCAGAACAATGAAGTTTACTATCGTTCTTATGTGAAGCATTACTTAAAACTTGTGCTATTTCTGACTTCTAGTATGCAAAAATCCATTGCCAAAGGAAGGCCAAAGGACACAAATCCAGTGAATCTTTTTTGAAAAAGGCACGAAGGGATTTTGCATTCCTTTCAACAAATCCAAATCTGAATATGTTTTTGTTGATTGATTGTAAAAGATAAAAAAAAAACGCTTTTGGATTCCCCGAAAGGAACACACCCAAACATTTCACACCTTAAGTGTATTATTGGGAGTTGTGCCAAATTTGACTGACCAGAAAAAGTACTTTAATGAGAAAAAACTGTCATATCTATCCTGTGATATTTCAGCTTTTTTAAGTCCATGATACATATTTGGAGGCAGACAAATACTCAGACAAGTATTTCATGTTAAAGTTATTAAAAATCAAATATATCTTTGAGTTTGTGTTTTGTGTACAGTTGGGATACTTATCTGTTGCAGGAGCAGATGAAGACTTGCTTGAGATCCCTCACCTGTCAGATGATGTGTTAGAAGCAAGTGATATCAAGGCACCTGCTTCTCAGCTGCTGTTGGTGTGTTGTTGGAGGACGATGAAAGAAGTGGCTTTGTTGTTAGGAGAGCTAGCTGAGAATGCTCCATCACAAGTTGGCAACAGCAAGCATGGTTTGGTAACCGCCAAACAGGTAATTTAGTAACATTTATTCTTGATGGCAGTTTTTTCTCAAAATAAGAACCAAGCTGAAGCATACATGTTCATTGAAGTGATCAGTCACTAATTAACGTAACAGTTCACCTAGGACTGATTTAAATGCAAATTAAAAGGTAAACTCACACACAGGCGACAGGTGGCCCACACGGCCATAGCGTAACTCCGTTTCTGTAGCATGAAGTAAATAGGAGTGTTGCTACTCCCCCACAGATGGGATCCTAGTTCATTGCAGGGTTACCCCAGTATTATTATATGTTGGTGCATGGTAATTATTTATACACCTGGGTGGACAGAGATAACGAAGAAGAAAGGCCAGATCTCGAACAACCACCTTCAGATGTGACACCACACCTCCACAAAGCCGCCTGCAAAGTAATGAAGAAATATTTCATCACAACTTCAAACTATATAACTAAACAGCAATATAGGAGGTTCAAGAGGAAACAACATGAAAATCAGGTTTTGAACATGTTCACCTGTTATTTATAAAATCTGAAACTGTTATTTTCTTTTAGATCAAACATTCATTATGCGGGTATAGACACTGCCAACAAGCGTAAATATACACTTCATGTTAATGACACTCTCACTTGGCTGTTTTAAAATGACTTATGTTCGGTTTTGTTTCAGTTATGTACCATTGGTGCATTCTTCACTAAAGTACTGCTGACTTCAAAACATAGAGGTGCTTTTGAGTTAGCATACACTGGCTTTGCTAAACTCTGTGCTGTTATGTGGAGGTATGGGGTTTAAAGTTTTAGTCAAAGCAGTTACAAGATAAGATAATATATTTGCAGTGTGTTGTATCGTCCTGCTCGCTTGTCAAGATTAGGTCATGGTAATCTAGATAGCAAATATACAGAAGCTGCTTGCTTGTGTAGTTACGTTTATCATAGTTTACACAAAAACACAATGCATGTCCCACTCGCTTGTCAATTTCAGTTGGTGATAGTCTACACACAAAAAAAAAACACAAATACAGGTCTGCTTGCTAGTCTTGTTAAGATTGTACTTAGCTAAGTTTTCCTCAATAGATTGTAACTTTAATTTGTTATAAATAGAATGTTTTTAATTATTGTCTTAGTTACAGAATCATTGTAACTATATGGTCATTTTGAAAGTGCTCAAATACATCACCGTGACACTTTAAATCAATGTGAATGTGTTTCTTTTTCTGCTGAATAGCAGTACAGATAAAGATCTCCGTCAGTTACCCAAGCAGTGGTTACAGTCTCTGTTGGATGACCTTACAAGTGCTACTCCATCAAAGGCTTTATGTGGCACACGAAGGAGTGCTGGTGTACCTTTCTTTATTCAGGTTACTATAAATCTGTTAGCTTATAACGCAGTTAATAAAATAAATAAAATAAATCACTTTATTTAAGTGTCAAGGTATTTAGCGCGCAAGCACTAATTGGGGACACTAAATATAGAAACAAATATTGCAAATAGAACATAACACGTTAAAAATCCCAACTGGCAGGAGGCAAACCAGTTGGCTATTTTACAAGCGTGGCCGAGGAGTTGGACTCGGGACTACCGTGAAACAACTCCAGATAGTGGTCAGAGCGGGACTTGAACTCGGGACCACCGGGTTTCAAGTCCAGCGCCCTAACCACTCGACCACGCTGCCTCCTCCAGTTTGTTTCTTGGAGGCAGTAACATTGCAGTCCCTTCACAAATTGGAGCTGTTGGGGTCCAGTCCCCAAAAAGCAGATGAATCAATATCTTGGCTCTCCTTGTGAATCACTTTCTTGAGTGTATTATATAACTTTTCAAACACTGCAAATAGTTTAAATCTTATTATTTAGGAATGGATATTCAAACCTTGATCGAAGTTGTGATGTGCTTTCTTAAACTTGATGAATTGTTAACAATTTGTGTGAAAGGTTTGTTTTTGTAATCCTTCAGCTCTTTTATGGATTAATTGTAAAGTATTTTAAAGACTTCCAGCAGTACATTACAAATTGTCGACTTGTGAGTACAATCATTATTATTTATCATAATTTCACTATAGGCTATTGTGACAACTGAACCATCCGCAGCTGGCAGAGCATGCTTTAAACAAGTCATGAAGGGTATGAAATATCTTTGTTTGTTTTCCGTATATCATTGTTTGTTTGAGAAACAACACATAGTTTTTTAAATGTACAAAACAAATCTATTTAGTAATATTTCATGAACTGTAAGGCAAATTTCATTTTCTTTTTCATACCTTTTTTTGCGTAGACTTACTGAAAATTGCATCTGAACCAGTTGAGGAAACCAGGATCCGTGATTCAACTCTTCCACAGGTTTGCAGCAGTTTTATTTTGTTTAGTGGTTTAGACATACACTTGGTGCTCTCAAATTTAAAAAGCAGATGACCATTAGTGTGTAATGTAATAGAGAAACAGGAGCGATGGTTGAGCTCAAGATACATTTTAAATATCACTTTCGTGAAACCGTGACTTACAAACGGGTAATTACATGCAACGTCACAAATAATAATGACTGTACAAAACGATTTTCAGTAACTGATTGTGGAAGGATAGTCTGTCTTGTATGATGGTCTGAGCAACTAGTCCTAAAATATGTGTGCATGCATTGTGTGACATTAACTGTTGTTTTGATCAAATGCTAAAGACAAGTCATCTTCACTGTTGAGTAAAAGTAAATAAGACAAGAACCACGGCTGACACTTTATGGCTGCACAGTGCACCAGCAAGAAAATAGCCTGTTCAATCAGACACGATGAGAACTTTTATGAGTTACAAAACCCTTAGTCAGTCAATAAATTCTGGGACAGAAAGTGAAGTATAAAACTCGAAATGAGCATCATTATTATTATTCCTGTACAGGTTCATGCATGCAACATTCTCCGTGCTTTGTACCGTGAAACCAAACTTGGCGAAGATGTGTTTCCTTTTGTTTCGGATGGGGTAGTTGTGGCTATCACTGGATTCCATTCTGACAGCTGGGCAGTAAGTAGACAGTTTCTGGGTTAATGAAGTACACTGTATTTACAATTCTGCATTTTATGTTTAGTCCAGTCATTTTATGGAAAAAAATTGGGTCAACCTAAAACTTATTGCAACAGAAGTTGTTTCAGCAGTTTTAAAACCAGAAAACCATCCTCTACAACATATCAAAAATCATATTAAATCGTAACAGGGGAAATGGGTCAAAAACAGGATTTATCTATAAGCATTTTTGTACAGAATATTCAAAAATGCAAATCACTCATACTGACTTCCCAGGAATATGCTTGGTATTTTTAGCATTATTGCGTATTTCACTATCAAATCTACAAACCTGTGTTGTTATATTTCTTCTGTATAAAAAAAAATAAATGAATAGAAGCCGATTTATTTCAAACCGACTAAAAATAAATGAGCCATGTGGTTGTTTCAAGCACGCGTTGTGGCTGCGCGCCGACAGAATGTATATCGGCGGATGTTTGTTTACATATTTTGCCTCATTATAATTAATAGCGTATGCGCTTCACTCTGAATATTGAAAGGGCACATCATATTTGGCATTTAGCTTTCTCTGGTGATTTGAGCCCGATATGCCAGATACTCTTTTAGTGCAATGCTGTTTTCAAAACTCGAAATTTTACAAAAAGAATGTATGGCTCATTAGCACTTTTGCCACCCAGTAATTTTGCAGTTTTGGATAGCTGATATTTCTTTAAATGTAAAATGCAAAAGAGCTATAATTTGGGTACATTACTAAGTTTCACAAGTTCTTTCAACGTTTGAAGTCAATTTGTATTTACACGATGCCTTCTCTACGTCAATACGTATGCTAAAAAGACAAAATGTAAACCTTGACGTCATAAAATATTCCCCAACCTGACAAGGGTTGTTCATTTCACCTGGATTGTCACCACGTGTCGCGCCTTGCTCGTCGTGTCTGGAAAGCTTTGGAGATCCAGGTGAGTCGTTATTTCTTTGCCTTTACTTATAACAGTACGACTATAAGTGCAGAAACGCCAGCATTTAAATGTAATTATACATGGATTATCATTTCTCCGTTTAAATTAAAGAAGTACGGTTGTTGTAGACTATCAGCTAGAGTGCCAAGCTCCCGTGGAAACCATAACACCCGATGAGATCGTACCTACTGGTGATGCTGTTTCTCACCTGGACAACAGTGCAGAACACTGTAATTTATATTTGACTAATGTGCCATATACAATTCGTGTGTAACCTCACTCCGCACACTGCTGTAGTTAATTGACTATTTTATTTATTACAGCTCACAGAGATGATATAATTACAGGCGACAATACCTCTGGTTCCACAAATGCACCTACAGGTGAGTTAGAATTAGGTTTGGTTAATACAAACTATGTTTTGCTCTGCTGTTGCATGTGACTGAGATATATCAATGATTAATTCACAGCACCCGACAATACTCCAGACCCGGCGAATGCAGAAAGCTCGATAATAAAGGAGGCCTGTGCACTGCTCGAAAAGAAAACCACTGCCGAGGAAATCAGTACCTCAAACACGTTAAACATCATCAGGGATTGTGTGCGTGATCAAGAAACGTTGTCCAGAAAGACCAGCCGCAGATTTGCACTTTGGATTCAGTACATGAAGATGATAGATATCTTGCGCTCTTTCGTCAAAGCAGAACGTATATCCAACTAGGAGCTACACCTTCAAACGTTGGCAGAGATGCTTCCCTACCTTGCAGCATCAGGGCACAATCTATATGTAAAGTGCGCGCGTCCGTATCTCCAGACAATGAACCAACTGCCAACTCAACATCCAGATGTGCATCGAGCTTTTCTCTCGAGTTTTCACACCGTACTACGACGCGACCGGTTTTGGGCAGGCCTGTCTACAGATCTCATAATAGAGCAAGTCTTGATGAGGAGCCTGAAGACAAGCGGCGGATTAACTAGAGGAAGGGGGATGACCCAGCAACAGTGACTGATTTGGCTGCTCTCCATGCCAACCTGTACAGAAACCAACCGCACGATGCAGGAGCTTACTGGGGTACAGTACAACTCTGAAGAGCAAAAAAAAAAATGACATGATGACTGCCAGACAACAGCGTGACATGAAGGATACCGTTACTGTTCTCACCGCCCTGGCCGAAAGAAATCCCTTCTTGTCTCACCCAAACCTCCGCAACATCATAACCGGAGTAAACCCCGATAGCGCTGTAAACGTGGATACTGCCCGAGCAGTTGGAGAAAAGATTTTAACAACGATGACCGGACATTCCGTTACGGATTACGCATTTAAGCGCAATGCACAGGCTGTTACTGTTGTGTCACAGTCGTCTGTCACGATCGAGAATGACGTCGTCCAGGCGGATCCACAACTGCTCTTCCAACGGCTCATACTGGCCTGTAGCAGCTCAGAAGATTTGGCGGAGCTATACCGGTACGAACTGTGTAGTTACCCAACTGCCCTGTTCGAGAGTCCCACGATGCTGCGGCAGCCTCAAAACTCAAAAGCCTGTTCTTGCAGATGCTCTTTGGGCTAAACTGATGCCAGACGCCAAGACAGGACCAACAGGAGACGTTCAGTACGTTCTAGACGGCGGGGCACTACTCCATCGGATTCCACGGCCTCTAGGATCAGCCACGTACCAGGAGATTTGTAATATGTACTGCAGCTATGTGACAAGGAAGTACGGCAAGTCTATTGTAGTGTTTGATGGGTACGAAAAGGTATCGACAAAGAACATGACGCAGAGGAGGCGAACAGCTGGGAAAGTTGGAGCGACGGTGACCTTCTCTCAAGACATGAAAGTCGCGATGAAGAAGGATCAATTTCTGTC
This sequence comes from Dendrophyllia cribrosa, assembly GCA_024195265.1. Lineage (NCBI taxonomy): Eukaryota > Metazoa > Cnidaria > Anthozoa > Scleractinia > Dendrophylliidae > Dendrophyllia > Dendrophyllia cribrosa. The sequence goes on along the minus strand of JAJLRJ010000006.1, from coordinate 22,079,286 downwards.
GAATGTGAAGAACAAGCAGCAGTTCATTAACATGCTCAGCTAGTTTCTGCAGAAGACCGACTGTCTGACTTACCACGCTCAGGGTGACGCAGATCTTCTCATTACGAAGACAGCTGTAGAGTCTGCGAGAACGAGAACCACAGCACTTGTCGGCGACGATACTGATCTACTCGTGCTTCTTTGTTACTATACCAGCCCCGACAGCTGTGACCTGTACTTCAAGCCAGAGCCTAAGGCTAATTCACGACAACGCGTTTGGAACATCAAGAAAGTTAAGGAGCAGTGGGGGGCGGAGGTGTGTGACAACATTTTGTTCATACACACCATCACTGGGTGCGACACCACATCCCGCCTGCATGGAATCGGCAAAGGTGCGGCTTTGAAGAAATTCGTTAACTCCCCATACTTCCGAGAGCAAGCAAAAGTCTTTAATGTGACTTCCACCGTGGATGAAATTGCTGCAGCGGGTGAGAATGCGTTGGTATCTCTATACAATGGGAAATCCGGCAATAGGCTTGATGTCCTCAGATGCCAGAAGTACTGCAAGAAATTGGCAAGTAAGAGCACACAAATCCAACTCCAAAGCCTACCACCGACATCTACTGCAGCAATATATCACAGCCTACGGGTGAACCTGCAAGTAAAGGAATGGAAAGGCGAGAGTCTCGATATGCGAGCAGAGGAGTGGGGCTGGAATGTTACCGAAGATCGAGTGGTCCCGGTTATGACACACTTGCCACCAGCGCCCGACTCCCTTCTGTGGATCGTAAGGGTGCAACTTCTCATCATACTGCAGCACGTTAAGATGTACCTGCCGTAAGCACAGCCTCGAGTGTTCTCCAGCATGTGGCCAATGCAGAGGATCTGGGTGTACAAACTCCGCCATAAAGTCAGTGGACGAAGACAGTGATGACCCTGAAGATTAGGCACTCAAAGAGTTTAGCCAAATGAAACGATTTTATATGAAAATAAGCTCTCTAGCTGAACTTGTGTCTTATCTTACTCTATATTTACACTCCTGTACCAATTTTGAATGATTTCAGACAAATGTAAGACCTGCAACTGCATAATAAATCAACTTCCGGTTCAGAGCCTCATTTCCATGTTGCACCAGAGAGTGAGATAGCGTCACTATAAACAAACCCGTTTTTGTTGATGTTCCCGTATGTCGATTAAATATGATTTTTAGTATGTTGTTATAAATGGTATTTCAGATAATATTATGAAGAGAAACCTTCTGTTGCAATTAGTTTTGGGTCAAAACCGTAAAATGACTGGACTAGTTTTAAAATATTGATTACACAGAAAACAAAAGTGTTACAAAAGAGTAAGACCAATGGATCACACACTTAAGACCCACCGTCAATGTTTCAAATTATAGATTATTATTGATTATTGAGCAGGATAGATATGCATTTGTGGTAACAGTAATTTATCTTTAATTATATCATAGGCTATTTTTTTGAAAACCTACCTTAAAATCCTTATGATCAAAGGTTTGGTAATACATAAGCATGTAAACATAAACGATAAAATGGAATGACATTTCGGTATCCTCATGACGCCATTTTCAAGTCCAAATGATTAGAATAAACTGTCAGAAATAGTTTTCACGCAAATAGTTTGGCTTCAAATGAGCCCGATGTGACATTAAGAGATGATGAAAAATGTAAAAATGTTAATGTTAAAGTGCCAAAAAATTATGAAAAAGTTCCAGACGTTTCGGGCTTTGCCCTTCTTCAGTAGAAAAAGGGCAAAGGCAAAGCTTTTCATAAATTTTTAGCAATTTAACATTTTTAAATTTTTCATGTTCTACAAATCCAAGTGCCACGCAGCCACCGAACATTTTACCAAATTCTATTCTCCAATTAGCAACATATTTCGTGCCCTTCTAAATACTTAAAATAAGAATTTATTTTCTTGAATAAGCAAATAAGAAATGACTGTTTTGAATAAACTGGTATTATCTTAATGCATTGCATTTCTGTGTCAGATGCGCAACTCATCCACATTACTGTTTAGTGCGCTGGTGACCAGAGTATTTGGAGCCAAACGAGCAAGGGACGAACATTCAAAAAAGAACTGGTGAGATATCCTTTCATTTTAAAGCGCCCATAACGATTTTTTTTTTTTCTTATCTGAATCTACACGTCACGTAACGAGCGTCTGCGAAAAAAATTTTTGATTTCAGCCAAACGTGAATTTTTTATGGTTTTTTAAAGTCTTCGAAATTTGCCGCCATTTTGGTCCACCATTCGCATTAGTCTCCTCTCGGTCTCTCTCGGTTAACAAAGGATCCGTGACGTAGATTAAGGAACACGTGACTTCAAACAAAGGAACTTGTGACTTCAAACAAAGGAACTGTGACGTAGATTAAGGAACATGTGAGCCCGTTGGCCTTCTTAACAGCGGGATGGGTATACCGCAAAAAGATTTGAAATATTCATAAAAAATTCGCGTTTTGTGCAAAGCGCGAAATTGTTTCGCAGAGGTTCCTTGCGTGATGTTTACATTCAGATGAGAAAATAAAAAAATAAACGTTATGGGCACTTTAAGTGCAAAGCAGTATTGATATGGTGCGCAGAGGCTGCCAAATATAGTAGGACTTTAACGAATTTACACTTCGTGGTTGTAGTTGTACAATTCCATTTGAAGCGCACATCCTGCTGAAGTGGAACAGAAGAGTTGTAGTCCAGCCTTGAATGATGCTTGTTTCGGATGAACTATTGTGCTCCTTCTTCAAAATAGGAAATTTGTAATTTGTAGCTTAAGTGCCTTGATTCACATTTTTTATCGTGCCCTATGGCAACAAAATATGCTTCCAAAACCACAATATGTAGATACTGTCTGATATTTTATATACATCTAAGTAATATTGAAGAAACATTGTCAGGAAAAAAAACATAAACCATAAACGATACGAAACAATGGAAGTCTGGGAACAAGGCAAATAAGGCTCATTAACTTTCCTTTTACTGATGTTTAAGATTTCTTCCGTCCTAAACGTTTTTCAAAGGATGACTTGGAGCATACTTTGTTATAATAATGTGCAATATTTACCTGAAAACACAATAATAGTTTTCCATATCTCTGAAAACCATTCGGTCGTATCGTTCATAGTTTATACTTTTTACCCGACGTTTTTTCAATCAGGTGTATATTACTTCCAAAACTACAATGTGTCACTTTTTGTTATTACCTCGTGAATACGCGAAGCATTATGAACGAGTTTAAGCAGTGTGACTCGATCACTCGGCTGTAAAATGTTCTTGGTAATTCCGCTGACCAATGCTTAAGGCTTCGAACTCTGGAGGGAATGGTAATGGATTTTTCAAGACTTAGGAAAACGCCACAACACGACAAATGTTGTTGTTAAATGTGTGAAGTTTCGCTGCCAATTGTAAAATTCAAACAAACCAAATTTTGTTTGATGAATTAAAAACATGTCTTAGCTTGACACAAATACGCATTGTTTGAAATAAGAGAGAGAACTAGATGTTATGTTTTAAATCTGTTTACTCATCAATTCTTTGACTTATTAAAACCGATCTGCGGACTTCAAATGGGTTTTTCAAGACTTAGGTAAACGTTGCAGCGCGGTAAATGTTGTTTTTAAATGTGTAGTCTGTGAGCAAGCTCTCGGGCTCGGTATAAACCAAATTGTGTTTGTACTGACGATTTAAAATTTAAAAAAAAAAACATGTTTTAGCATGACACAAATACGGATTGAGAACTGGATGACTTAATGTTTTAAATTTGTTTACTCATCTATTCTTTGATACCCTAGTTTCCAAAAGTTTTTATCGCGCTCTTATCTCTCTCGTTTTACACGCTTCTTTTGTCTCATATATTCGCCGCGAGAAAATCCGGCCTCGACTTCTCACGAAAGCGTGCCGCGAGAGAACCTCTGGTCCCCACGGTAATTCTTTGACTGCTCTGTGAAACAACAAAAACCTTGCACTGATCACAGGGAATCCATACGCTTATTTGTAAACTGCAAATGGAATTAAAATGGCAAGTTAACATCTACCATTTTAAGTGATGCTCCACATAGGAACTACCGTAAACTTCATTGTTCTGCCGCATTGGCTCTTTCCCACATAGAATATCTTTGATTTAAGAATAGAGGAGGGGCTGATGGTTCATAGTTATATTTCAGTATAAAAATAAAGAAAATCCATTCGCGTCAAATAAATTTTGGGAAATGTTTGTGCTTAACCAATCAGAATAGCAGAAGACAATAGCTAATAATTTTGCTTATTTGATGAAGTTCCCCAAATACAATATCTTTTGAAAATTGCATGTTGTGCGATTGGGTCTCAAATTACTTGAAACCTTAAAATAATTAGACAAGATTTTGAACCTTAACTTTTTAGCGGTTTTCGAGTCTAAGCCAATCAGATCACTAGTTGTAACAATGAAAAAAATTGACATTCCATCGTGCATTGCGTTTCAGCACTTTCCTTCTTATGCGAATCATTACTTAATTCCATTTACAGTTTACAAATATAATAAGCGTGTGGGCTCCGTTCCTACGCTTGACTCAAAAGTTCACAACAAATTTAACGCATTACGTCATCCACAATGCATAGTATGTCATTCTTAGGCGTTATCATCTTTTTCGGAAAAAATTGCTTTATTTGAGTTTTTACAAATGACTCCCGGTCCGCCATCCACTCAGTATATAAAGAGCGTTCCATATTCACGAGTTGGCTCATAGAAGATTTGATTATATATATGTATGAAATCAAGCCTTTTGGTGTGCTAATTATAGCATATCTACATGTAACTCAACAGAATCTCTTGGTTTCTCTTGTTTTGTCTCAGACTGAGTCAACACAGTAAGTTGTTTTGTTTTGGTCGTGTTACTACTCAACTCATTTTGATTGTTAATTTCTTGTAGTATGACAGGAAGAGAGTTCTTCTCCAGATTTCCAGAGCTTCACTCATTCCTACTTAGTCAGCTGCAAGTTGCATGTCAAGGAATTGACAGGTTTATCTTAATTTCTTGAAATCTACACCACTGTCTTGTCTGTAGCTTATGTCCACCATTATTGAAAGTAGCTCCTAAAGATTGGATTGCAAAAATGGCAGGGATTTATTTTACTGCTGTTTCGCATTTGGTGCAGGACATTTAGGGCCATGTATTCTACAATTCTGTTTCTGTTTTTGGGTGAATGTTTTGTCATTCCATATTCATATTACATATTCCACTCCACCAGTCCATTGTTGTTGTTGTTGTCCATGCTGTCAATTCACGTGTTGTAATATTCCGCTATTCTAAACATTTCCCACTCCTGTGTTCGTTTTACACGACGCAATGCTGACGAGAGCATTGCTAGACAAGTTGCAGATTACATGTTACGCGCTTGCAACTTGCCTCGCAAACATTGCGATAAAGTCGAGAAGTATTCAACTTTTGTGCTACTTGCCAAGCAATCTTTTGTTGCTAGACAAGTTGCGATGAGAGGGTGTTACACGTGCAATTTCATCCGCAACTTGTCTTGCAACGGTTCTCGTCAGCATTGCATTGCAAGTTGCAGGTGAAATGTGCGTCGTGTAACAGCACCTTATGGTTGACCTTTAATTCCACTGTTACTATATCTAAACTGCAGGGAGAACACTGCCCTGCACCCGAGCCTGTATCCTGTGCTCGTAATACTATCCCGTCTTTACCCATCAACAATGGATGGTGTTGATTCAGCGCTCAATATGGCAATGTTTGTGCCATTTGTTATCAGGTAACACAATAGTTTAGATCAGTTAACCTGTCAAACTGGTATACTACACTGTTTTATTTATAAGTTTGTCTTCATGGTTCACCAAAAAAGTGGTTTATTCTGCTCCTGTTGGTGTTATTGCAAACATGGAGTTATGATCTGTTAAAAAGCAGCAAAAAAACCTGCAACTTCGATAGAAATTTACGAAACCCTCAATTTGGAGCAAAGAATCTTGGAAAGGGTACAACTGATATGCTTTGCTTATGTGAACAAAAAGTATCAAAGAATAGGAGTAAATGTTATATACAAGTTGCATAAATTTGTTTATAAATGTACTGTTTTACACTTTGTTCACTTTTCAGCTGCAGGAAAAGTATGGTTATAAAGACTCGGATGATGTCTGCACGAGCTGTTGTTCCGCTTGTGTCTGGTGAATCGCTTATTCAAACTCTTCAGAAGCTGCTCCAGTCCCTCCCCTCCAGGTGAGTCACAGATAGGGGGAAAAACTACCATAACCAAACCTGTATGTGATCACGGGCTAAGCTGTAGAACGTACTTGGTACTCCTTCTCCTTGTAAATTTATGGCGTATATCACTGATTTAAATTTTATACAACTTGCAGCTCATCGCATGAATTGAGGCAAAATGAAACCCATGGAACTTTACTTCAAGTGAGTATAAACACAAAGCTTGTAGTGGGGTACATCCCAAACCTCATACCCTCATGTTGTTCGTCTCGTGATTGAGATTGTTTGGTGAGCCTCAGTTTAAGTATGGTAACAGTAGGTATGTACTCTGGGTCTGAAAAATCGGGTTAGAAAGACTGTAAAACAACAGGTTGTTATTAAAGCGTTTGGTTTGTAGTAAGGGTGATACAAACTGTGGCACTTTTGAAGTCGTGAGCTAAAAGTATGTGCACAGCTTTGTGTTTAAAGGGAACCTCCATTGTTATAATAAAATTAATTGTCGTTAAGTTGTTGAAAATGAAGTCTAAATTTAAATTATTTTAAAAACAAGTGCAAATGTTATTTTAGTATACAAATAATATTCCTGTGCGCCAACATTTTCAATTTTTATGACGTGAATATGTGAATATCGAATCCACTTGGCCATTAACGGACAGCATTTAAAAGAACGTCGATTCTTAACAGTAGCGGCAACCACATGACGTCAAAAATTTAAAATGGCGGCGCGCGGAAAAATTTCAAGGCGAAAATCGGCGATATTCATATAAACTTCTTTGTACACTGAAAAAATAATTTTCATTTGTTGTTAAGAGAATCGAAATGTAGACTTGATTGTTCCCTGTAGAGAGTGAACATTGTTTATTGTAGATTTATCATCTGCTGAATGGTCATGTGCATGACACAGCTGTGTCAAGTGCAATTATCAAACAGATTGCGAGCGACGTCCTTCCACAGCTGAACCACTCGGCCTGGCTTGGCACCAGGTATTATTGCTTTTGATCATTGATACGCATATTTATACATCATTATTATTAATTAAATGCCAAGAAAATATAAACATTTTTGTCGTTAATAACAGGATGAAAAAACCTGGCATGCTGACGCATACTTGTGTGGCTTCAAATTATGATCTCACTTATTCTTTAACAATACAGTTGAAGAAAATCATAAGTATTAATGACAAACATAAAAGGCCATTGAATTCATAAATAAAGGTTGCCAAAGAATAAGAAAAAAAAAACAAGTTTAATTGTCCTTACTGCGACATGGGTAGTGAATATCGTATCCACTTGGCCATTAACGGAGACAAATAACTACACAACAAACTTAGTGAATTGCAATACATTCTGCTAATCAGGACGGGGGAAAACACCTACTTAAAATTGTCATAGCGTTTCTGTTGTGACTGTCTTATTGCAGTATTGATTTATTTCGATTTTGTAATTTAAAGGTCCAATCCGTGTGCACTGTCACGTTCAGTTTTCCTCATTATTGTCCTGGATTTTGTTGTGGATTGGTCTTGGCTTGGACATCCAGGTATTTGAAATATTTGCTTTTCATCTGAGTTCTACTGGCACATTTCCATACACCTCAGCTTTGAGAGAAATATGTAGACGCTCCTTCATTTCATAATAACATTTTTTTAAATGTTTATATCTTCTGCATGACTTAGGAGCATGCACGTGTGTCCATTGTCATAATTAAAAAACTCTCTTTATACTCTGGAATGAAAATGATGTGATTAGTTTTGCTTTCCTGTTTCTTACGTTTCAGATAATACTGAGTTAATTATGTTGGCTAAACGTGATTTACAGTCTCTGAAGCTGTGGTTTGAAAGCATGGCAATCGAAGAAACCATTAGCAAACATGATACTCGTTTGGTTATTGGTGAGGTGTCTGTTAGAAAGGTATTGGCTGGAATATGTCTGAGAGCATGTGAAGAAACGCCACCTGCCTTGAGCAGCAAAGCCTTCCATTCATATGTAACATCTCATGAGCCGGTCGGCCTGGGAACGACCACCAGTTGCTCTGAGGTGATCCCAATTCTCCTGCAGTCTTCAGAATATGAAGTCCGATTGGCTGTTCTTGAATTTATCATCTCTCACTTGCCTTCTGACGTGAAGACAAGTCTTGATTGTGAAGTTGCACTTCACAAGAATCCACTAAACAGCAGAGAAGATTCTTGGATATTCAGAGTACTGGAATCGCAAGTGAAAAGCCAGCTATTAACAATGGCAATGGGAGTGGAGCAGCATGCAGATTGCTTGGTTAAGGTAACTAAATATTCATCCAAATAAAAACGAAAATTTCTCCAGACCCACTATGGAGGAACACTACAAAAACTCACCCCTCTCGCCCCCGACTACCTCTTTAGATTTTTGCAGGTTTCCACAAAAAATGAAAAAACGATGCGCGGATTTTTTTAATCAACTTCGAAATTTGTGGATATGTGATAAAACGCTTTTTCAATTATTTGATATAACTTCTCAAACATCTATTGATTCTTGAAGAAATTCAAAACAAGAGTTCACCCAATTTTATCAAATATCGAAACCTCCTTTGTAGTAGTGATTGCCTTTCTTTCTTCTTCATGAATTATTAGTGACGTTTAGAAGGAAATTTTCACCCCCGGTCATGCTAGCGCTCATCCTTTGCTCATCACGTGACCAGAATAAAGTTTGCGAATAATAATAAAATAATAAAAATGATTGTCTATGTCCCCCCCCCCACCCACCCCACCCACCCCACCCACCCATCCAGAATTTCTGTATTTTGTTAATTCGTATTTTCTGCTGCTGCAGGTCTTTCAAGCTTTATCCAAACTTTCGGATGCTCTATCATTCCCATGGACTCTTTCATCAGGAAATCAAATTTCAGCATTCGAGGTGAGTAAATTCTTATGTCAGTTTGTATTTTGTGAAGTAATTTGTTACATTTTTTTTCTGATTGTCAGAACTTTTTTTTAACTACCTTTCAAGAAAACAAAATTTACCCTTTTTTTTATCTCGGTTAAGATATTTACTCGATTTTCACTTCAGTAAGTTGTGAATATCTTTGGCCAACTTTGCCTTAGCTCCATGTGCATGCACTGTAATAATTCCCAAGTCTAAATAAGCACCAAACCTACACAACACTGCATGAAACTATCGTTAAGCCTTTGAGATTGCAAAGGTGGGAACTGTCTAATTCACACATTAATAGCACTCAACAAAATTACTTGATTTTGATTGAACCTGCCGCATGGTCCTTCTTGTGTTTTCATGGTATCAACAGTTGACGAACATTATCTATGTTGTTCTTAGTGCTGGACGTTTGTAGCAGATCTTATCGCCGCCCGGGGTCAAAGGTAACAAACTTTAAAGGCTCTATTCCTATTATTAAGTCTCCAAGGGGGTTTCATTTTAGGCTTTACGATTTCCTTTTTTGTGGGAGGGGGGTGGGGGGTGGGGGGGGGGGGGGGGCTGATTAGAAAAACAGAATTTCAAAAGGAGGGCTCAGAAAGGAGGGCTTATGAGAGAGGGCCTTAAATGAGAGCAGGCGCTTAATAGAACTTTTACACTAAATTGCTGGAGTGAAAAAGTCTGTTTTGTGAAACAGGCTATACACTGTACGCATGACAGCAGCAAGTATAAAGTCACGTGACAGAGGAGTGATGGCAAAGTGAGCTTGTATTACAGTTATAGTAAAATTAAGCTAAACATTCAGCATAGTGATGGTGGTTTCAAGAATCTGTTATGTTTGGGGCAGGGAATGTTTGTGCTTATTCTCTAATATGTGAGTAGCCTGCGAATACAGCCGCCTCCCATCGCTCTCGGCCACTAGGGGCGTTGGCGCGAGAGAGCGTCTGCGATTAACTTTGAGAATTCCATACTGATGACGTAAATCACGCGTCGTTAATCTCGCATAATTATAATAATGTGCATGTGAAACCAAATGAAATTTAAGACGTTGACAGGCCTATCACAAATGCTACTAACGCCTGGCGTTTTTGATATGACCTTTGTTCGCTCGGTTTTTCGTTGGTTTGATTTTTAGAGTTTGGCCCTGATATGTCTTTGAAAGATCTACCGCTTTTGTATGAGATAAGGGGAGGTTCTTTATAGATCGGTCTAAGCAAAGGTTGTGATTAATTTGTCCATGAGGATATAGGCACAAAGGATAATATTTCGTTGTAGTGCAATGGTTTATTATTTCTGTTTTCATCTTTGCGTGAAAATATTGGCGAAAGAAACTGGCGGCGAATCTGAAGGAAGTCTTTCTGCTAAAAGGGGACTGATGGTGATAATTACGGGATTCTTCTTCCAATGTATCGCCCATAAATGTTCATTAATCCACACGTGCACGTGTGGCGCCGTTTGAAATATCAGTGACTTGCCATATCCGGTCGGTAATTTGACAAAAACAGAAAAACCGCAGATAATACTATAAAGATAAAACTGACTTCCTTGTAACGTCAAAACATTAAACATAGGACAAATAGATTGAACACATAGTCGAACATTTTGTAACTACAGACAAGATTAATCCTAGCAACTGACGGCCTTGTTAAGTTGTAATTTTGAGTCACAACACTGTATAATTTAAAGCATAATTATGTAAAATTATCAAATGAAGAATGATCCTCGCAGTTGTGAACGCAATTTAAGCAATTGCGAAAATAAGCCTGAAAATAATTCAGGACTTCAACGGGGTTCGAACCCGTGACCTCGCGATACCGGTGCGATTCTCTACCTAGAAAATTAAGGAATAAAAATCGCCAAAATCTGTGCAAATTAAGACAGGACATCAAAACCTCCTTTACGGTAGTGATTATCTTTTTGTTCTTGTTATGAATTATTAACGAGTTTGAGAAGCCTGTATCAAACATATTCACGCTTCTTAAAATAATTTTAATAAATGTAGAGACAACTACTGGGCCTTGTTGTTCAAGAGGAGGATAATTTTATCAAGTGGATACAAAGTCAGGCCCAGTATTTGTTTTCAATGCCATAAAAAGCCAGTAATTGTGTTAGTGTGCAAATGTTTGTCGTGAATTGCTGTTAATCTTCAGGGATGCTCTCAAGTGTGCCTCATTGGAGTTTTTGTCACGGATGGTTTTCGTGATGCATGGAATGATCAGCAGCAAGGTAAAGTCTGTGCTCACTTACAATTATTTGATGGAGCAGATTCTACTTCACAAAGCAACTCAAGTTAAATCTCCCTTTGCGATATTAGGAAAGGCGACGGCAGCGAGAACGGCACAAAACAATTGGTTTAATGAACGCAAACAATGCCTCTACACGTGCGTTTTACATGTTGGTACATTTCTTTGCCTTTCACTGCAAAACGACGTCATATGATCAAATTATAAGTTTTTTGGAGAACGTGAACACACGACGGTTAATTTCTGTCCGATTAATAAAATGTGTAGTGATTCTCGGTCACTTCTTTACGCCTGTTCTAGAAAGTTCTAGAAAATTATTTTTGAAGTATTTTTGAGATAAGAGTTTCAAAGGTTAAAGTGCCCATAACGTTTATTTTTTTATTTTCTCATCTGAATCAATGTAAACATCACACAAGGAACCGCTGCGAAACAATTTCGCGCTTTGCACAAAACGCGAATTTTTTATGAATATTTCAAATCTTCCAAATCCTATTTTTTTGCGGTATACCCATCCCGCTGTTAAGAAGGCCAACGGGCTCACATGTTCCTTAATCTACGTCACAGTTCCTTTGTTTGAAGTTTTTTTTTTTTTTTAAATAAAAAAATAAAAAATTAAAAAAAATTTAAAAAAATCCTTTGTTTGAAGTCACGTGTTCCTTAATCTACGTCACGGATCCTTTGTTAACCGAGATGGACCGAGAGGAGACTAACGCGAATGGTGGACCAAAATGGCGGCAAATTTCGAAGACTTTAAAAAATCATAAAAAATTCACGAAATCAAACATTTTTTTCGCAGACGTTCATAACGTGACGTGTAGATTTAGATAAGAAAATAAAAATAAAATCGTTATGGGCACTTTAAGAGTTTACCATTGTTAATGCTTTCTATGTGATGTCAAACACGAAATAATTATAGAACACCAAGAGGAAGATATCAATTCAAGTGCCTTTTCGAAGGGAAATTCAACCATAATCAGTTTTTGGCAACACAAGCTGGAAAACTTCAATTTATGACAAATGAACTGAAAACAGACCTTCGGCGAATCATCTAAAAAGTTCTGTTTATCGACTCAGTTATCTTCTCAATGCCTGTGTTTTAAATAGCAAACGCGAGTGCTTGTTTTCTTTGAAAAACCGAGCGCTATCTTGAATGGCTACACATTTACAAACATATATCTTGCTGTAGTGTTTACCGACGTCTTGAAAAATCCATTTGAAGTCCACAGATCAGTTTTAATTTTCCATACTGAGTTTGAAGTCAAAGAATTGCTTCGCGTATTCACGAGATAAAAATGACCACAACGTGACGTCATATCACTTGATATAGCAATCATAAGAAATAGCAACTAATTGCTTTTCAATCTGTCACAACTCGTTTTGTAGTTTCTTATTAACAAGAACTGTACGAGTTGTGAAAGAAATTAAGAATCGGAAGCATAACCAGTAGTATAACTGCTCCACAATCGAAGATTCACTGTGACACTGTAAAATCCATGACTGTTTATTCTTCATTTTGTAATTGTAATAGGAGACTTTTACATATAGCTGTGAAAAGTGAAAAAACGGCGGAATAACCATTATCAATATCGTGAAACTGAAAATCAATTTACAACATAAGAAAAAGGAAAATGACGAAACGAAACATATCATGTAAAACGAACTTACATTATTGCCGGATTTGGCGAGAGTTCCGATCGATGACGATTTCCTTTTTTTTTTTTTTCGTTTACAGATCAATGGACCTTTTAAACTTACCTTGCATGCACGAGTGATTACGAAGGACTGATTAAAGGTTTCAAATGACGTAATAACGTGCGTGACAGATCACCTTGTGTGACCGAAAAATCGACTGTAAAACAAATCATAACAATTGGATTAATTCTCGTGCATAAGGGGCACTTACAAGACCCTTAAAGCCCGATTTCACTACTCGTAGAGTTCTTGTTCTTTCAGCTCTATTTGAACTTAAAACTTTCCCCACACATCCAACTCCTGGACAATTCAGTCAAATTAAACAAACTAAACAAACTGGAACAACTACAAAGTAGTTTAAAGTGCGAGTTCGATCAAATTTTTAAAGTTCATTTTTGTGCATTTTTTGGAAAGAAATAATGTATTTAGTAACCTGTCCACCCGTTTTTCAATCCGATCAAGGGGAAAGGTTTTTTTTCGTCATTTACTTTCGCTTGCTATCTTTTGAAACTTCAGGAACATGCAAATTTAATGGCGGCCGTGCAAATGCGAAAAGTACGGCCGAAAAAATAAAACGTTTTCCCGTGATCGGATTGAAAAACGGTTTGGACACAAAATACATTATTTTCTTTCTAAAGTGCAAAAAAAAAATCCACAAAATTTAAAGATTTGATCGAATAGGCACTTGAAAATAGCGGGAATCCCTTTTTCAAGTGACGTTTTCATTAGCGTTGTCGTCGTCGTTGCTTAAAGGTCCACCGTCACCCAAAAGACGTTGCGGTCGTTGGTTTTTGTTTTGAAATGCTCCATTGTTCATACACGTGATCTGATTGGTTGCACGCATTCAAGGGTGAAGGTGGGTCTTTAAGCTCTCTTTTTTCCATAATACCGAATTTCCTTTTTTCAGTCAAATAAATATAATAAGCAAACTACCTTTACAATACAATGTTAAAGCTGTTTTAACGTGGCCGAGTACACTAGCATTATGGGTGGTCGCTTACAACAAGTTCAACTGTAGCTTCTCGGTATAGTATAAGCTGTTCAAACGTGCGTGTGTGTTCCCTTGTAGTAGAACTACTGCGGGACCAGAAAGATATCCGTATGAACGGGGTGTCCGTATACAGTGGAACCTCGATTTAATGAACTCGGTATAACGAATGATATTCTTCAGCCCGGCAAAATTACAAGTAAAATGTATGGAACAAGACCTCGATATAACGAAATCCTCGTTACAACGAACACAATCCGGCAGCCCAAACGTAAAATCTACCCCGATATAACGAATAAATGTCAACTCGCGACAAAAGATGAATGCGGAACAGACCAACAGTGTGTGCAAAGGGGCAAAGGTATAACCTGTACAGTTTTCCAGTGCCGTAGTTATATGTACAGTGTACTGTAGCTTCATACAGGCACTAAAGTACAAATGTTATTTGTTCAGATCCGGAAATACGTAACACCGTTACAAAATAATTATTAACTATACCTCGATATAAAGAACATTTTGGTTGTTTTTCCGCAAATTCGATATAACGAACCAATTTCCCCAGTACCTTTGCACTTCGTTAAATCGAAGTTATACTGTAGTAGTAAGCGGGTCAACTTTAGTGAAACTATGAAGGCTTTAATTTCGCTGAGACCGAAAACAAAAACTGTTCGTAATAGTTTATATTTGTTTCACATTCGATTCTAGGACTCGGTCATTGCTTCACAATCCTTGAAAGCCCTAACTGATTTCTCAAGAATAACTCTTGAAACAAGTTCCCCAAGTGAAAGTGTGGAATTGCGGCTTTGTACCGCACATGTCCTGGGCCATACTAATGTTACTGGTGTGTTGGTTGATACAGAAGGAACATTGGGTGAGTGAAATTTCTCTGAAGTTAGCAACCTCGTTCCCAGGGTCTCTCTTCTTCCCGCCCCAAAAGCGAGAGAGAGAGAGACCCGTCTCTCGCGCGCGCGCTCTTGGGGCGGGAAGAAGAGAGACCCTGGAAACGAGGTTGTGAAGTTAGTGTCGAATTAAAATTAGAATATTTGGCAGTCTGTTAACAATTATACTTGTATTTAGTATTCTGTTGATAGCAGGTTACCCTTGTTGAACTGAAAGAGCATCTGTCTTGCAACTTATTAGGTAGATTTTAAGGTAAAAATAACCGATCACACCCAACGTTAAATCCGTGCTAAACCGCTTAATATAACAGGTAAGAACTTATAACTTAGAATCAATTACACCCAAATAGATTTCTCTAATACTGGGCGGGTCGGTTTGCGGTTTAAGCCTATGTTAGTACCTTGGCACTTTTAGAGATCTTATAAATAGCATGGCTGACTGCTTAAAGTTATTTAAGGATAAAGATGTTACTACTTCTGAAGTAAGTAAGTTCCAGACTCTGATTGTTCTTGGGAAGAAGGAATAGCTGTGAGCTAATACAGTTGACTGCTGTTGTTGATACGTAAGAACATTTCAATTTTATGGCCCATTTGTATTTCAACAAATCTTACAACTCTCTGTTATCCCCTCTCTGTTTTGGCCCAAGGTGAAGTGATTTGGGGATTACATAGATTTATTAATGTTACGTTGTTTTTAGGTGGTGTTCCTTTTGTTTTGTGGTCTGTGGTTGTGAAGCTCCTTTATGATGACGAGCCTGAAGTGAGAGAGCGAATGGCTCTCGGGTTCTCCTGTTTGGTAAAGCGCATCGAGTCATCATCACTCGGTAGGTTGACGGATAATACAGCCCCTTAGACGAGAGCCATTTTGCACTAAAACTCAGTTTCTTCAAACACTAAGTCGTATCGTTTTATAAAAAAAAATGCGATCTTTATAGCGCATATTTATATGTCAATGCCATCACGGCGAAAGTTGAAATGAAAATTTGGTTTTATCAACGTAGTTGATAAGGTAAATTGGCCAACGTAAAAAGATAAAAAAGCTGACGTTTCGAGCGCTTGCCTTTCGTCAAAGCGAATTAAGAAACTGTGGGTTGTGCGTGGTTTATATATCGAACAGTGGAGCTACGCTATTGGTGGAAACATGGGAACATGAAAAACAAGAATAAATTGGTTGAATGCAAAACTTTCTTTGATTCCGTTGGGATAAAGAATGTCGATTAGGAAGACAAATTTTGGCTTTGCGGATTTCCGGGTGTTTCTTGGTGTTGCGGAAGCCATTGTTGGTTAGCTTTTGTGTTGTGGTGTGGGTATTGTTCAGTGTCTTTTGAATCTTTTGTTTTACGCCATTTGGTGATCACACCATCCGCAACACAAAGAAACTACCGGATTTCCGTGTTGTCCTGGTGTTGGCCGGAAAGGCCACAGATCGTCACGTGAAAAGAACATGTTCACGGAAACGGTCCTCGCTTTCTTGTACAGATTCATTACTCTGGGATGAAAATGGCAAATGAGATTAATTAACAGTGCCACTCTATCAGAATAACAAAAACATTCTTCCAATGCACTAAATCCCGTTAATAACGACAATATTTTAACTTAATTACTGTCCATGATAAAGAATACCACAATTCCAGGGAACTCTTTATGTTTTAGTCCACGCTTTACCAATTGAAAGAAGGTCTTGTTGCTTCCTGATTTTGCTATGTATCAATTTTTATGCTATTTTGTTGTAGTTGTTGGGTTGTCTTTGGGTAGCTGTGCTATGGTGGCCCCTCTGTCATTGCAAAGTACTATGCTGTGTGTTTGGAGCCTGTTTATTGACCGAGCGCCAGTCGCGTGCCTATCATGGATACTGGAATGGATCAGCGGGGACCTCACCTGCGAGTCATGTGACCAGGCGGATTCTGACGTGGATCGACTGTTTGAAAGAGGCCCTCTAAACATTTATGCTGAAGACTGCATTGTAACACGTGTTGCTTGCAACGCTGTAAAACAAGGAATTGAGATGAATAACGGATCTGCCATATTCACGCTCAAACAACACAAGGCACAATTAACTCAATTGCTACAAGAGCAGTTAGAAAAGTGTGTTTGTTTCCTTGAAACTCTTTTATTGACAAACTCGGATTTAAACAGAACGTTTTTTGGCCTTTTTTACAGAGCTTTTGCTGGACTGACTATTGTCGTCATGTTAACACAAAAACTGGATGGAAACATTTCTTTCTTTCAAAGTCGAATAAATGCAATAGCAGTTGCTGTAAAAAAACCATCAGATACCGGAGGAATAAATATTTATCTAATGATGAAAGAGTGCATGAAGGACTTAGGTACATTTATCAGCTTGTAAAGAAGTTTACATTCCCCACTCTACGAACAGACCCAGCTGAAATTGAAATTCTGGTAGTCGTATTAGAGCAAATTGCCCGTACTTTTGGTAGGTGGGATAAAATTAACGTCACAAGTGTGAGCAAAAAAGGCTGGATGAACACCTCTGTACCTTGTTAGCTAATCAACTTAGATGTACTTTTTATCGCTCAGACTTTAAGTGAAAGTAAATTATTATTTTGAAAACTGTTTCTTTTATTACGTTCATTGACGGCTGTCATAAAAAGCAACGTTTCAAAACTTAAAACTTTAACGAAAAAAGACAACGTTCGAGAAGAACTCGTCCCCAGAGCCTTCGTTTCGTTTGGTCAGCGGAAAAAACGAAGGGCTCTGGTAACGGTGCCTTCCGGATGTCGTAAAATCCACGACATCCGTTAGCGCATACCTAATGCAGGCACCGCGGCAGAACGTTTGCGCATGCGTAAACTTCAAGCACTTCCGGTCCGGTAAACTACCAGGCGTTCGTGCCGGCGTTCGTCAACATCGATGCGAACAGCATAAAACAACACTTCTGAACCAACAGACCTAGATTTTCTAGATGCAATGATGAAAGGACCACAACCGAAGAAAATTATGGTAATACACGATCGGTTCTTGCATGAATACATTTCGAGATGGAGTGAAGACTTGTTTTTTGTGAAAAAATGCGATGCAAAAATTATTTGTTCATATTTCGTTGTTGGTGCAAACACCAAACCCCTTGGTGCAAACGCTTGAAACTTGAACGATGAAAAAACTTTTCAACGAAACAAACCTTTTCTCTACCTTTGTTTTATAACTCTTCCTTTTTGTTTTCAAACTTCGCGGTACGGGAGTTTTATGTTGTTTATGTTGTAGTTCATTTTTTATTTCAGGTAATTTTTGTTTTTCCTTTGTTTCAAATTCATTAGCAAATATTACCATACCCAAAAACAATGGAAAAATAAAAATTACCTGAGATAAAAAAAAATTAACTACAACATTTACATGGGATTACAATATGTCACCGGAAATGCGTAATTCACCGGATGCTCAGTTTTCTACTCATGCGCAGTGCGTTTCGCCGCGGTGCCCCTAATGCATTAATGTACTATTGCGCCATTCTCGTACCCAGAGCCGTGATCCTTTTGGCCAGCGCCACGAATCACGGACTCTGGCCGGTTCCAATTTGAAAGTCGTTCTGCGCAGACTCAGAGTTTAATCCTCTCAAATCTGATTGGCTTACAATAGAAATGGAGCACTCTGCGCATGCACTACAAATCGGCACCAGCCAGAGTCCGTGATCCCTGGCGCAGACCAGAAGGATCGCGGGCTCTGGGGACGAGAATGACTATTGCGCTTGTTCGATGCCAGAAACCGGAAATAAAAAAACCTTTCGTGTGTGAATTTTCGTCCCCAGAGCCCTCGTTTCGTTTGGTTGAGCTCTGGAGACGAGAATGTTGTGTGTGTGGAATGGCGTTCGAAAGAACTGTACAATACTTAACAATTACAGTAATACATCGCGCTAAAAAGGAAAGAAGAAAAGCTTTACGTGTTGCTGTTATTTAGAAGAAAGATTGTCTTTGTATTTTGCCTACTGGTTTTAGGAATTCCTCGATAAGTCAACCGATTTCTTTCGTTTGGGAGCTGTGTATTTATCGTTTCGCCACTGAACGCTATCATATCCGACCAAATCAGTTGATGGGACAGCTAAGTTTGTTGATGGACACGCTATGGTCATTGATTAGGCTTATTTCATCGAACAGTGGTAAGAAATATCGAGGAAATTTTGTTTTGCATTCGTTTCATGTTATTTTAATTGGTCGTCGAGTGACCTTCGTTTCCCTAGATTTGTATTTCAAGTTGTAGCAAAGAGTACTACCTAATAAAGAAAATATAACTTGCTTACGATAGTGCTGTCAGATAGCGTTGTTGTTGTTGTTATTTAAAATGAGTAACCTAGTGGTAATATTTCTTTTCACCCGTGGGCTTTCTTCAGGATTTCTGCCTCGCCTTTAATTAATACGCGTCCCTGTTGCAAGCAACATACTTCTTTAATATTCGTGGCCGCTTTATATAGCTTCGTCTTCCAAGACACATACTGATTATTTTCGAAAACGAATCGCTCATATTTAGCGACAATCAGATCCCGTTATACTTTGAAATTTAGCAGCCGTATCTTTACCTGCTATAAACCAAACAAAACTGGGTGACATTGGTCGTTGAATGCGTTGAAATTAAAACGTTGGTTTTGTTGATGTGGTCATAGGACTTCAACATTTGAAATTCAACCGGAAGTAAAACCTTATGCGTAGAGGCGTAAAATTTTTTACCTTGTTGCGCATTCATTTTTAAACGGCCAATCAAAAAATTCAAATTTTTGTCCGTTACCAGAGCTACACGAGACGCAATTTAAAAAACACCGTGGAGCTCTGGGGACGAGAATGGACCGACGTAGAATCAATGATAAATAGACCACTTTCATAATGGCGGCCGATTTATTTATTCTTTTATATGTATGTTAATTAGCCTCACTGGCCTCATTTTAGAGTAAAAATTCTTTTGAATTTTGCACATGTTACCGAGGCCAGTGAGGCTAATTAACATACATATAAAAGAATAAATAAATCGGCCGCCATTATGAAAGTGGTCTATAGGGACTTTAAGCACCGGGAACCGGAACGGCAACGGCGACCTCGAAACCGAGAAAAGACTGGGCAGAGAACGCGGTCTCGGCGCGAAGTTACAAATAAACCAGCTACAGAACCGCAACGTTTGCCAAAATGTGCAGCTCGGTAGAGGCGGCTCTTTTCCGAAATGTGCTCGCTAAATGAGGTTAGGGAAATGCTTCTCATAAGCCGTGTCAAGAAAATGATCAACGACGGGCAGTATATGCTCTTGTACGATTTGAACACGTCCAATAAACTTGAAAATTAAACGAGACTTACCTGTAAGTCGAAGGTTGATTTGGATTCTATGAGTCATCAGCCGGGAGTGTAGGAGTTGTACGAGAGAGAGTGCAGCGCATGCGTCAAATCAGGCTTTAGAGTATTAAATAATGATCTCAATGACAAAAAACAAACAAATCGATAGGGTGGGGATATAATAGAGATAGACAGGGAGGGCGTACAACTCCTACACTCCCGGCTGATGACTCATAGAATCCAAATCAACCTTCGACTTACAGGTAAGTCTCGTTTAATTTTCAATTCTATTTCGTCATCAGCCAAGGTCGTTACGGAGTGGTACGAGATTTTAGAGCTGTCATTGAGACATTATAGACCATGTAACAGTCGATGATAGAATAAAATTATTCCATTTTATTATGGACTCAAAACACAAACATGAGAAATAGTCCAAACATAGAATGTTCTTACAATCAATATGAACTGTAGTGTTAAACGTAACGATCACAAGTGAGGGAAAAATCACCTACGCCACAATATAACATTTTGGAAAAAATTCTGAACAGCAGGAAAGTAGACACCTTGGTGATGTGTGCTACAGACAAAAAGGGGAAAACTTAAGAATGTATTCTTAGGCAAGTGACTTCAAAATAGCCTCTCCGAAATTGAACTCAGACTCAGTTGGTTTGTGGTAGTATTGTTGGAAGGTCTTCTCGTTGGACCACCCTGCAGGCAACATGATGTCTTTAATGCTAGCGCTATTGTCAGCAAGAAAGGAAGCGGAAGCGGCTCTCGTGCTGTGGCCTTTAAACTTCGATACATCAATACCAGCAGTAGATAGAACTCCTTTGCACCATCTGGAGATGGTATCCTTGCTAACTGGGCCATGTGGTTTAACATGACTGAGAAGCAATTGTTTCGAGCCATTTCGGAATTGACTTGTTCTTTTAATGTACTCCTTTAAATGTGTGATGATACACAGTTTTTCGTCCCTTGGGTAGGATAAGAAGACGAGGGGTGTGATATGTGTTCCTACACGCGTCTGCTTCACTTTGTCAGTAACCTTGAAAATGCACTTGTTTGTAGATAGATCCATGTTCTCAGTTGTTAAATACTTTATCGTTTGGCACCTCTGTCCGCTCAGCAGGCTCAGAAGAAATGTCAGCTTCAATGTGAGTTCTTTTAGGGCAAGTTCTGACGCTGAAGGTCTTCCACGAAAGTAAGACAATACAACACTCAAGTCCCAAATTGACTTGTATCGGGGCAAGGCGGGGCGAAGCTCGAAAATGCCTTTCATAAAACGCTTGACGATTGGTAACTGTCCAAATGGCACAGATGTGTTAACGTTCAACTGCAAGATAGACGATAACATGCTCCTAGCAGTATTGATAGTACTGTATGAAGAACCCTTTTCATACAGCATGGACAAGAAATCTAAGGCCATAGGTAGAGGGGGTGATAAAGTATCACAGTGTTTTTGCTTACAAAACTCTAGCCATATCTGAAGATAGCTCTGATACTGGGAGGTTGTGCCATCTCGCCACGATGCAATGATGACGTCTATTGATCTAGTGGTGAGGCCAAGGCCTTCGAGTTGTTTCCTGACAGTAGACAGATAAGGAGACTCATTTTCTTGTGCAATGGATGGTTGGTTTCTGGGGATTCGGGAAGACTCAGAAGTGTCCTGGATGGTGGGAGGGTGACTGGTGGAAGGAGGAGAAGAGATGTCAGAATTGGATACCATGACTGAGTTGGCCACTTTGGCACAACCATTACCCCTGTCGCTCTGTCCTGGATGATCTTCTGAAGTACTCGTAGAACACAACTAAATGGTGGAAAACAATAAAATCTAGTCTGAGCCCATGAGATAGTAAATGCATTAATATATAATGCCTCAGGGTCAGGTCTGAATGAGCAATATATAGGGAATTGTCTATGCAGTCTAGACGCAAATAAATCGATTTCTGGTTTAAAATCAAGGGTGTCAAGCGCATGATTCAAATTCGTGGGGTTGATCATCCATTCAGTATCCCGAGTGTGAAAATGTCTGGATTCTCTATCAACTCTGACATTGGAAGAGCCAGGGATATGGGCAGCAGTGAGCGATGTTATGTTGTGCAAAATGCTAAATTCCCAAATTTGTACTGCAATAGAGTGACAATCAATACTATGACATGTGCCCATATTATTTGACAGCAACAGCTGTAGTGTTGTCAATCATAAGTTTAACATGCTTTCCTGAAAGGGAAGTTTGAAAACATTTAAGAGCAAATAGTGCTGCCAGAAGCTCAAGGTAGTTTATATGATGTTGGGCCTCAGTAGTTAACCATCTCCCCCCTGTGGAGGTTTCATTCATAACAGCACCCAACCCATGAGGGAAGCATCAGAGTATAGCGTAATGTCAACTGGAGGATTACAAATGGTATTATAGCTGGCATCTAAATTATTTAGCCACCATCTCATTTCAAACACTCCTCTCTCCGAAATAGCCATGTCAGCTTCAAAATCTCCCTTAGAGTGTTTGAGAGCATTAATTTTATCCATCTCTAGATACCTATAATAGAGTGCTCCATATTTTACAGCTGGTAAACTCGATACCAGATAGCCAATAAGTCTGGCGATGTCTCGAATCTTGACAGAACATGCATTGTGTATGGTGAACACCAGTAGTTCTTTTATCTTATCCTCCGTAAGTGTGACTATCATTTTTACCGAATCAATAACAAATCCCAAGAAAACAATTTTCTGCTCTGGGATGAGCACAGATTTTTCTGGATGAATAACCAAACCGAGGGTGTCCAGCATCTGAACAGGATCAATGACATTAACTGTGCATTTCTGGTATGTACTGCCCTGCAAGTATATATCATCAATATATCCACTAACAATGTGGTTTATTAGCCTCAGATGAGACAGTGGTGGTTTCATCATCTTAGTGAATTTTCGGGGACAGGTAGAGAGACCATTAGGAAACACTGTATATTTATAGAGTGTTCCGTTGTAAATGAACTTGAGATACTCTTGAAACTGAGGGTGAATTCTAACGCTATAATAAGCATCCTTCAAATCTAAAGATGCCATCCAACAACCTGGAGTTACCAGATCTAAAATGGTACGTATGGTGTCCATCTTAAAATGTGAATTCTTTATAAACGAGTTCAATTTCTTTAAATTTAGGATAAGTCTGACAGTACCATCCTTTTTAGGTACAGTAAATATAGGAGAAATGAATTCACCAGGCTCATGTACACAGGATACAATAACTCCTTTATCCCGGAGACTACAGATTTCCTTATCAACAAGGCTCTTGTATTCTCTTTGTATAGAGTTAGGAGGATATGCCAACTGGCTTGGTGGTTCAGAGATGAATTACAATCACCTGAAATAGTTTGAAGAATATTACCATCTGTAGTTAGTTTCTCCCATTCATGTAGGTAAAGAGTTAATTGTCCCCCTCTAAAAAACTTAACCTGAGCTCGTAGATAGGGGATAAGAAAAGAGTCTGTGTACTCTGGAAACTCATTTACCTTGGTTTTGAGGACATTCAATTCTTTGTGAAATTCTTCTGTGTTGGAAGGACCGATTTTGTTGTTGATTTTTTCTGGGGGGATAAGCATTCCCCCCTCTTCCCCCAAAAAAAGGCTTACTCTGGTGACCTCTGAACTGGCCATTGTAGTGGCTTTTTGATGAAGCATTCCCCTTGTTATTGTGTGTTACTTTATTCATTATGTTATTGGTTGTCTTAAGCTCCTGTAGGGTTTTGGGTAAATCTTCCCCAAAAAGGAGTTTCCCCGGTTAGATAGTCCTCGAACAGGCCTGTTTGAACTCTTGATTCAAATACGGTCGTATGGCATCCCTTCGTTTGAAGGAGAGTTCCTTGTGTACATGCCCAATCAGAGCTACAGAATCAGTCAAACTGGGTATAAGAGCTTTATAATTCGGGCAAGTTTTCTTTTCCCTGTGACTGGGCAAATCATCGACAGTGATAATAATGGCACTCGACACCTTTAGTAACGTGTCCTGTAGCACCGATACTCTGATGTCTGACCTTTTGGAATTTGTGGTAAGATTTCCCCAAATCTCTGGGTTAACTTTGGGTACAGATAATGCTACACAATTACTAGGTATTTTATACTTCTGAAGTATTTCTTTACGTTTCTCAACACTGTATTCAGTGTGGAACTTGTCATTTACAAGTTTCGACAATTTTTCTGAGACTGGAGGTCCAGCTTCGTCTGAAGCGTTCAGCGCGGTGGTAATTTGAGTCAGCAACTCATCGTTGTTCAACTCATTATCCTCCGAGTGCCCCTCGTCCAGACTGTCATTGCCAAATAGGCTAAGTGCATCGACGTCTTGGTGCATGGGATCGTCTTCATTTGAGACAGAATATGCTTCATCTGAAGCACTGTCATGTACTTCTTGTGAAGTAGTTTCTTTAGCTTTCTCTGAAGCTTTGACAGTAGAATTAGATTCATTTGAATCACGTTTCATTCTTTTAGCCGAGGTCGAGTCTGACTCCTGGCTTGACTTACGTTTGTGCTGCATTAGCTCACAAAGCATTGCGTTTGAAGAAGTCATATTCTTCTGCATTTCAGTTAGAACCGTAAGGAGGGTTTTTGAGATGCCGGGATCCACCGCAACATCATTAGCAAGAGCGACAGGAGTCAGCTCCTTGTCGCCGGGACCTTCGGCGGCCATGCTTTCATTCACTGTAAAAAAGAGCGGGAAACACGTAAAGCGAAAACATTTTCAATTCAGGACGATAAATCTCACCAAACATGCCGCAGATATCGACAGTCAGTCGTTTCCAAGTAAACTGGCGATGAACAGTTCGGTTACCTGTAAATATAACGCAGAAAACAGAGATAAAAGTACCAAAACTGTAAAGTGCGACCCGATTTCAACGCAAGGACTACACAACTGATTTGACGCATGCGCTGCACTCTCTCTCGTACCACTCCGTAACGACCTTGGCTGATGACGAAATAGAATTGACCTGCCGTACGATTCTTACGACTGTTTTGACTTCGATGTTCTTGAGGACGATTCGTACGGGAGTCCAAAACTTTCGTCAATTTTCGATGTTATTCTTCACTTTTGTTGATCCACAATATTAAATGCTCGTTTAGTTTTACGAAGCGCTTCTGGTAAGCGATGTTGATTTGGCTCAGACTAATTTGCGAGCGAGCGACTCATTTCGTGACAATTAACCCCAAAGAATACTCCCGTACGGCCAACTTCGATTTGCTATTCGTACGGGAGTCCGAAAACTTTCGACAATTTTCGATGTTATTCTTCACTTTTGTTGATCCACAATGAAGATCACCTTTTGCCGTACATGAGTGATTCTTTTCGATTCTTTTTATTATTATATGTTTCATTATCAATAATTTGAGTGTCTGGGACATCTAACAAGTTAAGTGTCAAAAAATTAATTCAAATTGTTATAATATATCTGGACATACAAACCAGTTCTTCTCTGTTAACTAAACCACTTGTGAGCAAGGAAAGGTAGTCTCAATGGAAGAAGCGTTGGAAGCAAAAAACCCAATAACAAGATTCCCGTATGAATAACAATAACAAGTTTATAGCGTACGGGAGTACATGGCGATGACACATAAACGAGATTCCTTCGCGTAGCTGAATAAACATCGCTCACAAGAAGCGCTTCGTGAATATAAACAAACGTACAATATTATGGATCGGCAAAAGTGAAGAATAACATCGAAAATTTTCGAAAGTTTTGGACTTCCGTACGAATAGCAAATCGAAGTTGGCCGTACGGGAGTATTTTTTGACGCGAACATTTCTTAAGCGTCACGAAATGAGTCGCTCGCTCGCAAATTAGTCTGAGCCAAATCAACATCGCTTACCAGAAGCGCTTCGTAAAACTAAACGAACATTTAATATTGTGGACCACCAAAAGTGAAGAATAACCTCGAAAATTGTCGAAAGCTTTGGACTCCCGTACGAATAGCAAATCGAAGTCCGCGTACGGGTGCCGTACGAATAGCCACTGCGTTAATTTTAATAAATTTAGCAAAGAAACGTAGTTCTAAGTTTACAAGTTGTAGTGAATTACCACCTCTTTCTCAAAGAGCGTACAGAAGCACCAAATTGACCTAAATGAAGCAATAAATATCGTTTCCTATTTCTGTATAGTCTTCTTAAACAACATTAAGTGTATTATATCAAAAACGACTGGATAAAACCAAAGAAAAATGAGGAATATATACTCACGTTTTCACACGACGGCAAACCTTGCTATCTGACGTCGGGCCCGGGAAGAGAACGTCTAGATATTTCCCGCCAAACATGCGCAATGCGTCATTTGGGTTTTCCCTGACAGTTTTCGCGTCGCCGTTGCCGTTCCGGTTCCCGGTGCTTAAAGTCCCTAATATCTCCCGCCAAACCCTTAAGGACGTTCGCGCTAATTGTTTATGCGCATACTTACTGCGCACGCAATTCATGTTGCAACGCCATGCAAAACAGATAAAGGGCTGGTAGCCATTGCGCTAACTTTACATAGATTTTACTCGCTTGGATAATCAGTGACCCCTTCTTTTGGCTAGATAGTTTTCTTTTCCAATTCTCGACAGATTTTCCCATTTTCTCGACAGATTTTCCCATTTTTCTACCCACGCAGCATCGAATCCCGCCAACTTGCGGCTGAATGCAAATATGGCAGACGATTTATTATTCTTTTATATGTATGTTAATTAGCCTGACTAGCCTCATTTTAGAGTAAACATTCTTTTGAACTTTGCACATGCTAACGAGGCCAGCCAGGCTATACACGTAAAAGAATAACAAATCGGCAGCCATATTTGCATTCGGTCAATGCTGTTGTTTAAAAATAGGATTTACTTTAAGGGACGTCACCAGTTGATTTAATTTGCTTAATAGACCCACTCGTATAAAATTTGGCATTCAAAGTTCCATTCTAGAAATTAATTTGCAATATTTTTAGACTAACAGACATCGGGGCCATATCGAGTAAGGAAGACCGATTTTTCCAAATTAAGGTAGCCTTTCAGATCTTATCTCCGAAACGAACTCGGTGACCCCCCAATTTTTCATCGTTTAGTGTGGACAGGAGGCCTAAACGCATAAAAACTTGTGCGTTTACGAACATTAACGCATACGTGTGGACGGGGCCTAAGCTTCCTTTCCTTTCTGCGTCACAAAAATCGACTTGTAGTTTCGGGCATGCGCACAAAGCATGCCCGAAAGCTTGACTTTGTACTCCACGTTCTTTTTCGTTCTTATTCCATTTTTCCCTCGTTGTTGGCCTTTCACTAGACTTAATTTATGTAGTAAAACTTTCTCGGAAAACGCTGAGGAAGGTGAAATTTTTTAACAAGTAGTAGCAAGTGTTAGGAAGATCAGATTCTTCTTAGATTAGCCAGTCAAATCCAACGGGTCGCATCCAACTCTGTCTCAATTCACTTTTTGAAAGATTTCTTCCTTTTGCATGAGTTAGTTATACGAGGGACGACGTTACAAATGGTATTTGGACCGTGGTCCCGTCACGGGCGGTTTCAGCCGTTTGAGGTGTCATTGGGTTAACTTCGAAACATTAGCCATTGTTTCAGCCAGCAAGGCAGTATGAAAAAACCCTTGTAATCCGCAGTTAACACTTATAAACGGGGCGAGGAGGGGGAAAGGGTTATTTTACGGTATTAAATTCGCTAGCAGACACGCGCGAGGAATCTACGCTTTCGGCGCTTCATGCCTTTGCGAGCAGCGATTTGAACGAATAACCCTAA
This sequence comes from Dendrophyllia cribrosa, assembly GCA_024195265.1. Classification (NCBI taxonomy): domain Eukaryota; kingdom Metazoa; phylum Cnidaria; class Anthozoa; order Scleractinia; family Dendrophylliidae; genus Dendrophyllia; species Dendrophyllia cribrosa. The sequence goes on along the minus strand of JAJLRJ010000006.1, from coordinate 22,051,359 downwards.
AACAAAGAGCGAAAAAAAAACTAGTTAAATGATAAATGTTAACTTGCCATTTTAATTCCATTTGCAGTTTACAAATAAGCGTATTCAGTTTACAAATAAGAAAACGTCTTAGCGTGACATAAATATGCATTGCCTGAAACGAGACATTTGTATGCCGAAATACACTGGGGAATTACAAAAAAGTTCGATCGATTGTCCGAGTGAACATTTGCATAATTGTCCCTTTGTTCTATATCTTGTTCAACGCTTCACGTATTCACGAGATGAAAATGAAGTATCGGGTTTTCCGGACAAACATGACAGAAACACGAAGGTTGACAAGGGATTCCAAGTTCAACTTTGACCCACGTTCAGCAGTAAATCACTTTCGGAGTTTTCCATTTTTAATTTTTATACAACCAAGGACGACGAGATATCTGTTTCTAGGATAGCGTACCCCACTTCTATTAAAGCTTTAAAAGGTAAAGGAAATAAATGACAACATGCGAATTGCATTTCTGAACGTTTTGGGCACTGTTGAGCTTATCCAGGATAAGGGTACCTTTAAGGCCAGTTTTATAACTCAGCAATGAATCACCTTTATGATCACTTAAATGCTAATCTTGGATTACCTTTCGAAGAATCGAGCCCAGACATAGCAATTCTTATTTTGTATTAACTGACCAGTTTAACATTATGGTACATTTATTATTTCTCATAAATAAAAACGTACAATTCTTTTTTATATCTTGATTTGCTATAAACCTTCAAAGTTGCAATAAAAACTTAAAATGTATTTATCCAAGCCAACCTACAATCCACATGTTTAAATCTCATACGTTATATTCGATGTGGAAATTGCCCGTTTTACTTGGGAATGAATTTGGGTATGTTAAACTTTGATGACGAGCCCGTCAACAGCCGCAACTGTGTCCAGCGGATGCCGCTTCAGCCATGCTCTGTTATGTGCGTCCTTCAAGTAAGGTCCGTAATGAGTTGGAGGTGCTAAGAGCTGGCAGCTGTTGGACTGGAGTAAGCGAGCCCAACAATAAAGGGTTGCCATTGCTTCCGGAAAGGTCAGCTCTGCTAATAAAAAATAATCAGTCACGTTAACAAGGGCACTCTGAAAAACTATTCAAAGAATATAAGGCGAAGAAGCATATAAAGTATAAGCCAGGTCTAGTTGTGGAAGATTCAATAGCTCGCAGGTTAGCTTTTCAAGCATTGTTTCTATCGACAATGGTTTGTTTCTGCTAAGAATGCATAAAATCTAACATGAAGGATGTGACGTTAAATGGTAAAAATTAAAATGCCGGCTACATTCAATCGTGCAAATATACTGTGAAATCTATGCTTTACCAGCATGGTTTATCAATTTCTAAAGATCTCCAATAATAAGTACAAAAAGTACCTCGTCAATCCATCTGTTCCGCTTGGCGCTGATCCAGGCAGAGGCCGTGAAATAGCAGATAGAGGCAGGGGAGGCATGTTGTTCCTAGCCGGGGTACCCACAGGAGTTGAAGTAGCTGTAGGCTGCCCTGCTGGAGCCGGTAGCCTAGGGTGAGTAGGAGCAGACTGTTGTGGCGTCAGACCTGACAGAAGAGGGTTAGTCAGGTTTACCCGTCCTTCACCCATTGACAGAGGTACTTCAGACTCGCTCTCAAGGAAACTTACAAACAGCTCTGAAAATGACTGAAAACAAAAACACAACAACATTAGGCTGATGGAAAACAAACGCACCTTTTAATCTGCCTTGCCTCAATAACAAAGACGTGATATACTTTAAGACAACTCGGTTACCTTCTCCATGGCCGCTGTGGTCCTTGTGGGAATCTTGGGTGCGCTGTGACCAAACGGATTTAAACTGGAGATCCATGATCCTTTAGGAGCTGATGATCCTGTCCCCACCTGACAGCAACATTAACATATAAGGCATTTTGTTGAGATTTTAAATTTTAAAAACGTTTGAGGTCAGTTATCTTTAACGCGTTTAGATGTTGGCCACTAAAATGGCGGGAAACGCAGCATTATGAGCCATTTACAAACCCCGCAGATTCATAACATTGACGAAATATTAATCTGTTTTAGGTCCATTTGAGATAGATTAACGAAAGTTTATATTGGGCGCAGGATTTATAAAATACAGTAGTGACACATAAATATTAAACATAAACAGTAAAATGGACACTTGATGGTTCAATAGATATGGGAAAACAGGTAATGGCACTTAAGTCGGAAGTTTATGAAAAAAAAAAGAAGAAGAACATAAGCTGAAGAACATAAGTTATTAGACATCGCTTTTTCATATCCAACCCACACCTTTCTACTCCGATTATAATTGCTGTGCTGAAAAGACTAACCTTTTCCAGTTCTTCGTGTGTGAAGCCAAGCAAGCTTCCAATAACTCGCACTACATCGGCTCGCTTGTTTTCCGAGCTATTAAAATACGCCATTAGCATGTTTTTCACAAGAGATCTGTTAACAGAAGCAAATTAAGACCACGTGAGCTACAAAACTTTATCAATATAGATTTCACTAGTAAGAAACTGAGCGACAACTGACCGTCCAAGGAATTGGGTAGTCCACCACTTGTCCAAACGATGTCAGTGATTCGCTAAGAAAACAATAGATTTGTCCCGCTGGGATAGGGATTAGGGATAGGGGCATTGTTCAAGTAATATATCAATTGCATCGTTCGCCAATCACAGACATCGATTTGACAGCTACGGGGTAGCCCTAGGAATTCAAAATGAGGGCATAAGTTTCTGCACACCGTGAATTTGTTACTCACACGTCCGTAAATATTCTGAATCACGCCACCCAAGCGATAAAACACTAATATCTACTCACTTCTCAACTTTGCTGTCCGACATGTTGTTGAGGCTTTTGATTCGTTCCTGGCTGATTCGTAACTCCTCATCCAGTCGGGCGACTGTCAACACAACAGTACAATGTACACTATTAGATTCTACTCTTTACACTATAACAACCACAATCATCAACGAATTAAATGATTCCCATTTGAAATAACAGCAGTCAGTACTTTTTTCCTTGAAGGAACTAAGGGCACTTGTACCATTTGTCAGAACTGGCCGGTCAGTTTGTAACTATAATGCGGCTTTTTAAAGACCTGTTCTACCAGTCTATCAAAAGGGTGGGTGCATACTGTTTCCAAATTGACCAGTCTGACCGATCAGTTCTTACAAATACCTGCTGTGCTGTTGTACCCTCATTGTAACGAGCTTAATTACATAACTAACACGATAAAGTAAAATAGTCACAAACCTTCGTGTTTATTATTAAGTAGTTCTTCGTCTTTATCCTTAAGCTGGCTGCGTATGTTCATTAGCTCCTGTGTCACACGGGCAGCCATTTCCAGTTGGCTCTAAGGGTAAAATTCAAGGATTATTATGATAATAATTCAAATGACCATTTTCCCGCGTACATTTTACTGACCTTCAGTTGATTTTCCCTCTGTTGTAGTTCTCTAACTTGGTCCCAAGCCTTAATCACCTCTTTCTGTGCCTGTTCCTGGGTTCCTTTCAGCTGTGATTCACGTTCTAAGCACCACAAAAACAAGCAGTCAGCAAACACTAACACCAGCAATACAGCTGACTCTAATCAATGTTGGCCCTACCTCTTTGGAACTGTTCGAGAACAAGCTGCAGATTGTTGAGAGAAGTCTGGTACTGGTCTGCCTGTTCTTGGGACGAGGCTAGATCCATGACTGCGCGATCACGTTGAGCTGCAATGGTCTGGAGTTGTTCCTGAAGGTTTTCAATCTGAACAGAGGCTTGGCGGCTAAACATGACAAGATAACAACTCTCAGTGTCTGTACATATCAATGCACAGACTGACTGATTTTAATTCATGTGCCATCTTGTGAATACATTATCTCGGTTCTTCTGATATTATAAATACAACACATTAAACTGGCGACTTTAAATCTCAAACAAACAACCTGGGATAGTGAAATGATACTCTTTATTTAAATTCACATTTTCAGTCATTGTTTTTGAAATGAAAAATCACTCACTCTCTATCCAGCATGGAGTGTGAACTGGACACAAGTTGCTCTTCTGCGCGGGCTATTTTCATTCTCAGGTCTTTCTCTCGTTCCTCTCCCTCGAGGGCCTCACGCGTGTAGCTTTCTTCTACCTATAATAGTCGCCATATAATTATGCTCAGTAATTGTGAACACCAGTCAAATTAAATTACCAATATAATTGGAGGCACTTATTGGTTAATTCTTATGTAGCTAAAGCTGCTCCGTATAACGACCATCATAGTTCTCTGATTATTATGCATTCTTAATTTCCCAATGCAAACATTTCTTTGGAATATTCATGCAATTGCTCACTGGCACGATATTCTATTACCCTTCATAAATGCTGTTTTCATCGTCAATACGAAAATGAAACAAATACTACAAGGACAAAGGGGTTAGTTTATTAAAAGAAGCTGTGGTGCTGCATCGATGCGGAAGTGAAACAAGAAAATTCGGTTTTATAAACTGAGTAGATAAGGTAAATAGGCCACTGTAAAGAGATTGCATAGCCTTGATGTAGGTTAAGGCCGCACACTGCAATGTGTTGTTTAAAATGATTAGGAAGATTAAAGTTTCGAGCGACTGGTTTAAATGCGTCTATGTTATTTCCTTCAACGTCTTGAAAATGTTCACGGAAACGGTCGCCAAGTCTCCTCCCTGTTTCGATAATGTATACAACATTTGCGGAAGTGCATGTGAAACGATCAGTGATTTTAACAGATCGCATGGGCCCCGATATTTTGTCCGCGTGCGCACTCGCCAGATTTCAACACGCTTCTGATTAGAAATTTACCCATGTTCTTCTCGCGTTTGAATGGAATCAGTGGGGGTTGTGTAAAAATTATACGAGTGTCAGGGTCATTTAGTAGTAATTTAAAGTTGAACATTTAAAATATGCTTTTCCTTGACTGCGTGGTCTGCGCGTGTGAATTCTCTCGTTCATTTCCTTTTGTGAAGTTTGCAATGCTTATTGTCGATCAATCTGTTGACCGGGGTGTGGACAATACAGTGGGTATAGCCAAGCTTCTATAACCAGGAAATCTCTTAAACTTCAAGCGCTTTTCTTGAAATCAAATATTTAATCAATGGTTACGGCCGATCTAAGAGTATCCGCACTACAAATCTACATATTGCCCGGTTATTTGTAGATGTCAAAAACTCCATTCCGTATTCTCAATTTCTCACACTTTCAACGCTTGTGTAGTAGTTAACTTCGATATTTCCTCTGACGAAGGGCTCGAGCTCAAAACGTTAGCGTTTTAATCCTTTTACGGTGGCCAATTTACGTTATCAACTCAGCTGATAAAACTAAATACTGCAAGGGACTACATAACCTACACAAAAATACTTGAGCTAGTACGTCGTAAACAGTAAAACTATAACAAAAGTGCATAGTTTCTTTCAGTCTTTTTTTGGTTCAACTCTGCACTAACAAGTCGTTTTGACATAGATCTCTCTTTTTTCTTCAGTGGAGTAAGCATCTTTGAAATGGTGAATTTCCTACACAATTCTAGTACGCTATGTTGAAAATGCCATCAAAACTATCTAGGGTAAATGGTTTGGCTAATAACAATGGTTACCATATTTTCACTTCTCCGCAGACTTTGCATCAAATAAAAGTTGTGAATATTGCAGTTCTAGTCACTGGTTGTTGGGCTTGTAATACCTGAACTAGATGATTCCTCAGTCGCTCTAACTCCTGCGCCATCTTTGTCTCAGCCACCTTCTGCCCACTGCTGGCAACAGACAGCTCCTCCTGTAGTTGATGAACGCGGCTGCGAAGCTGCTCTCCTGTCCTAACCAGCTGCTCCCTCTCCATAATCAGCTCCTTGACAATCCTCTCTTTCTCTTGTAACGCCATCTTTTGCTGGTCTACAACCTCGTTCAGACTGCTGATTGTATCTCGCTCCTGCGTCAGAGCACCTCTCATCTCATGCAGTTCAGCCTGTAACCTGCTTATCTCGGCCTGCCACTGTGAGCTAGCACTGTTCATTTCCTGTGTGTGCAGCTGCGCTTGGTCCAGCTCCTTTACAATCCGTTCCTTCTCCTGGATAACACGCTGCAGATCCTGATATGAAGCACGCTCTTTTTCACTGACCGCCCTGCTAAGGCTCACAATCTGATCTTGTAAATCTGCTACTATGGACTCCTTGTCATGTAACACGTCTTCTTTTTCGTTATTTGCTTGTAATAACATCCGGTGTAACTCTTCCTTCTCACGCAGGACTTCTTCTAAACCAGAGTCACGATTTTCCACAGCTTTATTCAGTAATGCCACATTTGAAAGCTGTTCCCGCAGAGACTGAATTTCGTTGTCTCGTTCTCGAAGAGCATTGTTTCTCTGGTTTTTTACCGTAAGAAGCAATGTTTGAAAGTTTTTATCAACGTCATCAACATTTTCCTGTTGCCCGGGTTCAGAGTCTGTAAGCAAATTCGCCAACTGTAAAATTTTGTTCTTTAGCTCGTTATTTTCCATATCTTTTTGTTCTAAAATGTCGTCCCTTTCACTTTTGATGCTGTCAAGTTCTACCAATATCGAACTTTTTTCGTTTCGACTGTTTTCTAAAACTTGCTTAAGTTTCTTGTCCTTGTTCTCTATAACACTCTTAAATGAACTAATTTCGTCTTCTAACTCTTTGATTCTGTTATCACTCCTAACTAAGTTGGATTTTTCCAGAGATAATGTGTTAAGTTGTGACTGTAGACTGGCAAGCTCTTTACACAGCTCCTTATTTTCAGCCAATGATTTGGTAGCTAAATTACTTTTCTCTTCTACCGTTTGTCTAAGATTAAAAATGTCCTCCTGCAGTTCTGAGATTTCTTTTTCTTTCATTTCCTTTTCTCTAAAAACCGAGTCTCTTTCTCTTATTAACACATCTCTTTCCTCCCGAAGCATTTTGACTTGCATATCAACCCCGTGTGGGGAGGGGTCGGGAGGACTTGAACTTCCCAGTTGAGCCAGTACAGCAATCTGCTTGTCCTTCTCATGTACAAGTGTTGTTAAAGTTTCGTGTTCAACCTGCAGTGAACGTATTTGATGTCTTAACTGGGTATTTTCGTTTTGTATTCTTTGTTCTTCCACAGTTGTACCCCTATTGCGATCTTCCAGAAGTTTCTGTAATGAAGAGTTTCTTTCTCTAAGTTTACCTATCTCATTAGCTTGTGATTCATTCAAGGCGAGAAGCCGTGTATGTTCAGTATGCAGTAAGTGCGAGGCTTTGTCCTTCCCATGCATCTTCTCTCTCATGGCTTCTAGCTTGTCATCTGCATTCAGTAACTCTTCATCTCGCAGGCTCAAGTCTGCTAACAGCCGCTCCCTCTCCTCCCTTAGTTGCTGTAATTTGCCTTCATATGCCTCCTGTGCCCGGTGGGTTGTCGTGTCGGTCCGACTCACTAGTTCTATCAATGAAGCATCTTTCTGTTTCAGAGCTGCCATCTCTTGATCCTTTTCCTCCAGTAATCTTAAAAGTTGTGTTTGTTGATACCGGGAATCATCTGAGTTGGATGCATTCAAAACTTGAGTGTGAATCAATTGTTCCTTTTCCTTCAATGCTTTTGACAACTTAACTATGTCCAACTTCAGCAAATCTATTTCAGCTCCTTTCTCTCTTAAGTCAAGTTCTAGTTTATCAACCTGCAAGTCCTTAATTCCCAATAAATTGTTCACCTCTTCCTTTTCCTTTATGATTTCCGATAATTTCTCTTCCAAGTTTTTACACGCTGAAACTTGATTTTCAACAGCATCACCAAGCTTGCTCTTAGCCACCTTCAGCATTTCAATCTCGGAATACCTTTCTTTGAGTTCACAAACAAAATTATCTAACTTAGACGCTCTTTGTTGTAGTTCAACCTCAAGATTGGCCTTTTCTTGTGAGAGGGTTGTTTGCTGTGACTCCATATATTTGCATCTTTCTTCGTTACTTTGAACTTGCTGGTTAAGTTGCTCAACTTCTTTTTCAAGTTTAGACATCTCAGCGGTTTGATCAAGCTGAACTTTGACTTTGTCTTTGTACTCCTCAACCAAACTCTGCAGGACTTCTTTTTCCATCAACAGACTTTTGTTTTCAGCAACAAGGGTTCTGTTTGTTTGTTCTCTTTCTTGAAGCATTGTTTCCAAGTTATCCTTTTCTCCTTTCAACCTTTCGAGGTGTCCCTCAGTTTCAGTTACCTGGATCGCTAAACTCTTGTTCTGTTCATCAAGTTCTTCATGGGCCTGTTGATTCTGTCCCATCATATCAAGCAACTCATTGTTTCTTGCTCTCAACGAAGAACATTCTTGTCTGTTTTCCTCCAGAAGTTTGGCTACATCTTGTTGGCCTGTTTGAAGCAAACTTATTTCATTATCCTTAGAGGTAGTCAAGTCAAGTAAATGTGCATTGAAACTCTCTTCCAGTTCACCTATTCTATCATCCCGCTCATTGATCATTGCCATTAAGTCCTGTTTTTCATTCCTGATAATTTCCATTTCAGCACTTTTTGTTTCTAGTTCACTATGGACATCAGCCACTTTTGAAGTTTTTTCTTCGATTTCTTGAATAAGTCGTTCTGTTTGCTCTCGTAAAAGAGAATTATCTTTTTCTAATTCTTGAAGCTTATTTAAATACAGATGAAAGCCTTCGTCGGTCTGAGAGCCTTCGTTCATACTGGCGTTATTACTGGCCTGCATCATATCATGTTTGTGACCAGATGTAGGTGAATTCAGCTCTGTTTTGCTTAGTGCCCATTTACTAAGATCTGCCCGTAGCAACTCTATGCGCTCATCATCAAAATCAGTATCATTTTCTAAGTGGGGACTGCTTATATCAAGAGATACACAGTCTTCCTCTATATTTTTAAATGCCTCAAGAATACGCTCCTTCTCTGAGGTAATTTGAGCATTTTCATTTTGTAGCCTTGTTATCTCCTCTTGCTGTTCCGTAGAACTGTTACCCAGCAGGACTTGCAATTCTTTCACCTGACGCCTGAGGCTCAGCACCACGCCTTCAAGTGCTTCTTTTTCTCCTTCCCAGTCCCTTTGTGCTAATTCAAACTCCTCGACTTGTTGCTGGTAGTCTTGTAGGTGCTGCTGCAGCAGTTCTTGACTAATTGTATCTGTCTGTCCTTCCAGTGATACTTCAGTATCTGGTGTTATTTCAGGTTCAGCTTCTTGGGCTGTGCTCTCTGTCAAGCTCTCAGCTGATCCCGAGGGACTGGGTTGATTCTGATTCTGCAGTGTATTGACAAGCTCCTGTAGATCTTGAACCTTATGTTCCAACCCAACAATGGTACTCTCCAGGACGGCTTTCTCTGCATGCAGTGCCGCAACAATATCGCTGCTTTCCTCTTCATACATGCCAAGCTGCTGTCTTCCCATCTCTGTGACACAATACTTTGTTTCATGTGCTACTTGTTCACTGTCTGATTGTAAGTCCATCACAGCACCTTCCAGGTCCTCTACAGCCCCCCTGAGCTCAGCAGATCGGCCCATCAAAGCATCTTTTTCTTTTACCACATGTTCTAGTTTGGCCTGACTACGTTGATTCAGTCGTTCTTGGAGTTCTTTTAAGTCTTGACGCACTGCATTGGTACTAAGCTGTGAAGATCAAACGAAACCAGGTAAATTTGCTGAGACAAGAAAGAGAAATGTGCTGTAACAAAGTGCACAGTTATCTTAAGAACATATCTGCAAGAATCTGACTCAATAACATTTTAAAATAGCTACAAGTGCTCAGTTACAAAACTTCAGTAATAGTTACTGAAGGAATATTTATACAAAATTGTCCAAAACATCCAGTTTTCAAACTGACAAATGTGCAGTAGCGAGATAAGAGTGCAGGTGACACACACAGTACAACCCCGGAGTTAACAAAGTGCAGGAACATCAGAGAATTAAAAGCTCAAGTTTAAATAAAAAAAACACGTATGATAAGTGAAGGTAGCTGTGCAGGACAATATGAGCCATGGGAAACCTGAATAACAGCAAGGCAAGCAGTTACACCTGTGCGTATTAGCAAAGTCCTACTCCATCAAAACTTAGTCAGATTTTATCTCTTGGGAAGATGGCTACACATTGCTTTGGATAGGTACTGGTTACATCTTATTTTAACAGTTACCATGGTGACACTTAGTAGCCTGCATGGACACGTATTTCTATTTCTTTTGTTTCTGTTCAGAGTAGATAGATGAAAACAGAAAAAAGTTATATTCATGTTTTCTTGAATGATTTGTACTGATAGTGAGAACTTATTTTGATTGATGTTTTTGTTATGGTTGTTTGAAGAAGACATAAGCATGCGCTACTTAAGTCCTGTGAATGCTTGCAGGCTACAGTGTGTGATTCTGATTCAAAAAGGTGTTTCTAGCCACAACATCACAGGTGTATGGCTTTGAGTATGTTGTAGGATTAGCAAAAAAATACTCACAAAGCAATATTTTTCAGTGCAAATTTCTCTAAGATGTCTCTTTCAAAAACTAAGGTATTTTGTGTACCTGTACGTTGTAGGTGTCACTGAAGGGGTTATGCCTTATAATAATCTTGACACTGTCACAAATTTTTGCTAAGTCGAACCTTGATAAAAAAAACTGAGTTATGTTATTAATTAGGAAAATAGAGCAACAAGAAAGGTAGAAAACCTATTAAGGCTGCCTGCATCCATTATCCATTAACAATTATAAGTCAAGTCCCCATTAAATTAGAATCACACGACATTAAAGCAGAGAATCAGTAACAAAGGCAGCTAAGCTTCCCCTCCCATGTCATCCTGCACAGCAGCCTGTCATGAAATGCATTACATGTCGGGCGTGGAACATGGCCACAAGCTTGGTGTTACTGTTGTGCAACTCTTGCCTGACCTGCTGGTAAAGCTGAACCAGGCAAAGGTGACGTTCCCACAGAGCTGTAAAGTAAGCATAAATTAATACACTTAGTACTTAAAAACTATATACATGTAAATACTATATAAGATTACAGGAGTGAAATCAAAACTATATACATGTAAATACTATATAAGATTACAGGAGTGAAATCAAAACTATATACATGTAAATACTATATAAGATTACAGGAGTGAAATCAAAACTTTAAATTCAGAGAAATCTTCGGCTCTTTTAGAGTGTTTTTACTTACGTCAAGACATATCAAAATTCAGAAGCATTAAAAAACAGTTTTCGATTCCAAAATGTTTATGGAATTGTAGAGAGTTTGAAACTACACATCTGGGCCAAATTTTTAAGTGCAAGAGCACTTTGTTCAAGAGTTATAGGCAAAGGGGTATTAGACATTTTTAGTAAGAAATGTATAGAGCGACCATCTTGGTGCCCCACTTAGGGGCACCAACGTGGCGGCCAATCTCATCACGAAAATTATATTGTATCCACTATAAGTGCCATTAAATCAGCTAATAAGCATCTACATGTATAATGCAAAAATAACTTCTTTCAACTGGTTCCATTTTGTTTATTTTCATGGCTTATCTGAAATAGTGTGACGAATTGCGTGACACATTTAAAACCTTTATAAATCGGAAGCAAAAACCTGAAACTTATTGTGAAGGATTATAACACTGGTATCCACATACCATGTTAGAAACAGCTTTGTAGTAAAAATTATACACTTTAGATTTTTTAATTGTTATGACATCATGGGCAAACACTATTACATGTAATTGCTAAAATCAACATCTTTGTTGATTTTACGGCTAAATTTAAAACTGAGTATGTCATGGTGCAATTACTGTGGACAATTATTTAAATGCAGAGAGAATATCTTCATTTTGAGTAACAAACGACAAGGTTGTACAAAATCTGCAAGAAATGGGACTATTTTAACCAGAAAAGCTTTCTTTCCCCCCCTGAAACGTCCAGCTTATCAGAATAGATGCAGCCAATTTCCTTTTGGTCGGATGGGGAAATCCTTGCTTATTGCATCACGCTGTTTCACAACTTATTCGCATGCAAACTTCATTTGAAACATTTTCAATAAAAATACATAAATTTAATGTTTAATTTTTGTGGAAAAAATATTTTGAAAAAGGTATACCAAAAGAGTTTTTTTCTAAAATTGGTTGAGCTCCCAAAACTCCTCAAAAAAGTCGGCCTTGACAGTGAGACACAGGATAACCAACCACAAAATTAGGGAGTGTTCTACTTAATCGAAAGCAAATTTATAAGAAATTAATGCTGCTTGAGCTACCTACAAAGAATTTCATCAATCAAGATCATAACCATTCACTACTAAAGCTTATTTGTTTTACAAGTGTTTACATTTGTGGAAGTCTTAAATTTATTTACTTGTTCATATCTATAGCTGAATTGACACACCCATTCAACTACCTGCTAATGCACTCCTTAGTTTGCCCATCTCCTCTTTGCCTTCTCCTTTGATAAATTTAACTTTCTTCAAACTCTCCATCTCAATCTTCTGCTCTTGTTGCAGACCTTGTGAAATCTGTAGTTCTTCCATTAAATCCATGGTTGAACAACTCAGCTGTTCAAGTTCAGATTTAACTTCCTCGACACAGCGATGTAACCTTCTTTCCTCTGACTGGGTGCGATTCAACTGATCCTTCAAATTAGCATTTTCTGCAGCTACAGTGTGGAACTGTACTTGTAATGTGTTCAGGCTTTCAGAGTCAGTTCTTAAGACACTGAGTTCTCTGCTTTGATCTTCAAGCTGACTTTGAAGTTTTTCCACCTGTTTCTTGCTGGCACTTAACTTACTTTCAGAAGCTGACATAACTTGATCATGTGTTTTGGTTGATTCTTCAATCTTTGTTTCACTTTTGTCTAAATTCTCTTGCAATGCGTTGATGATATCATTCTTTTCCTCAAGTTTGATGTTTAATGCATTTATTCTTTCCTCTTGATCTTTTACCTGGCTCTTTAGCTGTGCTATGGACTTTTCTGCACCAACCAACTGCTTATTTATTGAAATTGAAACAGCAGTGTTGTCATGATTTTGACCCTGAGCAATGTCAGTATGATTATTAAGATCAGCTTCTGAAAAAAAAAAAAAAAAAAAGACCAATACAACTCCGTCGTAAATTCCTCATTATAAAGCACTATTAACATTCTACTATATAAAAGGAACACAGTCCAGTGTAACTACTACGAATTGAAGGGCTCCCTGCAATAACGTCCTCAGTGCGTTTTTGGAAAATTTTCACAGAAATCCTGGATTTTTGGCCTCCAAAGGGACTCACTTGCCAAAATTATGACTGGATCATGTACATATGACTGAAAGGATTTAATCCAGGTCAACAAATCTTCTATCTTCGAACAGAATAATTTTTTATTTTGAAAAGATACATAGGGTGTCCTGGGAGCCATAGGGTGTCATAGGGGCCCAAAACATTTTCTCAAAGATGTGGATTTTTTTCCCCATTTTGGAGCTGTTTTAAGTACCTTAACAATAATAAATCATTAATTTGACAAAACTGTGCTTTCAAAGGCCTAAAACATACAATTTTAGTGAAAGTTACCAAAAACACACTCAGGACGTTGTTGCAGGGAGCCCTTCATATAAAAGGCTGGACACTTTCAAATTTGTTCCAGCAATTTCTCTGAGACCCTTCATCCGATGGACTTCAAACTTTGTCAGACTTATTTTCCAGATAAGAGGTAATATTGTCCATTAAAAATCAGCAAAATCGGAAAAACATTTTTTTTTCCATTTTTCCATACATTCCCTATAAAATTTAGAAGAAATGTATGGAAAAAATTGAGTTCCTTTGATTACCCTCATTTTTGGTGGAATGTTAGCTCTTGTCTAGAAAATAAGATTGGCAAAGTTTGAAGTCCATCAGATGAGAGGTTTAAGATAAATCGCTGGAACAAATTTTGAAAATATCCAGCCTTTTTATTTGAAAGCGCGTGACTGACAAAATACTGAAATTATCCAAAAATTGCCGTTTCTTCGCCACGGACTTGTGTTTAGACAAGTGTGGTAAAGCACTGTTGGTTCGTTTCACTCCTTTTAAACCACTCAAGTTGTTTGTTTCACTCGAAAAAAATGCAAGTTGTTAGTTTCACTGCCGTTAAACCACTCAAATTGTTCGTTTCACTCGAAAAAAAACGCAAGTTGTTAGTTTCACTGCCTTTAAACCACTCAAATTGTTCGTTTCACTCGAAAAAAAACGCATGTTGTTAGTTTCACTACCTTTAAAGAGAGTACCCAATAAAGCAATTAAAAAAAAAAGTTGTTCCTTTCATCAATAAAACTAAAAAAAGCACTGCAGCGTGTTGTCTTTGTGTATTATGTGCCGCTTGGGATTACTGTTATGAATACTGATCGAGTTAGACATTTGAAGGGCTGGGTGCATAACCGTCTCATGTCGAACGTTAGGCCTTTTTTTATTTATTCTCGCTTAGATTTGCCTCCTCTTTGGCATTTGAACTACAAACTAATGGCAAAACATTGTTCAGAATTTCGTTTTTGAGAAATAACGTATGCAAAAAAAGATAATTCCATGTCTCCGCTCGAGAAAATGAATCCTTAAGTTTACCCAAATTTCTCGATTTTATGCTGATTTTTCACTTCAGATGGCCAAGTTTCGGCCTGTATGCTAAATCCTGTTCAAGAAAAAAAAAACAATCCCGAACCAAAGTTCATTCCCTCAAAATCGCTCCATTTTATCGCCAATACTGGTCAGCCATGCTTAGTTTCGCACCATCTCCTTTGCGGACCTCCTAGGAAGCGCTCCCGGTTCTCAGCTGCCGGCTCACAGCCTTTGCCTGCCTTTCCCAATTTCGGCCGGCCAGCAAGAACTCACTTCGAGCGGCCCAAAGCTGTATTTCAAGTGCCCGAACACGCATAGCGGGCCTCTCTGCCACTGTCGCAAAGCATGTCGGGAAATTCTATGGCAAATCCAAAATGGAGTTCCCGCCCAAAAATTATAGCAAAATATTGTAAGTCTGGAAGCACTTCGGATATCGGGCATTTCGACCACGGCACGGGATGGCAAATGGGCCACAACTCACAAGGCTGCCCCTTTTCTGATCCGAAATGATTGCAGACTTTCCCGCCGGCTCGCCTTGTCCACCAAGGTCCATTTTTCACGAGCGCTAAATGGCGCTTTAGACACGAGGTATGACAAGAAACACGACTCGTTTCTTTGAGAGGTGCTAGAGACTTAAGGATTTCCGGACTTCATGATGTCCTTCCATCGCCGAGCGGGCCTTAAACATGGCTTAAACCAGCGCTCAACCACTGAGTTGTTCGCTGTTCAGCCATGTTGTCGCAAGTGGCGAACGCGATCGATAAGCCCGCCGTTCAGGTCGTTGGCGCGGGTCAGGAGTATTGCGGTCGCATATTCTCACGGCCAGTCTGTTTTGTTTATAATAATGGTGTCGTTTTGAGTTCTTCCATCTTACGTTCTATGCAGTTTTGGATGTAACTAGGGCCGGAATGTACAGTCAAAGCACGAGAGGGCCAGAACTCTGCTTTTTTTTTTCAGGTGAACTTTGTCAAACTCCTTAGGGTTAGTACCAATTACCACACAAATCGAAGGTCTAATTTTTACTGCAATTACAATGTCTACTTACTGAGCCCAAGATGTGCCCTAGTTGCATAACAACTTATAAGATACACAATATTTTTTGATAAGAATTTCAACTTGAGTAATTTTTAATGTTATGATCAATAAAAACACAAAATATTGAGCTTTGTTTTTGTTTCTTTGATAAATGATCTTTTGCATTCGTTTATTTCATCCCCAGACGCTTACTCGGACTCAGCTCCCAAATGAGGTTGTTCAGAGAAATGCACATGCTTTGCCTTTCATTTTCGTCCCTCAAATTGGCCGCTGTATATCAATTTGCATTGTAATGAGCCCGGTAATTTTCAGATATGCCTCCAAAGAAAGTTCCAACATTAGATAACACCCAAAGCAAACTTTCCAGTTTTTTTAGCATGAATGCCGGGTCTCAACCGGAGGACGATTGATCACGAAACTGGCAACAACAATGCAAACAAAGGTCCGTCTGGTGAAACAAGCGGCAAAACAAGCAATTCTTCCACATCTTCCAGGCCTTCAAGTACTGAAGGATGAAAATTTCAAACCAGTGGCCCATACTTTAAATTAGAAATGGCCCACAAATTTTCAAAGTCAGGGGCCAAAGGCCCATTTTTTTGGGCCTGTTTTGCCTTCCCTATCTCTGCAGTATATTAATTTTTACCAGTTACATGTAATAGGTTTTTAGATATCCTAAATTTTCTTGCAATTCGCCTTAATTCAGTCCTCGGACTGCAAGGGTTGATTATTAATAAATGAGTTATTCATTCATTCGTTCATTAAGAGCC
This sequence comes from Dendrophyllia cribrosa, assembly GCA_024195265.1. NCBI lineage: Eukaryota > Metazoa > Cnidaria > Anthozoa > Scleractinia > Dendrophylliidae > Dendrophyllia > Dendrophyllia cribrosa. Next base: position 22,035,055 of record JAJLRJ010000006.1, on the reverse strand, counting down.
AGGGCATTAATAGAGGAGAGTAACTTTACATTTGGTTTTCAAAATATCCAATCGTTCTTACACAACACTGATGAAAGACATAATAATGAAAACATACACAACACTGATGAAAGACATGTACTAATGAAAACATACACAACACTGATGAAAGACATGTACTAATGAAAACATACACAACACTGATGAAAGACATACTAATGAAAACATACACAACACTGATGAAAGACATGTACTAATGAAAACATACACAACACTGATGAAAGACATGTACTAATGAAAACATACACAACACTGATGAAAGACATGTACTAATGAAAACATACACAACACTGATGAAAGACATGTACTAATGAAAAACCAACACTGATGAAAGACATGTACTAATGAAAACATACACAACACTGATGAAAGACATGTACTAATGAAAACATACACAACACTGATGAAAGACATGTACTAATGAAAACATACACAACACTGATGAAAGACATGTACTAATGAAAACATACACAACACTGATGAAAGACATGTACTAATGAAAACATACACAACACTGATGAAAGACATACTAATGAAAACATACACAACACTGATGAAAGACATGTACTAATGAAAACATACACAACACTGATGAAAGACATAATAATGAAAACATACACAACACTGATGAAAGACATGTACTAATGAAAACATACACAACACTGATGAAAGACATGTACTAATGAAAACATACACAACACTGATGAAAGACATGTACTAATGAAAACATACACAACACTGATGAAAGACATGTACTAATGAAAACATACACAACACTGATGAAAGACATGTACTAATGAAAACATACACAACACTGATAAAAGACATGTACTAATGAAAACATACACAACACTGATGAAAGACATGTACTAATGAAAACATACACAACACTGATGAAAGACATGTACTAATGAAAACATACACAACACTGATGAAAGACATGTACTAATGAAAACATACACAACACTGATGAAAGACATGTACTAATGAAAACATACACAACACTGATGAAAGACATGTACTAATGAAAACATACACAACACTGATGAAAGACATGTACTAATGAAAACATACACAACACTGATGAAAGACATGTACTAATGAAAACATACACAACACTGATGAAAGACATGTACTAATGAAAACATACACAACACTGATGAAAGACATGTACTAATGAAAACATACACAACACTGATGAAAGACATGTACTAATGAAAACATACACAACACTGATGAAAGACATGTACTAATGAAAACATACACAACACTGATGAAAGACATGTACTAATGAAAACATACACAACACTGATGAAAGACATGTACTAATGAAAACATACACAACACTGATGAAAGACATACTAATGAAAACATACACAACACTGATGAAAGACATGTACTAATGAAAACATACACAACACTGATGAAAGACATGTACTAATGAAAACATACACAACACTGATGAAAGACATACTAATGAAAACATACACAACACTGATGAAAGACATGTACTAATGAAAACATACACAACACTGATGAAAGACATACTAATGAAAACATACACAACACTGATGAAAGACATGTACTAATGAAAACATACACAACACTGATGAAAGACATGTACTAATGAAAACATACACAACACTGATGAAAGACATGTACTAATGAAAACATACACAACACTGATGAAAGACATGTACTAATGAAAACATACACAACACTGATGAAAGACATGTACTAATGAAAACATACACAACACTGATGAAAGACATACTAATGAAAACATACACAACACTGATGAAAGACATGTACTAATGAAAACATACACAACACTGATGAAAGACATACTAATGAAAACATACACAACACTGATGAAAGACATGTACTAATGAAAACATACACAACACTGATGAAAGACATGTACTAATGAAAACATACACAACACTGATGAAAGACATGTACTAATGAAAACATACACAACACTGATGAAAGACATGTACTAATGAAAACATACACAACACTGATGAAAGACATGTACTAATGAAAACATACACAACACTGATGAAAGACATGTACTAATGAAAACATACACAACACTGATGAAAGACATGTACTAATGAAAACATACACAACACTGATGAAAGACATGTACTAATGAAAACATACACAACACTGATGAAAGACATGTACTAATGAAAACATACACAACACTGATGAAAGACATGTACTAATGAAAACATACACAACACTGATGAAAGACATGTACTAATGAAAACATACACAACACTGATGAAAGACATGTACTAATGAAAACATACACAACACTGATGAAAGACATGTACTAATGAAAACATACACAACACTGATGAAAGACATGTACTAATGAAAACATACACAACACTGATGAAAGACATGTACTAATGAAAACATACACAACACTGATGAAAGACATACTAATTAAAACATACACAACACTGATGAAAGACATAATAATGAAAACATACACAACACTGATGAAAGACATAATAATGAAAACATACACAACACTGATGAAAGACATGTACTAATGAAAACATACACAACACTGATGAAAGACATGTACTAATGAAAACATACACAACACTGATGAAAGACATGTACTAATGAAAACATACACAACACTGATGAAAGACATACTAATGAAAACATACACAACACTGATGAAAGACATGTACTAATGAAAACATACACAACACTGATGAAAGACATACTAATGAAAACATACACAACACTGATGAAAGACATGTACTAATGAAAACATACACAACACTGATGAAAGACATACTAATGAAAACATACACAACACTGATGAAAGACATGTACTAATGAAAACATACACAACACTGATGAAAGACATGTACTAATGAAAACATACACAACACTGATGAAAGACATGTACTAATGAAAACATACACAACACTGATGAAAGACATACTAATGAAAACATACACAACACTGATGAAAGACATGTACTAATGAAAACATACACAACACTGATGAAAGACATACTAATGAAAACATACACAACACTGATGAAAGACATGTACTAATGAAAACATACACAACACTGATGAAAGACATGTACTAATGAAAACATACACAACACTGATGAAAGACATGTACTAATGAAAACATACACAACACTGATGAAAGACATGTACTAATGAAAACATACACAACACTGATGAAAGACATGTACTAATGAAAACATACACAACACTGATGAAAGACATGTACTAATGAAAACATACACAACACTGATGAAAGACATGTACTAATGAAAACATACACAACACTGATGAAAGACATGTACTAATGAAAACATACACAACACTGATGAAAGACATGTACTAATGAAAACATACACAACACTGATGAAAGACATGTACTAATGAAAACATACACAACACTGATGAAAGACATGTACTAATGAAAACATACACAACACTGATGAAAGACATGTACTAATGAAAACATACACAACACTGATGAAAGACATGTACTAATGAAAACATACACAACACTGATGAAAGACATGTACTAATGAAAACATACACAACACTGATGAAAGACATGTACTAATGAAAACATACACAACACTGATGAAAGACATACTAATTAAAACATACACAACACTGATGAAAGACATAATAATGAAAACATACACAACACTGATGAAAGACATAATAATGAAAACATACACAACACTGATGAAAGACATGTACTAATGAAAACATACACAAAACTGATGAAAGACATGTACTAATGAAAACATACACAACACTGATGAAAGACATGTACTAATGAAAACATACACAACACTGATGAAAGACATGTACTAATGAAAACATACACAACACTGATGAAAGACATGTACTAATGAAAACATACACAACACTGATGAAAGACATACTAATGAAAACATACACAACACTGATGAAAGACATGTACTAATGAAAACATACACAACACTGATGAAAGACATACTAATGAAAACATACACAACACTGATGAAAGACATGTACTAATGAAAACATACACAACACTGATGAAAGACATGTACTAATGAAAACATACACAACACTGATGAAAGACATGTACTAATGAAAACATACACAACACTGATGAAAGACATACTAATGAAAACATACACAACACTGATGAAAGACATGTACTAATGAAAACATACACAACACTGATGAAAGACATGTACTAATGAAAACATACACAACACTGATGAAAGACATGTACTAATGAAAACATACACAACACTGATGAAAGACATGTACTAATGAAAACATACACAACACTGATGAAAGACATGTACTAATGAAAACATACACAACACTGATGAAAGACATGTACTAATGAAAACATACACAACACTGATGAAAGACATGTACTAATGAAAACATACACAACACTGATGAAAGACATGTACTAATGAAAACATACACAACACTGATGAAAGACATGTACTAATGAAAACATACACAACACTGATGAAAGACATGTACTAATGAAAACATACACAACACTGATGAAAGACATGTACTAATGAAAACATACACAACACTGATGAAAGACATGTACTAATGAAAACATACACAACACTGATGAAAGACATGTACTAATGAAAACATACACAACACTGATGAAAGACATGTACTAATGAAAACATACACAACACTGATGAAAGACATGTACTAATGAAAACATACACAACACTGATGAAAGACATACTAATTAAAACATACACAACACTGATGAAAGACATAATAATGAAAACATACACAACACTGATGAAAGACATAATAATGAAAACATACACAACACTGATGAAAGACATGTACTAATGAAAACATACACAAAACTGATGAAAGACATGTACTAATGAAAACATACACAACACTGATGAAAGACATGTACTAATGAAAACATACACAACACTGATGAAAGACATGTACTAATGAAAACATACACAACACTGATGAAAGACATGTACTAATGAAAACATACACAACACTGATGAAAGACATACTAATGAAAACATACACAACACTGATGAAAGACATGTACTAATGAAAACATACACAACACTGATGAAAGACATACTAATGAAAACATACACAACACTGATGAAAGACATGTACTAATGAAAACATACACAACACTGATGAAAGACATGTACTAATGAAAACATACACAACACTGATGAAAGACATGTACTAATGAAAACATACACAACACTGATGAAAGACATACTAATGAAAACATACACAACACTGATGAAAGACATGTACTAATGAAAACATACACAACACTGATGAAAGACATACTAATGAAAACATACACAACACTGATGAAAGACATGTACTAATGAAAACATACACAACACTGATGAAAGACATGTACTAATGAAAACATACACAACACTGATGAAAGACATGTACTAATGAAAACATACACAACACTGATGAAAGACATGTACTAATGAAAACATACACAACACTGATGAAAGACATGTACTAATGAAAACATACACAACACTGATGAAAGACATGTACTAATGAAAACATACACAACACTGATGAAAGACATGTACTAATGAAAACATACACAACACTGATGAAAGACATGTACTAATGAAAACATACACAACACTGATGAAAGACATGTACTAATGAAAACATACACAACACTGATGAAAGACATGTACTAATGAAAACATACAACACTGATGAAAGACATGTACTAATGAAAACATACACAACACTGATGAAAGACATGTACTAATGAAAACATAATGTGAAAGGTGATGATTTTGTGCATTTTTAATATAATAATTGTAGCAAAGAAAGAAATTGATCTATTAGTGGACAAGTGATTAGAAGCTATATTCACCAAATTTTACAATTTTGTGTAATTTAGTATCCTGAAATATCGCCTTTTTAAATTTTTTTTTGTGAAATTAACCTGTCGCAAAAAATTCCTTTTATAAAGTAGTTTTTTATTTCATTGTTGTAATAGCAAACACTGAGACAGCCAATCAGAAGTGTGGATTGAAAAACAACATACATTGTGTATCCTATTTATTCAGTTGTAAGATGCACTTGGTTTATAAGACGTACATGTACCACTTAACTATCTTTTAACATGGGTAATATGAACTTTCTACATGTAGTTGCAAAAAAAATGTTTACAACATACCATTTCGTTCTGGATTAAGTATCCGTTCTTCCAACTCTTCAATTCTCTGTACATATTCCTCTTTTTCATCCTGCCATTTCTTTAATCCTTGCTTATGTTTCTTATTAAGAGCTGATATCTTTTGTGAGTAACTACTCTGTAATGCGGTCAGTTCATGCTGGTAATGGTCAATTTCTCTGTGCAGTTTATCCTGATTTTCCTGGAAAGAAAACATGTGTGTTATACAGTCAACTGTCTTTAAGTGCACACCTCTCTAAGGCGGAAATGTCTCTAAGACATCAAAATGGTTGGCTGCGGCCAAATTTCACTTGTTTGTCTGTAACTAAAATCTCCATAAGGTGGACACATCTCAGGCGGACATCAATTATTGGCTGGTTCTGGCTGAATTTCACTTGTTTGTCTGTGACTAAATTCTCCATAAGGTGGACACCTCTCTAATGAAAAGGGTACAGTCTGGCTTAGACAAAGTTCACCATATAAACAAGTGAGTGACATACAACATTTAATGCTTGTTAAAACAGACATGAATTGATCAATCATTTTGAATATCTTAATTTTTTCCACGTTGAAATTCAAAAACACTACCTTGTCATAGTACTTAAGCAAGACACACTAGATGTCCACGTGGAAAATTAAAACTAAAGGAACATGACATTAAACTCTATATACTTACTGCTCCATGTGCTACAGATTTCCAGTGTTGACACTCAGCTTGAAGTTTTGAAATCTCACTGCGCAGTCTTTTAGTCTCCATGGTGTCTTCAATACTGTCAGTGGAATCATGTCTTTCTCTTCTTCCAAAACTATGGGCCTGTTCCTCGTGAAACCTACTAAGCTCTCTAAGCTTAATCAGCTCCTGCTGCTCAAATTAAAACAATCATATGATTAGTGCTACATGTACATGTGATTGTCAACTTAGTTTGCCTGAGAGATGTTTAAAGTTACAGAGTGAGTATGTTGTGGTTCAAATTATTTTTTGTTTTGGTTTGAAATTTTCAAACCAGTTTAATTTTTAGCTCCATTTGTCTCAGCCTTACATTGTGTTACCATAATCTAAGACAAAGGAAAACAAAAATTAAACTGCTTAAAATTTTTCAAATAGAATAGAATGGTACATGTATGGTTTACCAAACAATGTAGCATGGATATGTTGTGGTTTAATTTTTGTTTTGGTTTGACAATTTTCAAACCAGTTTAATTTTTATTTTCCTTTGTCTGAGATTCATTATCATAATCTGGGACAAAGGAAAATGAAAATCAAACTGGTTTGAAAATTTTTAAACCAAAGAAAAAATTGAACCACAACAGATACATTATGTTTACACATCTTTTTGTTTAGTGTGCCAACAACCACAACAAAAGTCATGTTTTGGTACGGGTGCTGGGCAAAAGATTTTGGTTGAAGGATACTAGAACTTACCAGTGTGTATGTGAATATTTATTCAAAATGGCAGTTTTATTGGCAAGGATAAAAGTCTAGATTTCCTTATCATCATTAGTTTTTCCGACTGCTATCTAATCTGTAAGTGTACAGAGAAATGCAACAAGCATAAATATGCTTTCTGGCAGAAGTGGAAACTAAAGCAGTTCTCACTTGTTAATTTCCTGTCAATTAATGATGGTAGAAGAAAAAGTTTGACATGAGTTCTCTTTCTTTCCAAAAAAGGGGGGAGACTTTTGTTGTGATTTTCATGTTTTGCTTCCATTCTTAGCCAAATAAAGCATTTGAACTTGTATACTGTACTCTAAGAATGGCTTTGACCAAAGAGACAACAGCTTTTCATGACAAAAGAAAACTGGTAGAGGTTTCGGTACTTTGTATGAAAACTGAGCGTTTATGAGGCTTTATGTACGACACTGTCAAACTCCTCAAGTGTAACCTAAATAATACAATGTGATGCTGATTACTATTGGGGCTTGAAGTGTTAAGTTAACAGTTGTGACGTATAAGCTTTAATAATTAAAGCTATTACACTAGACACACCAATCTGGGGGGGAGGGGCAGGGCTTAATAGAGAGGGGAGGCCTATTACAATTATTTATCGAAACACAAGCAGTTCACCACTCATTGATTACACTACTTTGTAGTGTAATCTAAAGGAACTATATTTGTTAGACTGGAGAAATCCTAAAAGGCATGCAGTAACCGTGACATGAATGCACTTAACAGTGAAACATCAAATATATGAGACAATCAAGTGTTTAAGTGAGCTACATTATACTAATGAATTACCTCCTTGTTGTGTAGTTGTGTCCTGTATTCTTTGGATATATTATTGATTTGAAGTTCAGAGGCCTCTAGTCTCACATGAAGCTCCTCACTGTTTTGCTTCACTCTTTCATACTATGAAAAAAAACTTTAATAAGAAATAGAGAAAACAGAGAGTATGTTTGATATTTTGTTAAAGTGTCTATGAAATGTAAATTAATTTTTTGATATATCGAAAGTTTCACCTTATTAGACCTTGGCATGAAAGGTTTAAAGTGTTAGAGACGATGAAGAACTTTTTTTATAGTCTTAAAAAGTAAAAAGTAAAAAGTGGCTCCAATTTGTGCATGGCCAAAACCAGACACCATTCCATCAAATGTGTTTGATATTGTAGATACACATATCTGAGATGTTATGACAAGGTAGCTTGAAACTCTAGGGTGCATGATATACACATACATTATCTGTTTCAAGCCTAGTGGCTTCTCAGGCTGTTGATTATCTCTACATGTAATATCACAACAGAGCTTGATTGACACTAACTTTTGAGACCACTTTCCACTTTGGAAAGAAGCTGGAAAGAAGATATCTCCATTGGAATACAGGTGAGTGTTAGTGCGAAGCTCTATATGAAATAAATAAGACCACACTGTCCAAAGAAAAGGTGATACTCCATTTTAAGGTTAATCCCACATTTTTCCATGTTTTAAAAGAAGTTATTATTATCTGATCAGGGCATGACAAAAGCGCTGTCCAATAGCTCAGGACTAGTGGAGCAACCCGTTGGGCTAGTGGAGCGACTTGTCGAGTTAGTGAAGCGACCTGTCGGGCTAGTGTATTTTTATTGCAGTTTGCCCAATGGACAAGAAATGAAAGTAAATGTTAGGAACATTTTAAACATGTATATTTATTTATATATTATTTATAAACTTTATTTAAATGTCAAAAGACCGCCTAGCCAGGGAGAAAATATCAAAGGTGAACAATAGAAATTGAATGATTATCACCTTCATAATTTCATTCTTTGTTATTCGTAAGTTAAATATACTTGGAAAGCAACAACAATACTTTGAAAAGTCACCACCTGGCAACCAGTTCTAAATTTTTGTTGGTCTTCAGTTGGTCACAATTGCATACCCTGAATAAATATTATTACTTTTGGGCTAGCCCTCAGAGCTCCAGGCTAATAAGCTAAAGTAACAGCTTGCCCAAAGGGCAGGGTGAATTTTTCATTTTCATCTCACCCTGCTGATACCCTCATGTTACCAATGTTGTGGATGACCAACCTTGTCCTATTTTGTACCAACTGGCACATACACATAGCACTTGAATTTTATTCCAAAATTAAAACCGGGAATCATGGTTGCATGTCTTTAATATAATTAATAAAAGATTGGTTAATTTCTCATAAATTTCTTTAAAAAGTGGGTATAGTGTTATATTGCAGGAATTGACTAATGCATTACTATTAGGCCATAATTTTCATGGGCAAGGTTGAAATGAAGAGCAAAGGACCACAAACCTTGTTGATGTTGTGGTTCAAATTTTTCTTTGGTTTGAAAATTTTCAACCAGTTTTCAACCAACATGTATGTGGCTGCTGTGCAAACTGACCATCACCCCAAAAGTTGTTCCCGAGTCTAACTTAGTTGTATTACATACAGTGCATGAGAAGAACAGCATCTGAACTGGGCCTTAGTTAACAATGTACAAGTGTACGTACAAGTGTATGTATGGTACCACCCCCTGAATCACACAAATACCCTTGGAAGCTTTAAACAAACCCTACCTCAGCTTTTTGTGTTAACACATGCGCCTCAAGTTCATTAATCCGACCCTGCGCGACTTGAAGCTCTGCTGAAGGGTCTGTTGACAACATAGATAAATTAAAGCATACATTCATTTATCAAGTTCTGTGAGGGTGATGACTGATGAGCAATCAGCTGGATGGTCCGATGATTTCAACGGAAAATCGTATTTACAACTAGTTTATGTAAAAAATAACACGGTTTCTTGTGTTCTGAGGTTTTAAGTTCAGATAGAAACATGCAGTCACATCAAATAAGAGCTCAAGTTTATAACTTAACTTCAAACATAAGCTTAAAATAATTAGAAACTTGTATTATACAAGGACCTGAGTCCCTGATCTTACCAGACACTTCTTCTGCTCCCTCTGTCAAGATTTCGCGTGTAAAGGAAGAAATCTGTCCGGTTAAATTAGAAATACTTGACAGACTGCCTGTTAAATTACTGCTTAGCCAGGAAGACATTTTTAGACTAAAGTTTAAGAGTAAAGTTGGTGCAAATTTACGACTGTGGAAAAAGATGGGTGATGTGGCAGTCTATTACGCCTCTTCTGATTGGCTGATGCCGTCCGCCATGTTGGTTGCACGGCTGATGAGTCCGCTATAACACAGCGTACATTCCCATTACAGGGCTAGGTTGCATAGCAACACATCGAAATGCCCACCGAAAATGGCTGCTCTGCAGCAAACTTCAACAAAACATAACAAGAAAGACGCTGAACCAGGCGCTGAACAGAACAAATCAGCCGTGTTTCAACTTGTGATATCATTCTGACTATTACAAATTTACCACACTAATAGACCAGAAAGCAAGGGACACGTTATTACCTTCCTTGAACATGTAACACTTGAGCTTCAATAACCATGGTCGAACCTCGCCAATTAAGTGGTGGAATTGACAACTCGTACAGCCGAGAAGACGAGGAAAATTACGATCTGCCAAGTGAGGATGAAAGCGGTGTACTGTTTTACGTAAATAAAGATGGTTTCCCTATCAAGAAGAAAACATGGGAGAGGATGTGGCGCCATGTTGAGAAAATACATCCCAAAGGAAGTCAAATGGTGCAGGGAATACGGCAATGCCAAAATCTTGACAAGGTAGGATAGCAATAACTTATATATAACAGACAAGTAACAAATACTACAAAGTATGAAAGTAACCAAGTAGTGACTACATCTGTATTACGGTAGGGTCGCAGCTCTTAGAAGCTTATTTATTTTCATTGGCCTTGTAAAACACAGCTGCTATTGTTTTTAGGGTTAGGGTCCATTGTTGTGTTGTTTGTCCTATTGTTAGGTCTAAGGATGGCAAGCCAATGGTGTGAGACCTTCTAAGAGCTGCGACATCACCCGTGTATTAAAGTACCTATCACCCCTAGAAAGTTATTTTCAGAATCAACTCTATGTACATTGAATAGTTGAATGGTAAAATATTTCTGGTTTTGAACGTCGTGTTTCTGAGTTATAGAGATTTGAATTTACAAAATGCTAATTAGATGACGTCAACCCGGGAATTTGCCATTATTTCCACACCAATTTACAATGTGCAGTTTACAGCTTGAAGATAATTAATTTGATAAATGCTAAAAATAAACTGTGGATAGACGATTGATTCGTAAAAAATATTACTTGGAGGTGAAAACAAGTAGTTGTATAATAAATGATTCCCGGGTTGACGTCATCTAATTAGCATTTTGTAAATTCAAATCTCTATAACTCACAAATGCGACGTTAAAAAACAGAAATATTTTACCATTCAACTATTCAATGTACATAGAGTTAATTCTGAAAATAACTTTCTAGGGGTTATAGGCACTTTAAGCTCAACAAAAAAAAAGTAGTGACTGGAAGTCTCTGGTTTAAGTCCTACTTTGACTACTAGATTCATGAGTTGTTTCCCTAGGCCTCTTTTCGGAAAAATTTCCGTATAACCCCATACATTTATTATGCATGCATACTTCATTAATTATGTATGCGCGCTATTGTTTTCTTAAACAATGGCAATTCCCGCGTGTATTGAATATATGCATCATTACAGCCATGCTCCGTCACGCGTGACCAGTAATCCACAAGACTGAAATGAACGTTTGAATATTTCTTTGTAACGTCCGAGATTTGAATGAAACCTTGAAGATCTCTCTGGAAAACACTTTGAAAGTCACGAGTTAACGGAAAAATAACTTCGCTACACGCGTAAAAAACCTAATACTGTTCGGATATGTAACATTTCAAATAAAATGATATTTTATTGCTGTTTGTTTCCGAAAATGCGGTAAAATTCTCACGGGAATTACGAATCTCGGAATGAATTTACAAAACCGATGCGTAAACTTGAAAACTCCATTCAAATTTTCAAAAATACTGGTCACGCGTGATGGAGCATGGCTGTAATCGCTACTTACTTCAACAGTAAAAATGGATTTAGTTGCGTCGTCTCGTTTCTTTCTTTCCTCCCGCTTTCTCCTCCCTCTTATCTCCGTTCCTCTTTCCCAGTCTTTTCTCTTCTCAGTTTCTCGTCCCAGTTTTCTTCTTGGTTTCCTTTTTACCGTTCTATTTCGGCGGTACCGTATCTTGAACCGTGACCCCTTGATCACATCTGGATTATTAGTCCATGTGCTATTAACCACTACACCACAAGAGCTCGTTGAAAGTTACTGACCAATAACTACATTTTATTCATGTGTTCTATGTTAATTACTCCCATGGCAGTTTACACGTAGGAATCCTTGTCATGTCTTTGCTATTGGTTAACTGTTAGAATTAAAAGCAACATATTTCAATGCAAATTTCTCTCACTCGTCCTTCAGTTTCCTTTCGACTTTCTGCCATGTTGTTATTATTATCATTACGTTATGTCAACCGTCTTCGTCTCCGTCTTCGTCTGTCCCTTCGTGTGCGTCCTCTCGTCCTCTTGTCAAGTTGAAGTTTTCGTTGTGTTCTCTATTATAAGATCACGAACGGTGCATAGATTGGTGCAAGGAACAGAACCTACTCACGTCGGCCGTGAAGTGTCCTAAGCCTGACTGCTGCTAAGCACTAAGCTGGATGAAATGCGCGAAATGGCAAGACAGGCTTGAGTGGCGATGCTCGAAGAGACATTGCAATGACATGGCATCACTGCGCCAGAACTCATGGTTTTCTGGCATTCAACTTTACGAGGTGTACAAAGACCCGTAAAGTGTTCCGCGTAACAATCTATGCACCATTCGTGATCTTCTTTCGTAAAATCAATAATACACCAAGTAAAGATTCAACACATCGCATCACAAGGTGGAAAACGGAAAAAAAAAATCACCACAACAACATCAACGGTGAGTTTCAATTTATTTTTCTCTGGTCTGTTAATCGACGCAGTTTCCCTAACCCTCATTTAAAAGCTAACCTTTCTCGCCAAACTCTACATTTTTAATTTTTCATTCGCGCTACAACTCGAAAAACACGAAAAACGGCGTATTTTCTTCGACAAATTTGGATGAAAATGCTCATTTTAGACCTAATTTGAAAAAGACCTGTATAATGTATGCTATTCCCAAAGGCAGTCTATTGTTTTCTCTATTGTTCTCTTTTATAATAGTGCGTATGCATAATTAATGTATGGGGTTATACGGAAATCTTGCCTTTTTTTCAACTCCTTTAACTCATTTCCGGTCATGAAAAAACAGTGAAAATTGACCATATATTTTCTTTATTTAATTTCTCAGCAGGTATTTACAATGGAGTGTAAAGCTATACCTCTTTTGAAAGGGAATTGAATAAGCTTTCAGGAAAAAAATATTTCACTATCTAGAAACCCATAATATTTCACCACAAAAATTTACAAGATACATTTTCTCATAATTTATGCAAGCATTTTTAACAAAAACTGATTTCCTCTCAATTATTGTCTGGTTTGAGGGAAAAGTTAAAAGTACAATTTTTTCTTTTATATCTTGGCCAAACAGACTGCCAATCTGCAAAAAAAAAGCGAAAAATACATATTAATTTACTACGAATTTATTTTCTGACCTGAAAATATTATGCTAATTAGATATAAACTCATTTGCATAATTTTAGCGTCCCCTTGTGACTGAAATATTTCCTTTCGCTCAGACGCTAAAAAGCTTCTTTCCATCCAAATTTCTCTCTCTGGACTCGGAAATATGATTTCTAAGATAGATCTCAAGAATATAAGCAAGGTTTAGAACTTAGAAAGCCGATCTGAAAAGCATTTCATAGCATTTGAAAAACATATGGTCGTCTTCGCTGAGAGGGATAACATTAGTGGGGACACGCTAACATTTTAAATGATCGCTTATCTGGAGTTTTCGTTTTCTAATCAGCCAAATAACTTTCATTTCCACTGGAAAACACTTCTGCTGTCGAAATTCATGTCCAAAAGCATTTCTTGGCCGCTAAAACTGCCACAAATTAGCGCCGCGTTGGGACAAAATAAATTATTACGGCCGCGTTGAAAAGGCAAAATTGCCAAAATTGAAAAATTCAATGCGTGACAAGTATCCACAGCCGGGGGCTGAAACTAGCCATATAATTGGCTAAAACTGTCTACTTCATGTATGCCAAGTTTGGGGGCGACCGGAATTAACGCAATTTTGTGACGATTTTTATTCTCATCGGACACTTGTGTCCGATGAGCCCGTGCGTGAACGGAAATGAGTTAAGGTAATGTTACACAGGACGATTCGCAACGATTTTTAGCACAACAAAATTAACGACAGGTACAAATGTATGTTGCACGAAACAACTTGAGAAAAATTTGTGTTTTTATGTTGCAAGTTTCTTGAAGTTGAATCAAAAACTGGCAACGAAACAATTGTGAAGAAAATCGTCTGTAAACCCATGTTGTGCTAAGAATCGTCCATGATGGGACCATTTGGATAACCGGCCCTGTGTCTTCTGATTTCAACAAATTTTGAAATTCCTCCAATAAACAGGCCTCGGCACAACAAAACATAAATCTAAACTGATTCCCTTCAGAGATGGCTTTCATGAAATCTGCATCGTTCTCCTTCAATTGGATGGCAGGAAGGCCAAGTTCAGTTAATTCGTTGACTTGTTCCACCACGATGCTGTTGAGCGGCGAAATCACAAGAACACTCGCTTTCGGGTTCGAAGAGAATTTTGTTTAGCACAACACTTGATATATAAGGCTCTTTCCGAACCCAGTAGGCAAAATAGTGAGGACATCGCATCCGTCGATAAGAGCTTCAAGCGCTTCGATCTGCTCTGGTTTCCATGATTGAACTCTGGGAAATCGAGATAAACATTCCTGGAGCTTGTCAGCCATGACATTGATCCTGAGTGTTGACAACTCGTCACTGTGGCGTTACCGCTTGTTGAAAGATCTTCAATCAAAAGCCAATCAGATTTTTTAGTTGTGAGCCAGAGCAACTCATAATTCAAATGCCTGGGCTTAGTCTGTAGTCTCTCTTTTCCCGTGTGCCTGCCTTACCCCCAGTTTCGCGCGGCCATTATCCGTTCGCTAATGTTTTTTTTGTTTCTCGCTCAACGGACTAAGCTGGGAAAGAGAGACTGCTCGTAGTCTAATGACAGAGAGGCCAAAGTAGATACCAGTTCCTGCCCATGAATTTGCCCCTGAAAAGGACAAAAGAATCTTCGGGGGGGGGGGCTAAATTAGTGTCGAAACAGAGGAAAGCCGGACTCAATCCGGCTGCTATACAGGACCCCCAACATGATATTAGGATAGCATTCTCATTCCTCAAATGCAATAAAGTCTAGTGAATGGCCAACAACAAAAGGAAAATATAAAATTATAACAGAATAAAAATGAAAAACAATGGGGAGTAAAACGACGAAAGGATTTTACTTTGTGTGCATGCCTGAAACCAAAAGTTGATGTATTTGACCCAAAAAGGAAAGGAAGTATTGGTCATGTACATGTAGTTTGCTTGCAATTTGCCCCAACAACAGTCAGAAAAAGGGACAAGAACTTAAAAGAACCGGTATTAAAACAGAAATAATGAACCAAGGCAAAATTAGAAGGGTTTGTACGGAGTCATCAGAGCATAACAGGGCCAATATATCTCACCCCAAATTGCAATAAAATGATGATTTTTGGCAAGCAGGCATTTTTCGTCGTGCCCTTTCCGAATATTTAATCAAACCCCATAATTTCACAAATTTAGGTTTTGCGATGTCATCACTTTAGTACTCTATTATAATAAGCTTTTTCTTGTTCAAAAAGGTCGAAATTGTGGTTTGTGCCATGCCCGTAACCAAAAATTGATACAGCTGTAAAATGCCGAGTTTTTCGGGTAGCAAGCAAAAAATATTATGATACAGAAGCGTTGTTTCAGTTAATTTGGTGAAATTTTTGTAAAAATTGCTGAACAGGAACTGTGATGTGCTTATATATTGACAGAAGTATAACCCGAATTATAATGTTTTATTACCAAACTGTTGGGTCTATACACTGTAACTCATGGGTGGGCTTCTTAGCGGGGGATTATTTACCAGTATTTTATGGTACATGCCCAAGAAAGTAAAGGAAGTTTAGTTTTCACATTGGTACATGCCCAAGAAAGTAAAGGAAGTTTAGTTTTCACATTGCAAACAACGTCATTTTGGACAGTTTATTAATATTTGCAATTTGCCTCCACTGCTGTCAGAAAATGGCATAAGTGGCTTCAAATTGCTGTTTTTTGCTAAAACTCTAGGAGTCAATGCATGGTTTAAACAAGTAGAATAATTGTTTTCTTATCTGACAATAACATTTTTAGAAAAAAACTCAATTTTCACTTGATAGACTTTTGTTATAGAACCAAAAAAAAAAAGAAAATTAGTGGTGCTTACCAAAATGAAAGAAAAACTAGTAGGTTGCCAGATTAGTTTTTAAATTAAAGATAATTCTGAAAAATAGGTCCGCAATGCGTACATGAGTGAGCTTACGATGAAAATTTGCACGGAAATATCTAGAGACGGAATTTGTGATGTCGAAAATGTTACTGTCGAAGATATTAAGCTAAATGAGAAATACACCATAGGCTGTCTGCCTCTGATTTTTTATAAAAACTATTTAACGATATAATGTGCTACTGTCACAGGTATGGAAGCACAACAGTTCATTGACTGTATAACTGGTGCAAGTGTTCCAAGTCCAAGAGATGTGATAAAAACACATGTCTGCCAAGCACCATTGTGGCTTGCAACTTAACGTCTCAAGAGCTTCTGTATTGGAAAAGTATCTTGGTTTGTCGAGGATGATTTTTTTGTTTTGTTGGACTGGATTTGGTATCGTTTTTGTCACGCTATGTAAAGTCACTACAAGGACCGAGTTATCATCATTGTCATCATCAAAGTTATCATATTAGCAAATTTCTGAAAAAAATGTAAATCATATACAGCAGTCCCTCTGTTAAGCTGAAACCCTCAGGACCTTGAGAACCATTTCCAGTAAAGGACTGGTGAATACATATTTTGGGTTTTTGAGAAATGACCACTTAATAGAGGAAGTACTGTAACTATGAACATGAACAAAATTCTAGATCTACCGTACATGGATTTACACAAGGATGGGTGCCTATTTGAAATAGGTGTTTATTTGAAACAGTGTCTGACAAACAAACGTGGTCGGGTTTCACATGTAAGGAGTGGTCAAACCCCATACTGACAGTAAAGATTGACACCATTTTACTCAAGGCAGGCAATGTTATCTTTTAATCAAAATATATAAATTTAAAGATCAATTTAATAAAACTTTTACGCTTGTAGCTATTGTTTCAGAGGTCTGAAACAATAACTACACTTGTAAATTACAGCTGTAAAAGTTTTATGAAATTGAGCCCTGGTTGGTGCTTATAGCATGTACGTAGCTGTTTGCATACAGTATCAGCATTGCCAACAATAACAGTAAAACATTAACATTTATTCTCAAGTTTTTTTGGAATGTAGGTAGCTGTAACAAGTATAGTTAACTTACATTTTAAACTTAGTAACATCAACGTTTTCAAACAATAACTTTTCAACGTTTTAGTGTAACTGCACTTAACCCAGATTTGTGTCTCTAAAGACATTATTTGTTCTCCGAAGAGAATTCATCGTTTCCCGAAGGAAATATTTTGTTCCCAGAAGGGAATTATATGACTCTGAGACAGGGTTATGGATTTCCAGATGTTGTACATGGAGCAATTCGCAATGCTGGACTGCACAAGACACTCGGCGGCCATCACAGCTGTCTTTAAAACTACATCTCGGTGATTTAGGGAACCTTTTGTTGGCGAAGATTTTGTCTACACCTTCAAAACATCTGAAAAACTCTTTACGTGAAAACAATAGACACATTGCTTGAATGCTGTGCCTGATTACTGGTGCAATATAACACGAAAACATCGTAAATTTCGAGTCTCTTACCTCTCTTTCTCCAACGGCGAAAAAACGTGGTTGCTTCCACGTTCCGTGTTTTTGATATCGAAAATACGTCGTTCGTTATCTGGGATGATCCGGGATCAGTTCGCAGCACTTCGTGTTCAACCTCGCTCATATTCGCGTGTTCATGCTCTCATCGTTCATACGGAAATAAACAATATCTGTTCGAGACCAGGCGCCGTGATACCGAAGAAAACCCGAAGATTGGACTACCACGGACTTACGGACACTTCCCATGACATAGAGAGAGATTACATTTCATGTAAGCTCACTCAAAAACTGGAGGCCTTTTCAGAGAGCTTTAGTGTTGCCATGGTAATGGCTATGATGTCATAATCACCCTTTAAGTATTGCCTGAAAATTGTGCCATGTACAGTGTATGTTGCAGTAAATTTTTGTCTTCAGTTAATTTTATATTTTAACTACATGTAGTCTAGTAACAAACCCTTAAAACCCTGGGGCGGGGATACATGTATGTTAATGATGGATATTTTTCATTTATTTTTTAAACCATCAGATTCTAAAAACTGACGATTTCATCCGTAGGTACCCTATGTAGCTGCACCAGTGTTTACTCCAGTCATGTCAGTTGAGGAGAAGCTGGAACTGATTCAGAAATATTTACAGCAACTGCAGTATCCTTGGAATAAAGCTGAATTTCTCTGACAGCCTATTTTCCTTGCACATAGTTTTGTGTAAAAATTTTATCCACTTACATGTAACTATGGCCCCTGACAACAAAGCGACAAGTTTGAAAAGCAGAAAGTTTACTTTTCGCCAAAAATGCGATTTTAGTTAAAATTAATGTCATTCAAGTTGTCCTGAGCATAGTTCAGTTAAACTGCCCATGTTCAAGCCACTGTTCTTATTACCCAGCATGCCCATTCAATGAAAATTTATCAATGGAAAGTAATAAATTATTGGGCTTATAAAATTAATTCCATAAAATTATTACATTCACTAGAAGACTTCGGTGTTTGCCGGTGAACAATTCCCAAATCAGGAATCGAAGATAACTACTTCAGCTAAATCAAGTTAGAACATTCAAAGCACAGTAGAAGCATAGAAAGTCTTCTGGCTTGATTTCACAGTAATCCAACAAGTAGGTTGGCCTGAAGAAGAACCTCCATTTTGATCTATGCCCAACTTATACCTGCCAAGTCTCACGCCTGCGAGTCCAAAACTTCGTTTCAAATCTACTCACGCCTATGGAGCAATTTCTCACGCCTGACTTACAGATTTGAGCTATCAGCCTTAACTGATCGCATGATCCAATTAAAAATATAGTTACGTTGATAAAAATATAGCACTTTTTTGTAGGTTTTTACCATTCTGAACATTACAATTACAGCTGTGTTATTAAACGGATGTCTGAGGTCCATGGAAACTTCTGAATTCTTCGGAACATCTTCGGACAACTTCGGACATCTTCGGAATAGATCGGGTTGTCTTCAGATTTGGTCGGGTCGCCTTCAGAAATCCTGGCACTCCCACCAAAAAATTTTCACGCCTATCACTCGGGAAAAAAATTGGCAGGTATACCAACTGATTTTAAATGCTACTTTTAGACATTGAAATATTGAACCATATGATTTCATAATCATGCAAATAATGAAACAAAATCAAGACAAATAGACTTTTTTACATTGTGTAAAAATCTGTAACCTTTTAGAGTACACAGCACACAGGATCATAATGTAAATGCATATTGCCTAATTCTGCGGTGATGGTATAAATTTGGTTTATGGTCGCAGCTCAACATTTTTCAGATTTTTAGGTTGTTTTTAAATATTATTTTCTGTATTTCCTTGACATAATAACAGGTATAACCATACAGGTACACAATTTTTTGAGATAAAAAAGTGGAGGCCACTCTCAGGGTAATTATTAATTACTAGTTTTACATATGTGTAAGTATTTAATTTATAAGTGTCATTCTAATGAAGGGCAATGAAAAGAAAATGGTGTATGCATGTCTGCTGCCTGAATGTCACAATAAATTTTTTTATTTTGGAATATTGTCATGTCTCTGTTAGAATTTCAGCCATTGATACCTTGGCATCTTCTGAATTTGGTCACAAGGCACAATGCCTTGGGATTAAAGCACTATTGACACAAATTATTTTTGTCTTTCATGATTAGTATTATGTAATCGCATGGGTCCGAATAAAATTAAGGATTAATATCATGCGTGTTTTCAGATGCCATAGAAATTGCCTGAGTCGCGAAGTTTTTGCCACTTTTATAACTGCAACAATAAATGGCGAGTTCAAACTTACTTGCACGTTTGGCGATTTAATTGCCTTCTTACACTTCTTTTAGCCTTATTCTTTTCCTTTTAAAGGTATATTATCTTTTTCTTATCAGCAAAATCTGTCAAAGTTCTTTTCTTTAGGTCCGCAGAAATCCGCATAATTATATTCAGTGAAGTGATGGAACTTTAAAAATTTTTGTCGGCATAAATGAATTTCTTCAGGGTCTTCAACGTCATAAACTGGCCTGCATGCACCTTTTTTTTTTTGGCCTGCAGGCACCTACAATGTAGTTAATCCAAGTTTTAACACAAATAATCCCTTCCTGTTTGGCGTAAAATGCTGTAATTCACCTATATAACATTGCCTTTCTTACAGCTGTAGGTATCATCCAATTTCCTTCCTTTTTTATAAAAAAAAATCTCTGGCAAAACATGCGAGCACTCCATTTGTATTTTTTTTTAAAGATCCTGCCAAGCCAACTGAATGCAATGAGAACAACGCAATCAACCAATCATGAGTGAGAAATTTTGATGCTCGACCAATCAGGAGCGAGTAATTCTTTGTCAGCCAATCAGCATTCAGTAATTTTGTCCTGTATGTTATAACAGACTAAAGATCCATGTCCAGACACTGACCTCTCCCTAAATTAACTTGATGAAATTAACATTGAAACAGATGCAAATTACAGCGTATTCAAACAATGATTTTTGTATTTAAGACAATTGCCTCCATCAGAATACACTGCTGTACCAGCAAGTTGCTATGAAATTCTTAATACAAACATACAATGTAAATTTGTTTTCCTTTCACTTGATTATTTCTGTCCCTGTTGCAATTTCATGGCAGCAGTCTTGTCATTCATTATCACTTCATTTTTTGTTATATTATTACTGTTTAAAATCCATGTTGCTCATCACAATTATCCCAACAGTCTGTCTTACAGGTGTAGATGTCATGATCTCCATTTTCTTCAAACCCCTGATAACTACATGTACATGTAGTTGCTGTTATTAGTTTTTTCAGATGTCATCATGCATGTCTGATCATATTTTTCAAAATTACATCTATGTCAGTGAGGATAAAATTTAAGGAGGCTCACCCATTTTTTTTTTTTTTTTTTTGCCTTGGGGTGTATGTTTTGAAATCAAAATTTTACAGGGAAGACATGCTTTGATTGCTTTTGTACCTCACCAAGTTTATGAAATGTGATCAAAGTTTTATGCTTCACTGGTTTTCAAGCAACAGCAGTTACTATAGCAATGCCAGCTTTTTGCCCTTTGTTTTAAACAGTGTCATTTTTCTCAAAATCTATTCAGACACTTTGTTCTGAAGAGACGATACAACCAGCGTAAACAGGAAGACTTAAAACACTTTTTTCTACAAAACTTCCAGCCATAAATAAACTAACTTGACCCGAGCCCACTTTAGAATCCATGTGCAAGTAAAATCACTGGAAAAAATCTGGAATTCTAGTAAAATCGGTTTTATAACCAAGTTCTCTAAACAAAATGTAACACGATACAAGTCATGCTCTCCTATAAAACACACTTCATATGAAACCTTCAAATTTTGTAGTACACACATAATCACTAGCTGCAAACAAAGTTTCAAGAAAAAGTACATGATTGTATACATATAAGTTAGTTTTCAAGTAATTAAAAAATCATGTTTAGAGCATGATCCCCGGGCATGATACACAAAACAGCTAGTAATAAAGCAGAATATTTCCAAAATGCCCTTACATATTATTTTAAAACAGCCAGCCTTTAAAATAATGATTGCAAAGTAAAGGACAATCATTATTTTAACGGCTGCCTTTAATTACTCTAAAACTGTTGTATAAATTTTCTTGGTACTCCCGGCTGCAGCTAGTGATACCTGAGAACTAGAAAATTAAAAGTTTCATTATAAAATGTCTGGCAGATTTTGAGAAAAACAACATTGTTTAAAACAAAGGGCGATAAACTGGTGTGCCAGTGGTAACTGCTGTGGCTTGGAAACCAGTGAAACATAAAACTTTGATCACATTTCATAAACTTGGTGAAGTATGAAAGCAATCAAAGCATGTCTTCACTGCAAAATGTGCAAAATGTGCTTTTGCTAATGAAACGATTTAAATGCACTTGCAAAATTGTTGTTTTTATGCTAGTTAAACTCTATAATGCATGTGCAAAAGCATTGTTTTGCTAATTAATTTAATTAAACTCTTTAATGCACATACAAAAGTGACTGACTCTGGCAAATGGTGCTGTTCCATCTGTGTATTCCGTATAATTTTTATTTCTCCCTTAAAGAAAATTTTGAACTGTTATATCTTGTCCTATTATATAAATCTGATTTGATATGTTATTTAGTCAAAAATTGACTATTTTTAATGGATACAATTTGAAGGTTTAAAGTGTCTATGTTGTAGGTTAAAATTATTTTAAATTAAAAATTATTTCAAACAAGGTTAATTTTTATTTTTCTTTGTCCCAGATTCGTTAACATAATCTCAGACAAAGAAAAAGAAAAATTAACCAAGTTTGAAATAATTTTAACCTACAACATCCACACAAGGGCATGTACAGTGTAATATCCTCTATATGTACATGAACATGTATTAAGGCCTGAGAGCTGTGAAGAATTCATCACTCAAGCCATATTATTTACTATATTATTTTGAATGCAATTAACATTTCCATTTTATTTGCCCCTTGATTAAAATATACTTTTTGTCCTTTAAAATAAGATTAATGGACACAGCAAGGGAGATCATAAAGGAATCCTTACCTATCAAATGTCTTGAGGCTGTTATTGTTGGATTGTATCCTTTACTTACAGCTGTAAGACTTTCATTTGGAAATAAGATTGACAATTAATTAATAATATTATAATAATAAAAGATCGACATTCCATCCTGAACTTAAATCATTTTTATAGTTTTAGTGATACCAGTGTTATTACAAAGTAATACTACAGTATAATTTATGTTTAACTTAGTAGTTAACAATTTTCACTACAAAATCAGGTATGTTTGTGCTCAACTTTTGTAATTTTTTTTTTGTGCTGGTCGTTCAGATGTTTTTAACCACCACATAATGACAAAAACAAATGATGATCATAATGGTTTATAATGCACAGCTTTTCTACAGGGTGGCTTTAATACAGCTGCAAGAAAAATTTAACGTCATAGAAGATAAAAGGTCTACAATAATTATTACAAAAAGTCCTTTTGTATACCATTAACAACATGACAAGTTTTATTTTGAGAATAATTAATTAATTATTAATCCTATGGCCGGCTTGCTTTTTCCTTTGCAGCACCATATCTATGGAACACCTTACCTGGACATATTAAGAATATGGAAACTATTGACATTTTTAAACGTAAACTTAAAACCTTACTTTTAAAACGAATGTTTTAAACTTAACTATGTACATTTTTATTTGTAACGTTTTTAGCTTTTTAGAACATCTTCACGTTACTTGTTAATAATTTATTGTTTTTCTTTTTAAGCGAGCTTTTTAACTTAACATTGTAAATTTTAGACTATATTTTTAGTGTATTTTGAATGTAATTAGCGCCTTTGAATCACTGAGAAAAGGCACTATAGAAATGTATTATTATCATTATTATTATTAAAGGGACACTGTCCTGCCAAAACAGCAAAATTTCACTTAGCTTATTTCCACGTGATATTGCCAAATGCCAACAAATATACATGTTAGTTGAACAAAAAGATTCTATAGAGCAAAACAAAAGCAGTGGTTTGGAGATAAAGTGGCCAGGATTGCAAGGATTGAAGTGGATTACAGTTCATGAAATTTGGTTTATAATTGACAGGCGGTCAAGAAATCAAACTTGCCATTCTTGTGAAATTTTGACTTTTCTAGCCGTTAGTTTATCTGTTTAGTTCATATTTCTTTGCTTCTATCACATTTGGCGATGGTTTCTTCCCATTGGCCATAATCATGAAAACGCGATCTTTCAGCTGGGACAGTGCCCCTTTAAGCCAATACCATGATCCTTAACTACATTTAAAGGTATCTCACTTGTGGAATGAATGAGATGCAGAGATTTACAGTGAGCTTTAAAACACAGTTTAATGGCCGTTATTACAGGTATTTAGCATGCACAGTAAAATTGGAATGGCCTTTGATGTTTCAATCAAGTTCTTTGTTTTCATGTAAGGCCTAACTCCTAACTCTTTTTGCATGAACTCATTGTCTGTGTCTGCTTCACAGGCATGTGGTTCTTGGGGTGCATCATAATGGCAAATTTGGGACACTGGGACTTAGCAGGAGAGAGGACCTGATGTTCAAGCCACTGAAATTTAAGGTGATTTAAAGTATCATTGGACACTTTCCCACCGAATAGTTATGAAATGAGGAGGAGGCAAAATTACAATAAAATAATATAAAAATACATACCAGATCTTCCTCTCTTAAATTAATTCAACTGGTTGCAATGTTCTCAAAATCATCTTGGAGAGAATTCCACAGTTTTGCAGCTGAATATGCCAAGAAGTGTAACTTCCATACGTGGTAGTTCTTGGCTTTGGAAGTTACAGGATGTAGTTATCACGTAAGTGGTAATTTACAGATCAGCAAGTAAACATGTCTCTCATAGCTCGGATAGTTTACAACAAAAAGGCTCTTTACTAATCTCTTTTGCTACCTGCAGGCCAGTATTATAAACTCTATAATAACTACTAATAAAGATTTTTGTTGTTGTTGTTGTTGTTGTTGTTATATAATAAAATCAGCATGTTTTGGAGACGCCTGTCACATAACACTGTGAGGTTTACTTAATTGTCAAGTAACTGATTGTATGAAGAGCTATTAATAATTGTTAAGAATGAATCTAAGTAAACTATATGCTTATTGAGAGCTTCTAACTTATCAGTGTTACATGAATCTCAAAAATGCCAGACTGTAGAGCAGTAATGAAAATGCGATGAGATTAAAGGTCTATATACATTGTACAACTGTAGTTTAAACAAAGTGTCTCGTGAGATCAGTTTATTGTGATGGTAGTTGTGATGATGATGATGATGATGATGATGATGATGATGATGACGATGATGATGATGATGATAAGGTCACCACTTGGTGACAAAGGCATGAATAGGATGATAGTTTGCAGAATTTAGTCATTTTGTTTCTAACATGATTAATTTATTTTTTAACAGAGCCTATGGGACCTTCTAGATGATTTTACCATGTCATACAACAATTGTATGTATCATTACCAAATTATTTCCCTTTTTCATACAGTCCATATTAGTTAATATCTGTTGTATTTAGGTCATTGTCATCACTCTATCATGACTTTGTTGTATCTTATAATATTTCAGACCATCATACTGTGAAGAAAATCAAACTGAGTTTACCTGTGGTTCATGATATTCATAGCTGTGAAAGAATTCAGTGGAAGGTAACAAAAAAAAAACAGTTACTAGGCAAAAACCACACAGATCTCTTGGGGATAGAGAACTACTGTAAGCACACTGTAAGCCCTGTGTATCACAGACGTCTTACACACACACTGATGATGAGACAAGAATTTCAAAGCTGTTTTAATCTGAACCTTAGTGAGGGTTTACATTAACCATGATTAACATGTAAATTTAATTATCTGCGATCACAAAGCAGCCATTTTCTATTTGTTTCATAAAAGAAGGCTTATAATGTATGACATCACACTTGTGTTTAGCTGATGTAAAATGGCTCTATAACAAATCAGACCATGTTTAATGTTTCAGTTACATGTATTCTCATAAATGTAACAAAATGCTTGAAACAGATTGGTTGTTGGCAGATATAAGTTGAGCACTTTGTATGTGTCATTATGCATGCTGTAATGAGATAGTTGTACTTGAATACCAGTTGCCTTTTTCAGCACGTATCAAATAGCTTGACCTATTGCTAATTTGTCCCAAAGTTTGTTATCTAGGTATCATTATTTGGAAACTGGACTTTGTATCATTTAATTACGTCTGTAATCAAACTTGTAAAATTCATTAATAATTCATAAGGGTACTAACAAATAGAAATGAGCCATCCCAATCACATGGTTAACCCTGTATACCAGATACAATCTTGATACAACTCACTAGTGGCTGTATCTAATTTACATTCCAGATACAACTCACTAGTGGTTGTATCTAATTTACATGTGAATGTGAATTTCACAGGTTGTTTACTACATTCGCGTCCGTGTTGTATTGGCACTATACATTCACTCAGCTGCGCCTCGTGATTGTATAGGCCGATACAACACTCCCGCTCATGTAGTAAACATTAATTACTTGTGATTACTTTACTATGTGTTCATTTGATTACTGATAAACTGCACCATTGTTGTGTTTTTGGGGGTCTTTGTAGTACCTGACATTTACCCCGCTCAAGACATGTCAACTGGACATGAAGAAGTTGTTGGACAGGTTCACGAGAGAGATCAGGGTTGCGGTAAGGTGGTCTTCTGTCAAGTTCAACTGTTTACTTTGGTTGCGTAACTTTTGCTCGCACTGAATCTGGGGTAAAAGAGCAGATCCAAGGGTGGAACCCTGGGGCAACTCATCTAATTACAAAAAACTGTACCTGTTTGTAATTATACAACAATACTGTCTTACTTCAAATTAAAATGATGCTAACATACGTGTATGAACTACAAAGCATAAAAGCTCAGAATATAATTATGTTTATAGTGTCACCAGACTAGTTGGTCTTTTACATGTCTGGGGGGGAGGGGGGGTGGGGGTCTCGGTTAGTCGAGCAGCGTGATCAAATGGAATGCTTTCCATGGTGTTGTGAATTCACCAATCTCAAGGCCGTAAGGTTGGCTGTAGCGGCAGTAGTAGTTATCACGATGGATTAGCCCCGTGACCGTCAAACGAACTGAGTTATTGTTTTCAGGGGAAAAAATTGTTTTCAAAAATAGTAATTTTAGTCAGTGTCCATCAGATTCATACTCAGCATGTGGAAACAACAAAATTCAGAAAACAGTCCGCAGTTTATAAGGCACTCTGTAGAAGAAAGGAATATGACATTTATAATTCGGGAAACATAACATAACATATAATGTGGATATACACTTAGCTTGAGAGCTAGTTTACAGGTATGCCACCTAATAACTAATTAAAACCTAACAACTAAACAACACTAATATCACAATACATCAGATAAAACCACGGATTAAATACTAATTAAAACTATTATTACAATATTACCGCCGCAGTCAAAATGCTAATTAAAACTAATATTACAAATTTACTTATCCCCGAAATTTAACGATCTAATTCTGTTTACTATGTTTTGTTTTGCAGTTCTATCCTTATCAAATTAGTTCACCAAGAAAGGCTGATAATCCGAGTGGTTTGACACAAGAGAAAACACGAGGCACTGGACAACTTTCACCGTGAGTTATCACTGCATTCAATACTTCTCCACCCGAGTCACCCAAAATGCACGCTCAGACGGTGAAATCCGCCATTTTCATGAAATTACCGAACATAGAACAATTCTATGACAATTCTTAAAGTTCCTGTCATTTTTTCGTGTCAATACCTTAAAAGGTCCCGTGATCATTCTAACGGTGGTGATTTTAATTTTCAGCACCCTAAGAGGTACCAATCGATAAATTTTGACCCCTAAAAGGTACGACGAGCACCCCTGTCATTTTTTGAGAAACGAACGCCTGGCATGCCTTCTCAAAAGTCGCGAAAAACCTTTCGGCTCCAAATAGAAGAACATAGGCATACAAAATCGAAAAAAAGGAGCAACTTTATTTAATCGATTAACACAATCTTCTTCCATAAAACTTGCCTCCTTCACTTCTGAAGATTTTCGCAAGCGTTAAAAATATACAATAACAACTGATATTTCATGGAGATGTGGTTGATAAAATCAAGAGGATAATTAATTTATTGTGGAGTTTGCATGAATAGGTGATTAAAAAAAGAAAGGATGATTTTTTGTTGTTGATTTTGAAAAAAAATCAGACTGGTTTGCGGACGATAATATACACCGCAATTCGATAGAAAGTGGATTTCAAAACTGAGTAGGTCTCAGGGCCGAACTTGAGAAACGTACGCCTGCCTGATCGGTGCGTCAAATCTAAAGAGTCACCGTCTTGTTGACGTATATGTTGTAGTTCAATTTTATCCTTGGTTCAATTTTGATTTTCCATTGTTCTTTTCTATGCTAATATATGATAATGAATATCAAACAAAGGAAAATCAAAATTGAACCAAGGATAAAATTGAACTACAACATATACAATACATGTAGATCGTCATTATCAAAAAATACCAAGGTTACCGTAAATGATCTAATAAACGCCGGGGGCGTTCATTAAATTTCAAGGGTCCGAGGGGGGCGTTTAAAAGATAAGAGGCGTTTAAAAGAGAGAGGCGTTTATTCTAATAACTGTAACTGCAATAACTGTAATATGGTAACCTAAATACGGTAATATTATAACCTAAATGACAGACTATCAAGTCCGTCTGCTGATAAGTCTAAACCGTCTACAAATCCATAACGGTATATGGTACATACAAAGCGGCGGAAAAGGGTACCGTACTGGCATAGTTCTTATAGCTCAATGTCAACATCCGAGTCCTCGTCGAGCACCATGGTATTTTCATCGCCGGCCTCTTCAATGTCTGAGTTAGTTATCAGGGAAGGGGGGCGTTTATTAGACGGGGGGCGTTTGTTAGAGAGGGGCGTTCAATACAAACTTGTCATCTTAGGAGGGCGTTAATTAGATAGGAGGCGTTCATTAGATGGGGGGCGTTTATAAGATCATTTACGGTAATTGAAAGTTGTTCGAGATACCGTTTAGCTGAAATAATGGTGTTTGCTATAACGAGAGTGAAAACAATAAAATTTACATTCACATTTACATTTACATTTACATTAATGAAGTCGGTAAAATCTGACGACATCACACCGACTGATAAAATAAAATAAAACAAAAAATATTTCCTAGTTCATTGATTTAAAAAATTAAAACGAGTTTCTAAAATAATTTGACAACTTTGATTTAAAAATATCTAAAGAGCTTGAGTTAACAATCTCCTCGGGAAGACAGTTCCAGTCAACGATAGTTCTTGGAAAGTATGAAAACTTAAAAACATCCTCATTAGCATGTGGGATCTTATACTTAAATTGGTGACCTTCTCTTGTCCGAGCCTCAGGGTTGTTGGATAGGCACTTTGTAGTTTCCGTATCAATCTAGTTATGACTTAATTTATACATGATCGTCAATCTAGCCTTTTTCCTTCTCAGTTCTTAAGTATCCTATCCAAGGTCATTGATCATGTCTGTAACACTTGCATATCGGCTGCTTTGCGCTGTACCCTTTCTATCACAGCCGCATCTTTCTTGAGGTGTGGGTCCCACGCTGCGCGTGCATAATCTAGCTTGGATCGCACTAAGGCTGTATATGCGATTTCTTTCACTGGTTTGTGACAATTCC
Source organism: Dendrophyllia cribrosa (assembly GCA_024195265.1). Classification (NCBI taxonomy): domain Eukaryota; kingdom Metazoa; phylum Cnidaria; class Anthozoa; order Scleractinia; family Dendrophylliidae; genus Dendrophyllia; species Dendrophyllia cribrosa. The sequence continues at coordinate 22,004,654 of JAJLRJ010000006.1, read as the reverse complement.
AAAGGTTGCGCTGTATCATACCCAGGGTTTTATTGGCTTTAGCTGATACTAAAGAAACGGGGTCTGACCACTTAAGCTTGTTATTGATGGTAACTCCAAGATATGGGAATGTATCAACTTGTTCCAGTTCAACGCCACAGAAAACATATGTTTTCTGGGGCGGATTCTTCTTATTTGAGATGGTGATGACCTTACATTTAGATTGATTAAATTTCATCTGCCACTGATGTTGCCAAGACTCCAATTTGCATAAATCAGATTGGAGAAGATCGCAGTCAACATCGCTCGAAATAACACCATAGAACAACATAGCTATACTACTCGTAATGCCTCTTCAGAACAACTTTATATTCTCTTTTATAGAACAAACATTAGAAAGTTCTCTCCCACCATTATTGGACGATATTTTTGGAACGATCTTCCCCTTTCCATCCGCTCTAAGCTAACTAAAAAACTATTTAAGAAATCTCTTTTCAGTCATTACTTATCCCAATACTAGATTGACTTAGTTGCTTTATCTACTCGTACTTAATATACATAATTATTGCTTTCATGTGTGTGTATGTGTGTGTGTGTTTATTTGTTTATTGTATGTTATTACCATTTTCACTTTTTATCCACTTATTTAAATATCCTTTATATTTTCCAACTATGAGGGCAAGGTATTAGTTTAACTATTTTTTTGCCCCTTTTCTCTTTGTTTCTTAATTATTCATTGCTGTAAACTTGTTAATTTTTGGAGAATAAAATAAATAAATAAAAAAATAACACCATATAATAGAGCATCGTCTGCAAATAGTCTAACAGGAGATTGTAAGTTATCTAGCAAATCGTTTATATACAGTAAAACAATAAGGGGCCCAAAACTGTGCCCTGTGGTACACCAGAGGTTACTTGAGAAGGGCGAGATGATTGGCCCTCACAGACAACCGTCTGTGAGCGGTGCGTGAGAAATGACTCCAGCCATGTAAGGAAGGAACCGCGAATCCCATAGTACTGCAACTTCTATAACAAACGTACGTGAGGAACCTTGTCAAAAGCTTTGGCGAAATCCAACACAACTGAATGGACCGTCGAGTTTTGAATAGCATTTGCCATGTCGTGTATGGACCCTGTATGGTAACGATGAGTTGCATTTCAGTAGATCTCTTTGCCCTGAAGCCGTGCTGACAATCTGATAAATGTTGTTTGCCATTTGGACCGAATCAATTGTCCGTAAGTCTGTGATAGCGGGAGTTTGTTTCGTAAAACGTCTGTAACTTTTTCAGGAGCTTCAGCTGTTCGTAACAGCGAGGTGTCCGCCGCAAGTCGAGAATTGACTGTTGACGGGTTTTAGTTCGAGGGCGCCGGGTTAATTGCATGACGTCAACTAGCCGCCAACTTTTATTTGACTTGGTCTTCAGAACAGGACTGGAGTCTTTATCTCATTCTAGACAGTAAAATAATATGAGTGATTCTGAAATCCATCTGTATTGATTTCTGATATTAAAACCAAGAAGGCAAATCGTAGTTCTCTACCTAAATTCTGCCTACCCTAGCTACAAAGGCCTGCTCTGGGCTTGGAATTAAGAGTGGAACCAACCACGTCGAAGTTCCTTGCTCTTGCTGACTAAATAATCAAAATAATCATTGTTTGTTTTTTACCAACAGGCGAAAGGATGGGCCCAAACAAAGCAGTTCATCAAAGAGTTATCACGTGAGAGTGTGACTTATATCAGCGAGCAGCAAGACCACGCATGTCTCAGTTAAGACACAGTAACCTGGCAGACGTGCCTGCAACTACATGTTTGGCGACAGGCCAGAAGTGACCAGTGAAGACTACATCTGTATCACTGTTGGTGCTTCTTGCTCGATAACTTATTTTCCGGCGAACAGCAACACTGAACTCAGCAAATCAACCGACAAAGGAACCTGTCTTGTGTTCCGTGCCTAAATCTCAGGAGTATTGTGCGTCAACTGATGCTCTTCACAGTTTCTCAGATTAGAAGACCAAACCATGTTTTATATTGTCTTCTTTATATGAAAGTGAAACGATAACTAAATTAAAATACAACTTTCTTTTTAACTCGTTAATACGCCAAGCGTTGACTGAGTTGTACCATTTGGGTAAACATTTCGCTCGATCGGCTGTAAACTTTTCTCGGTAATTCCGCTGACCAGTGCATAAGGCTTCGTGCTGTGGAGGACTTCAAATGGGTTTTTCAAGACTTAGGTAAACGCTACAGCACGGTAAATGTTGTTATTAGAAGTATAGCCTGCGAGTAAAAGCTAGGAGTGACCGGGTGGGGACTGGGACCACACGACCCGGTTGCGAAGCCCAATGGGCTACTTGTTTTCTTTGTGGTCAATCAGCGCCCTGGGTCAATTCACCCCGGGCTTCCGCTTTTCCCATGGTCAACACAGTACTTAGTTGTTTTCTGGTTTTAGGAATGACGTAAACAGTGATGTAACCAAAACAACGTTACAGTAACGTCACGCCGTCACGCCACGTACCCCAACCCACACTATACATAGGTTATTTTCACGTTGTTACTCGTTAAGGTTTGCCCTCCGTTTTTATCTCGTGAATACGCGAAGCGTGTTCAAAGAGATATAGTAAACGGGTACAGATATGCAAATTAGTCACTCCATGTCCCTCGTTGTAAACTTTTATCCGGTGGAGTACGCTGTTACGCCACAAAATGAAATAACTGACACAAAATGTAATACAGAATTCTAATGCAAAGTGTAATAGTAGTTTTAGTGGCCTTTTTTGCGGAATACTTATGATTTGTGTTGGAAACGAACAGAACAGCTGTGTAAAAAACATTTATCTTCCTGTAGCGTTTGTTCAAGTATTAACTATATTGTAACACCAGTTAACCAAATCCCAGCCGTTCTGTTCGTTCCCAACACAAATCATAAGGGTCACTAAAAATAATATTACATTTCGTTAGAATTCTGTATTACATTTTGCGTTAACGAAGTTATTAAATTTTGTGTCAAGTTATTACATTTTGTGGTGTAACATACGCCTTTATATAAGCTAAATAGGTATATGCGGCGCCAAAGGGTATGGGTTTTGAGCCATTTTGGTTCCTTCTGTGGGTACCGGAGCACGAATGACTTAAAACAAAAGAAACAAAAGAGAAAACGATATAACTCCAAAACAAGACTGAAATACAAAACTTTACAAACAAGAGAAACACAATGTGTTCCGGTACTTGCAGAAAGACCCGCCATTTTGGCCTGAAATAGGATATCAAATTTTGACCATTTTTGGTCTGAAATAGGGTATGATTTTTAGAAGAAGCTACGTTTTTACAGGAGCGATTACTTGAGAAGTGCGGTTAATTAACATCGGCAATTTTAAGCCCTTCCCTGAGCCCTTCTTAAATGTTGCGATTATGTATCTTCTGGTCTGAAATAGGGTATCAAAATTTAGGTCAGGTCTGAAATAGGGTAAGCTCCCCGCGGTATATGGATATTTATGTCACGCCTAAGATGTTTTCTTTTTTGTAAACTGAATACGCTTATTTTTAAACTGCAAATGGAATTAAGGACGTTCGCGCGAAAATCTTCTAACACTGATTTTTTTATAAAACTTTTGCTACAGCTAGGTTATGAGTTATTCGTGTCAGAAATGCAAAAAAAAATGGGGGGTCACCGACTTCGTTTCCGAGATAATATATCTAAAGGGGGACCCTTATTTTGAAAAATTGGTCTTCCTTACTGGATGTGACCCCAATGTCTGTTAGTCTAAAAATATTGCAAATGAATCTCTAAAATGCAATTTTCTTTCCCTAACTTTATGCGAGAGGTCTGTTAAGCAAATTCATTCAACTGGTGACCAATCTTTAAACAACAGCATTTGCAAACTCTGACAGCCGCAAGTTGGCAGAATTCGATGTCGCACGGGTAGAAAAATGGAAAAAGTATAAACTTCCCACATCGATTTTTTTTTTGTTCATTTTTTCAAAATGTGTAGAGAATTAGCAAAGAAAATTATCTATTAAAAAAAAATTGGGGTCACCGACCATCCAAGCGAATTAAAGGGGCAGTATCATGAGGTCGAAACTTTGAAAACGTCGGCCCATGTTTTCAAGTTTGATTCAGCAAATTCAAAAAGGCCGTCGAGAAGTGGAGGTATTTGTTGAATCCAAAAATCCGTTTTGATAACCGGAAATTGGTCATCCTATTTTATTGTAGAGAATACGTAATACGGCTATCATTATTTAAAAAAAATGCATTTTCAGACATCAGACTTGATACTACTTTCCTAGTTGACGAAAAAATCGAAGCGAAGAAACTTACGATTAGGGATGTACAATTATTATTGTTTTCGCATATTATAGACAAACCTTCTTTGTGTCTTTAACTAACCGTAACTTAATTTAATTATAAATGGTTTTTAAATGTTTCACTGCCGCAACCCCTAGTTCTGTAGATTCCAGTTTGCAATCACAACATAATACTTAATAATACTGACTTCATTTGGCATTATGTCATTTTTAATAGCAACAGCTTCAAAATGGGTTGAATGATTGTTACAAAAGGTGACGGGCATAGCACAAATCCTGCTCGTCGCAAAAAGCATTTTAGCCCCGCTTTAGAATAGGGTTGCTCCAAGTATGTGCATGCCTGAGAGACTTGTTGTTCTCAATGCTGTCGATTCTTTGATCTTAGGAAAAGGTCTCTATGGCTGTGATACTGACAGGAAGAATTTACGATTTCCACACCCGTTTAGAATATTTAGTTATACCGACCTTGGTTTAATAGCTCTGGGAATAGCAATAGCGGTAAGAATCTATTTGGCTCACTTACAATGTCTTACAGTAAGTGTTGCAAGATAAACAGTAGCCGAGTAAATTGGTCGCTGAATGCTAGGACCAGTTAATGTCCGTCATGAGTGGACCGCAAGTCTGAGGTTAGCATGAATTGCGAGACAGTTTTTCTTCATCACTGCTAAAAGTATTTTTGCAAATATGTCATCTTGCAATTGCTTCCAGCTCCTCAGAGTTTATTCTGCATTTAAGTTGTGAGTTGTGTGTCTCGGAGCTAGGCAGTACTTCCGTTTTCGGACGTATGACGTTATTGCATGCAACATGAAACATTATTATTACGGATGCAAGGGATTACTTTTGTATATTCTCTAAGCAATACCATGAAACAAAAAAGAGAAAAGGAAAGAAAGGAGAAAGTCGAGAATCGGACAGTAACAGAGTTTATGGAGATCAGTGGAGTGGGAAAACCTCCTCCGAGAGGATTTGCTTAGAAAGCAAAGAATTTCGATCTGTGCTTAATTTTTATACAGCTATTTCAATTAACGTTGTCGGATGAAAGCTTAAAGCCAAGACCGCAAAGTAGTATGGGTTAGGGTTAATAGCCATTGCATAAAAATCCCATACAACCTTGCGATCTTGGCTTTTCACCTTTTTCATCCGACAACGTTAATAGGCCATTCCCGAGTTACGTTATGCCTCGTTGTCAAAGCGAGGCTAGGTGCACAACCTTTCATATGGAAATGAGTTTTTATTCAAATGCAAATAAAACTCATTTCCATATCAAAGGTTGTGCACCTAGCCTCGCTTTGACAATGAGGCATAACGTAACTCGGAAATGGCCTATTGAAATAGCTGTATACAAGACTACTATCTGACAACTGAAAAGAATCGAAATTAAAGAAAGAAAGTAAGCCTCGACTTGTCAGCAGCCTTAGGCAGGGTAACCACCGGCAAAAACACACAAGAGTAGATATCCAAAAAAGAAAACAGGTTTCGGATGCTTTTTTATTTTGTTAAGAAATAAATCTGAATGTGTAAATCAACATCACCACAAGTTCATTCACAAAGTATGGTTTCGTAGGAATATGCGACCGAGAATTCCACTTAAATGACAGGGGGGTGGGGTCATGTAATTTTCAACCTTCATTTGAAGGTGGGTCAGTCTGCAGTTAAGTGCCAAGCAGGAAGTAGTGGGTCATGTGTTTTGAATCCACCACATTTCTAAATGTTCCGCCCCATCCCCCTATACTTTTTGACCAGTCCCTAAGTTAAGAGAAAACCTTTCCCTGCAGCAGTCATTCCTCTATTTTGCATTGTCTGATTGCCTTAAAAACTGTTACAACCTTTCAAGTACACAACAAGCAAAAACCTTATCGTTACTAACGTACGCAGTACACAAAAACATGACTTTAAAAAACAACAATATAAACCTCAGGTACAATCTAAATTACCAGTTTCGAATAAGACAAGCCATTTAAAGCAACCACGTCTTGCGACAACAGAATTATTGTCTCGCGCTTTTATTCAGCGTTCTCACTATTCGGAACTTTAAAGGGATAGTATCACGAGGTCGAAACTTGAAAACGTCGGCCCACTTTTCAAGTTTGATTCTGCAAATTCAAAAAGGCCGTCGAGAAGTGGAGGTATTTGTTGAATCAAAAAATCCGTTTTGATAGCCAAAAGAAAGAAAAAAATCACTTTTAACAGTGATATGTCCAAAATTCCGGTGCAAGAATAGTGAACAGTGCCGCGCGTGGAACCTCGTGATACTATCCCTTTAAGACATTTACCGCATTTTCACCAGATGGTCCAAAAGCGTTCATCATATACGGATTCTTAAGGCCTGGCTAAACTAGAAAACATTGTTGCGGAAACATTGTTTCCTGTATTGTTTCTGGGGTGGCTAAATTAGCGGGAAGCAAACAAAATGTTTTGCTGCCCCGGTGGCTAAACGAGGAAACATTGTTTCGGAAACAAAGGATCACGCATGCGCATTGTTGTACGCTCGCCGGTCCGCTCGCCGTTGCTAGGAAACATTTTTAATGAGCAGCACTGGAAACTAGTCAACATTGCTTTCATGGGTAAATTATAATAACAATAAGCATAGAAATTGCACGAAGAACAAGTCCAAAGTTTTTGTTGCTTTTCGCGTGATTTTCAATACTTATTGTTATTATAATTTCAACCCGTGAGGTATGTTTGAGTCTTTGACGTCACTTTCTCCCATTCGCAACCAAACCTTGGAACAAGGTTGATTAATGGCGGCCTTTATTTCTTGGAAATAAATGTTAAAATAAAATGACTTCTGATGTTCGTAATGAATTGAAATTTGGCAAGATGAGTAAGAAAGTCTAATTGTACACGAAAATGTAAAAAAAAAAATGAAAAATTTGATCGCAGGGGCACTTTAACACTCGTTTCCATATCTCAAACTGACTTTTCCTTTTCACTTTAAGTTACATGAAGTAAAACCTATTTCACACTTTAGAGTAAAATATTACAGGGTAAAAGTTTTCAAGGCAATGCAAGGCGTTCATGGATGGATAGGACCGTTTGATATTGTGTTTGAAGCTTACTGCTTTGGGATTTTTGTTCCGGCAAGTTTTGTGTTTTATAACTTTGCATTTCAGTTAGCGATCGTAGTTTCAATTTTCAAAAAATAATTTTGTTTCTCCGTAAAAGCACTTAAAACACTCGGGAATCAATAGTGCATTGGGTTAGAGACGCCACGAGTTCACGCTGTGTACAGCTTCTTGTTATTATTTGTATCACATTAGTGCATGCAAATTTATGCACGCATATTATTATATTTTGTGTTACTTCCAGCTACTCTCACTGAAGTGTCATGACACCGTCCCCTATCGTGGTATAGTTGTTCTGTTCAAATACTTTTTTAATTTCGTGAAAATTTTGAAAAACCGATTATGGCCGTTCATTGCCTCAAAATGAGCATGAGTTCTAAGATCAACGTAACAGGAACTGGAATCTACTTGTTCCTGTGCCACAGGATGTAGATATATGCCACTCTCATAATGATTTTAAAACAAAATTAAAGAGCCAAATGTTTCAGAGTGAACTTGCATATTTTAGTTACAGTAAGATAACATCCTTGTAAAGCATGTCTTTTATTGGTGCCAGTGTGAGATTGGTAAGCCACATAACCTGAATTGGGGCCAAGCATGGAGGATATCCATGGCAATCCTGTTAGCCTCTTTCATTTTTACTCAGTATAAAAAGAGTGTTCCATATTCACGAGTTGCCTTATAGGAGCCCTTGATGAATAGTTTTTAGCCCAAGGAAGGAAGGGAGGGAAGGAGGAAGGGAGGGAGGGGGCGAGGGAGGGAGGGAGGGAGGGAGGGAGGGAGGGAGGGAGGGAGGGAGGGAGGAAGGAAGGAAGGGAGGGAGGGAGGGAGGGAGGGAGGAAGGAAGGAAGGAAGGAAGGAAGGAAGGAAGGAAGGAAGGAAGGAAGGAAGGAAGGAAGGAAGGAAGGGAGGGAGGGAGGGAGGGAGGGAGGGAGGGAGGGAGGGAGGGAGGGAGGGAGGGAGGGAGGGAGGGAGGGAGGGAGGAAGGAAGGAAGGAAGGAAGGAAGGAAGGAAGGAAGGAAGGAAGGAAGGAAGGAAGGAAGGAAGGAAGGAAGGAAGGAAGGAAGGAAGGAAGGAAGGAAGGAAGGAAGGAAGGAAGGAAGGAAGGAAGGAAGGAAGGAAGGAAGGAAGGAAGGAAGGAAGGGAGCACATGCAGTTTTACACCGCCCCGCCCACAAGAAACACGAAATTAAAACAGCTTAAATATCGAGGTATTCAGAAAAAAAAACCTTTACTTTTAATCTTCTTTGTCAGACAATAATATATTACAACTTGAAATAAATAAAAACCATAAGATGGTTATTCACTAGTCTTATCACACACCCGGATTTTTGTGCCGATTTTCTGAAACACCGAAAAAAAAAAGCATCTCACGCGTCGATTTACACTCTCGCATTTCTTTTACGCAAAGACAATCATGAAGTTATAGTAAAACAAGAGATTTTCAGCATTCATGAGCACTATAACTAGGTCATCGTTTTTTTACAGAACACATAAACGTATCTTTTTACGTTTGAAATATTCTACTTCCACTTGCTTGTTTTCGCTTGGATTTACATTACTCGAGTAAACGTTAATTGGTAGTTTGTTTGAAAATGTTTCTAAGTTCATTCATAGTAGTACTGTACATTATAATTCACACAATCGCAATTCGACTATTAATAATAATTTTACTTTCAGCATTTTTTTTTTTTCATGTTGGCTTTCATGGTTTGAGACCAGAGAGCAAAATCGTCCAATAACGTTTGGCAGCTGTCTAAAAATAATTCAAAAGCCATAATTTAAAATATATTTGTGTCACGACAAATTCTAAGCTACCTTATCTACCTAATTTTTTCTTTCTTTAAGCCTCTTCGGTTGGAGAAGGAATTGTAACCGCTATTCTCTCCATTTCCACGGGCGATGTAGCCTCGTTTAGAGGTGGAGATGATAATTCATCAAGAGCCTGGGGTGAACTGAGTTTACGCTGGGATCTGTGACCCAGAGAGGGTGTGGCAGGGGCGCTTTGCGGACGCTCGTTGTACTCCGCTATGTACTCTGGGGGAGGGGAGGGTATTCGAGTATTCGCTTGTCCAATGGCGGGTAGCTTTGGTTTCATGTAACGCTTTAAATTACTGTCACGCGGTACTATAAAGTCCCTGCGAGGTAACGCCACCGAGGCGTCATTGTCCTCACGTATGACCACGTATTGGTTCAAATGGGAGCCCGATGTCTTGAACGAGCGGCGGAATGGATGCATGATGGTGTGTGATCCCCCGCAGTATCTTTGTGAAGGAGGAAGCTCTATGAGATCCACAAGACCAGTCATGGCTACCACCTCATTTTTGAGCTTCTGCGCCTGATATCCAAGGTCAGCTCCTATCACTGGCGGCTTCTTAGCAACGTTCATCTTCTGATGCTGTCGGATGTGTTCCAGTTCAAATGTTGTGTACGGCTTAGAGGACTTCTGTCCCGGTAATCCTTGCATCTTAGGCATGTTGGGCCCAACACCTCCCGGTTGAACCTCCAAGGGTCGGTCACATGAAATGCAATGAACTTTCTCCGTCTTGTTTCTACAAAGGAAACAATTGATTCATTAAAGAAAATTCCAGAAAACAGTGTGCAAGAGACCATTTACAAACGGAAGAAAAATGGTTCATCAAACAGGACATGGGATTTTGCAGATTGTTCTGTTTGTAACATGTAAGGGTACTCCTAACCATCGCGGGTGTCCTTCGGAAAAAAAATTGTACGCGTATTGGTTAGCGAGATATATGCGTCTAAAGTTGGAGCAGCTCACCTTCTAAAGCCAGCTGGTTCTCCATCATCATGCTTCTCCTTAACTGTAGCCCGTACAACCTGTACCTCTCTGATGCGCGACTCCAACTGATCTCGTAGCGAGTCCAGCTCCTGTCTGTCCAGTTTGAGGTGTAGTTTGCCCTGTAATTCCAGCAAGGTTTCTTTCAATGCGTCTTCAATACTCATTTGACTCTCCATTTTCTCCAGCGCATCGCTGAGCCCGCGATCCAGCAGATTGAAACTTTCGTCAAACTGGTTCAAACTTACTTTGGACTCTAGGTCTCCCTTGTCGGCCTGTAGGAGAGAAAGAATACAGATTAAGAGGAGACCCAACTCAGACGACCGATCTCAGAGGCTCTAAACGTCAGTTTATGAAACCTCACAGAGGTAGTTATCTTTTCTTACCTTGATGCCAATTTCTTGATTGACGTGTTCTTTATCAGCCTTGTTCTGGTCCAGTCTATCAATCGAGCCGTACAGTTCTTCCAGGCTCTTTTCACGCCTGTTATACTCATTCACGAGCTCCGCGGTGGTCTGGACCAGCTTTTCATGTTTACCTTGCAGTTCAAGCACCATACTGTGCACGTGATGCACGGCATTAAAGCCTTCAGCATCCTGCAAGAGAATAAACAATTACTAACACATACAAAACAACTACTTGTGTTTTGGTGACCAGTTGCCTATTCACTCTGATGTTTAGCACTCCATATGTCAGCTTTTGAATCTCTTTACCAACTCAGACGATGTCAAATTTTACTTCCCACACAGTGACAACATTCATTAGTACTTCTTTTAGCATTGAAAACGGCAGTTTCGTTTCGACTCAGTTGGTCTGCGTTAATACTTAACTCTATCTTCATTTCATCGGCACAGCGCATTAGTTAACAGAAAAAAGCAACATAAAACGACAAAAAATAAAATAAAAAACACCGTAAATGTAAACACAATTGCTGTCTTTCAGCTTCCATTTATAAAGCTGGCATTAAAACTAACGCTTCAGAAAATAACCCAATCATTCCAAAGGCAAATCAGTTAAAACTAACCTGGGCTTTTCTCGCTGAACGGAAAGCGGCCAAATCCTTGATGATCAAATCAATTGCTCTCTTATTCTTTTCCATTTCTTTCTTAAACTCGTCCTGAGATTGTGTGAAGCTTTTTCTCATGTTATTCATCTGCTCGATGCTGAGTCGTAATGCGTACGCTTGAGCCTCTGGGTCATCTGTGTTCTCCAGGGCTGCTTCTATCTCCTCCATTATCATTTCTTCCATTGCTTCTCTTTCCTCCTCTGAGTCAAGCGACTCCTCGTCGGAACTCGAATCCTCGCCTTTCTTCTTGTCTGCCTTTTCTTTCTCGTCCTCTTTTCCCTTTTCTTTTTCCTTGTCTTTCTTTTCTTTCTTGGTTTCCTTGGCCGCTTCACGCGCTTCTATCTCCTCTATTGTGACGCCTTCCTCGCGAGCCATTTTCCTTAATTTTAAATTTTCCATCGTGGTGCGCTTTCGAAGCGGTGTTTTATCTCCTTGACTGGGTGGTCGCTCACCTTTCATTGGCAAGCTTATCTTGCGCTTATCACCGTCTTTGCGTGACGGCAGACGGCCCGGTTGTAGTTTAGGCATATCTTGTGAGCTCCTGTCAGGGGGTGGGATAACCTGAGGGATCGTATTCATCGCCGGACCATCAACTCCTGGAACTTGCTTCGATCCTTCAGTGATGAGCCCCTCTTTAGCCACTTCCTGAGCCCCTTTCGACTTGGATCCTTTCTTTTTCTTCTCCTTTTTAGCGGACTCGCCCTCCGGCACAAGTTCAACCTTGTTGAGCTGCTGTTGAACCTGATCAAGTTGCGCTTTCAACATTCCTCCCACCTCATCTCCAAAGTCCACCTGGTTCACCATAGAGTCGATAATATTTCTCAGTCCTTTGATTCCGTTCTCAGCTGCCTCCAGTCTGCGGTTGATGTTTATTAGCTCTGGGGCTTCAGACAGTGAGTCCATTGTCGTTTTCCTTTTCTTGTCATCTTTCTTGCCATACACCGAATCAGTGCCATATGAGCCACTTCTATCTTTATCTCGTCTTTTCTTCTTGTCATCTTTATCGTCACCTCCCTTCTCGTGTTTTGACACTTTTCTTTCCTTCTCTTTTGAACTGTCCTTGTCTGATTTGTGTCTCGATTTATCTTTGTCCCTCCGTTTCTTTTTTTCCTCGCCGTCCTTCTCGTTACCATCTTTCTCGCTGAGTTCAGAGTGTCGTTTTTTTGGTTTGGGCGGTTTTTGTACCATGACTGTCACAGTCTTCTCCTGTCCATCTTCATCAATTATAGTCTGTGTTACTTCCTCCTCGCTCACGTGACCATCATCCACAGAGTCCGACTCGCTATCTGTCAAGGGAACAGTTTTATATGTGATTATTTATGTGTCACTAAGCCTGGTTTTTACTAGCGACATAAGCATACGCGGTAGCATAACAGTGCTTATCTCCAGTCAAAACGACATAAGCATAAGGATCAATCTTCTGCTTATGTCAATGTTCGTTTTCACTTGACGCAAATTCTATGCTTCCGCTTATGCTTATCTCGCTGGTGAAAACCAGAGATTAATGGTCACAGAATTACAATACATCAAAATGTGGTAAGAACTTTTTTGTTCTTACCCCATTTTGACGTCATCTGTGATCTATAAGTGAACAGACGTAGGGCAAAATGAATCTATATATTCCGCAATAGTTTCTGAGTGACTGCCATCATAGTAATGACGTTCAGTTCTACGAAATTTGAGTTTTGTTTTGGATCCAACAAACAAAAAGCAATATAACGTTCATTATTTACCAAAACACATGAAATTGATGCTCAAAAGGCTTTAGTTCTCGGTTGAATCAAAGACGCTTACAGAGTTTATACGTGTTTTACTTCAGGTGACGTAGTCTACTTAACTTCTTGACAAGTTTCCAAAAATTTTGGGCCGGTTCAGTATTTAAACGAAGTTTAGACGGTCTAAACCAATTTCAATCTTGTCAACCCTAATATGTAAACGTTATTAAGTTTAAACAGTACCCAGAGACATATAGCACAGACTAGAAAAACACTTATCTACATAAAATGACCCACTTATAAACAGATGTGGAGGTCCATTAATTGTCTTAAGTGCGGTCTAAGTTAGAATTCGTTTACTTAACCGGCCCTTTGTGTTTCACATAGGCGGTCATCGTTTTTTAAACAGTCGTGTCTGTATGCACGTTATTTGCATTGTATTGCACTATCAAACTTAAACAAAACAGTACCAGTCGAATTAGAGAATATTTTATCGACTGCTAAAACAATTAACTGATTCTTAACACCAAAATTAAAGTGAGCAACTAAACAAAAAACGTGTGTTCAGATTGAATATTCGACGTTATTTACAAGCGCAAAGTACTGGCAATTTTATTTATTTTTGAAAACAAACAAGTAATCAAACTTTTGATAATTGTACTCAAAATACTGTGAATACAAACAAAAGAACGAAAAGTTCAATGAGCCCCTGAATGCACGGAAAGTTTGCCGTTTTTACCGTAAACCAGGCTGTCTTTTTGCTTTGAAAGGTGGCACACATGTAAGCAATACAGTAAAGAAGAAATGAAGTTTCTTATATTAAGAATCGGAGTGTGAAAACTTCGATAATGGGACATCGGTTTTCAAAGATCGAAGCGACAACAAGGTTTGATTCGTTCACTCAATTTTGAGGTAGATATGAGTTGAAAAGTGACAAGGCGTTGAAAAACACCAACCTTCGTCATCTTCGCTATCTGAGGAGTGTTCATCACTGCTGGAAGCTTCAGATGAAGATCTTAGCGATCCTGGTCCTTGAATCTCTGCTTGTTGTGCCTCAATTTCACCGATACCGAAATGCTCCACAATAGTATGCAGGAGATTCCTTAAATGAAAGAAATTTACAGGTCCGATTTGCGGACTAATGGCCAAATCAAGCAAGTCTGTTAGACCCACCGTCATTTTGACTGGAAAAGTCTTAAAACACGAGGTTGTTCATGTACACGAACTGGCAAAAAACTAACTGAATGTGCAAACAAATGAACTCGGATAGCGCCAGGCAACATCAGATCCCAAGAGGCTTGGCTATTGTATTTTTTTGTACAAAAATCCAAACAATAGTCGAGTTCAAACAGACAGCATTCAAACAATGTGACGTAACTAATTCACAAGTAAACCCTTATAATGCCACTTTTGAGGTGTTGCTATGGAAATGCCGCGTGGGAAGTAATAATCGAGTCACTTTAGCTTTTCACGTCTTTTATGGAAATTGGGCCATTACTTAGTAAACTATAACCACGAACAAAAGAGCCCATATCACTTTTTAACAGTGCAAAGAAGCAATTAATTTCGAGCAAACAACTGATCACAAGTGCGAAACTGTACCAAAGGTTCAGATTGTATAAGTAAAGTTCTATCCACACTTATATGTTAGTAGTTGAACGTATCACACTGTCGTTTTCGAATGGAAACGTATAGGGACCTGAAAAACATTACTCGGACAACTCGACTACATTATCACATGTACAGCAGAAAGTTTATTTCTTATACTAAAATTTGGGTAAATATAACCGGAAATTAGTATTTGTCAAATATCAACATTTCATTATAACCGCAAACGTGTGCCAAGCTTCTTTGTTTAATAACAACGTAGACATATTTTACAATTTTGTCGCACATACACAACACTGGCCACATATTCTCTTTGTTTCTTTTTTCGAGTGGAATAAGTTGGATGAGTGTGTTTTCAGTTACTTAAAGGTTACTAAACCTGACATCATGAACAACACGTTTTCAGGAGACAACTGCGTATAGAACTAGTGTATGTGATAGCTAAATGTTACGTTGCTCTCTTGGTTGCCACTGCTTTAGTGATAACTGAATAAAGTAATTGCATCTTTGAGCTATAAGCTAGGGCCATGGACCACTAATCATTTGTTAAACTAATAATTGTTGTAGTTATTTGAGATATTTACTCGTAAGGTCACTCGTTATAACCTTAGGAACAATGACTTTGAAATACCACGATTTAATACTATATGCTATGGTAAACACACACTTAGGTATCAAGGACCATATATCTGGTCCAAATTAGGAAACAGTATGCGTGAACTACCAAGCCTTAGCTCGTTTAAAGCTAATATCCGTAGCGTTGACCTGGCCAGCCTAGTGGAAGACAGCGGCAACTGCTGCAACCTTTCAGCACGTGATTATTCACAATTATGTACATTTTAATAAGCATTTTTTCATATATGTCACCTAAATATTTTTAAATCTTAATGTATAGTCTATTTAGTTAAATTATTATTTATTGTGATATTGTACATAGTCTTTTTATCTATTTTGTAAAAGTAGGTGTCCCCAATTGGCTCTATGAGCTAAATACATAGACACGGTAATAAAGATTTTATTATTATTATTTATTATTATTATTGGCATACCTTTTCCCGTTGATAGAACAGTTTGTATTTACATCAAAAGCCACATGATTCAATTGCGGGCCACACCAAATCTGTAAAAAGTACACATGGGTCTTGTCTTTGCAATAGGTTGTCTTTTAAATCATTCTCAAGTCCCTGTATGTGAGGATCCAAGAGTATAGTATAGTCAGAGTCATCTAGTGCTTCTTGTGCTAGATCATCCACTTCCTTGTTTCTAAAACAGAAGAGAGAAGTTTTATTTTTTTTAAAAACTCCCTGGATTGTGTGGCTCATTAGTAACCTTGTCAAACTAAGCTGCAGCAAAAACACAATTCCACCTTGCAGGGAGACAAACTGCTAATCAGGCAACGTCTCAATTACTATCCAAAAAGTACAAATTATTTATTTATTTATTATGTATTTATTTAGGAACTGGCTTTCTGCTGAAAATGCCAGTGCTTTTGTCAGTGTTAAATTTCTTCAGTTTCAAAAGCATTAACTCAAAAAGAGATTGTAGATGAAAGCCTTCATTTCAGCGGACTTCTACATCAGTGTAAGACGCATGGAGTACTTGTTTATACAAAATGATGCAACATTCCATGCAACATTGCATCATTTGCATGCATAAAAACAATAGACTAAAGGACCTGCAACCTTTGTAAATAAGCAACCCATGAGGCGGTGGGGGGGGGGGGGGGGGGGGGGGGGGGGGGGGACTTTTATATGAAAGGTACAGGGATGCTTGTTGGAAATTTTAAATTAAACTCCTAAAGGAGACCAATCTGGGCGTGGCTCAAGCTTGATCTGATCCTTAAATGATCGAGTTGCAACAAAAGCCGAGTAATCAGCTCCTGGTTGCAATCAATTTCCACCAACACAATATGACAATTTTTTTTTATTCTTTGCATTGCACCCTAAACAATACCTTGATGACTAAAAATATCTGCATTCCTTTCTGAACACCCTCAGTGCTACCAAAATCCATGATAAAAACGACACAATGAGCATTCCTGTACCTCTTATATGGAAGTGGCCCCCGAGAATAAGCAATAAAGCATAAAGATGGCGAATTAAGTGTATAATAATAATAATAGAGATATTTAAACACCTTTTTCCTAACACAATATTCACACAAATGCCCTTCCGTCTTGTACAGAAAGAAAGTGTTTCCAGCCACTGGTTTTCCAGTTTCTGGTAAGTAAGCATATCTTGATTGTTTCTGTTTGTAGCTTGCTGGAAAGCATTCTTGTATCTTAAGTTGTAGCACAGCCTATCAGACACACTGAGTATATGGCCTGAAAAGAAAAAAGATCTCTCAGAAATAATTTTTTCTCTTGGATGGCAATAAGGCATATCCTATTTTTACGCCCATAAATGAGCGTTAGTGTTGTCTTTTATTGCGTGTCAAAACATTAATTCCTAAGTGGTAGTCTTCAGGAAATCTAAGAATTCTTAGAATCATACTGTAAAATTATAAGTAGGAGCTCACTGGTTAAATTTAATGTATTTTGAGGCAAAAACTGGTCAACACATTTGGCCAAATAATGAGCCTGCAATAGCAATCCTTGGCATCCAAGAAACCATGTAATAAAACTCATCAGTCAATATTCAAACAACTTGTACATGTAACATTGACCTTATAGTTCCAAAGAGTCATATTTCTTATTATGTTGTGTTTTGGCTCAACTTTGATGTTAGCTGGGACAACATTAAAAAACAAAATTTTAAAGCACAGTATAAAATAACCTCCTTAATACAGACACCAAAGGTACAGACCCAAGTGTGCTTGTTATAGAGGTGTCTGTATTAGAGACTGAGGTAGAGATTGCATGATTTGGAAGTCTTCGGGGCCAAGAGAACTGTCCATAATAGATAGGTGTCCTTATTTATATAGAGGTGTCCACAAGGAAAGGTTCGACTGTACCTAGAAAGTATTAAATTTTACACAAAGTAACACTGGACATTTACGTTTCTGGCGTGGATTGACTCCATCTTCAGCTCCTGAATCCAAGACAGCCTGGCTGAGTTGGACATACCAGGCATACAGTGGAGTAATACCAAGCTGACACACCTTTGATTTAACAGAGGACAAGAACTCTACAAGAAAATCACAAAAATGTATCTTACATAATCAAGCAAGTTTTAAAAAAAAAAAACAACAACAAGCCTCGTACACAGTTATGAAGGATCTGGTTAAGAAGATTTTGACAAAGGTTTCTCATCGACAAGAAGTGCTCAGCTGCTTAGAATCTGTAGCATCAAGAGCAAAAACTAAAACATTGAGTAGCAGCTGTGATCAGCAAAACTCTCCTGCCTCATTAAACTCATCAATAGAGACTTGATCAACAACTAACTCGACTGCCGAAAAGCCAAGACATAAGCCTCATACCCTACCCCAGATCAGTAAATGATACCCTATTCCAGACTACTACTTTCTCAACTATTTTTTGCTTTTTTATTCATAAAACAAAATAAGAAATCCACTGGCTTGACTAGAGAGCATAGTATAATACATTAACAAACTTCACGGTAGTAACAAACTTGCACAATATCTTTGAGAAATTAATGTTAAGATTGAAAAAACTACTGACTGAAAAAATGACCAGAAGAATGACCTATCTTACCTAAAAGTACATTTACCTGATAAAAGTTGCTGGCATGTTATAAATGACATGTCAGTAACTTTCACAACCTTCAGTCCTAAAAGTGTACATTTTACTTCTCCTTAGAATTAAACCAAAGTTTTGTTTTTGTCCAACTAATAAGGTGAGTTCAGCAGACATGAAGACTGGAATAAACCATGGACTGAGGAGACGTGACCAAGGGTGTGGGAGTCAGGCTGGAAGAGGAAAAAGGGAAAGGGCGAGATCCCTTCCCCACCCCATTTCACTCCTCCCAGTCCTTGACATTTTGCAAAACCAAACAATCAACAAATTTTAAAATTCAGCACTCGCCCACCAAAAATCGCCTGCACTGCACAAGTTCACCTGAGGAAATGATTAATTAAAGTGCCCATAACGATTTTTTTTTTCTTATCTAAATCTACATGTCACGTAATGAACGTCTGCGAAAATTTTTTTGGATTTCAGCAAAACGTGAATTTTTTATGATTTTTTAAAGTCTTGAAATTTGCCGCCATTTTGGACCACCATTTGCATTAGTCTCCTCTTGGTCAGATGGGAGCTGTGATTTCAATTAAGGAACGTGTGTTCGAGACTTATTCCCATCTCACTTGTAAATAAGCAGACGTTTTTTTTTATTCTCACCCAAAATGCCTGAAAGATGTGTCGCAGCACGCTGTAACAACATATCTGACCCCGAGAAGAATATTTCTATGCACAAGATTCCTGAACCTACGTCACAGACTGATCTTGTGGGCTTATTATGAGCCTGTTGCCTTTCTTATCAGCTGGCCAGGTTGACCACAAAAAAATCATAAAAAAATTCATGTTTTGCTGAAATCAAAAAAATTTTTTCACAGATGTTCATTACGTAACGTGTAGATTTAGATAAGAAAATAAAAAAAATCGTTATGGGCACTTTAAGTGCGACTTCCTAGCTTACATTAAAGAAATGGAAACCATTACCCTTCTTTCTCTGCCATGCTTGTACAATAACAGCACACTCCTTCGCTGCTTGAACCTCCCTCAGATGACATGTCAACTCCTGCTTTAGCCACTCTTGTTTGTGAATCTTCTCCAGTACCAGAGATACTTCATCTGAACTAAAAAAATTCAGAATATATTTCCAATTGCTTTGCATTTAAATTCTAAGCAATTGCTGTGGGTTTTTTTTTTTACTTACCTATGCTGTAAGGGAGGACGGGACACGTGCATTAAGCGAGGATAGGGGTTATTTTAAGATTATTTCTTCCAGCCGGGATGACAAGAGAAGACTGATATTTTTTTATTTAGTAACGCTGTGCAGTCCAGTTTGAATGGATTGTTTTTTTAATAATAATAAAACTTCTTCAGAGAATCATAAATCAGCGATATTTTTACTGATCTAGCTGGAATTTTTAAAACCATACCGCTCTGAGGAAGCATCTGAGAGTGTTTAAAGTCCGCAATAAAAAAAAGAAAAGATAATTGCTAGTTATTTTTTTCTCTTGCCCTCGCTCTCTTTCCTCTCTCTTTTGTGAGATTTTCAGGCTGATCGGGTCATAAAACCCTTGTCTGAGCATTGTTGTAGTGAAAATGCAATGATTTACATCAACCAATTTTTCAAAAAATCAGCTATATATAGAATAACTTACATTTGGAAAACTGCACCAGAAATGAATAATATTACTAGAAGTAGAGATTCCCATTCATAGCCTGTCCATATGGTAAGTGATGCTATGATCATAGTATTACATACCATTGGTTTTCACTTGTCTCTTTGACAGCACAGTCTAGCAGTGTTGACCCATCACCATTGTAATACTGCTGGATCTCAAGCTCAACTTTACACAGCTTTGAAACAAAAGAAAAGAAAAACCAAATTTGCTCAGTGCACTATCCATCATTACAACAGTGTTAAGTGGCTATCTGTACCTTGCTGATAACCTCTTGTTCATAATATTAATGTCTTAATATTTGTACTGTTATCTTTGTTGTCTTGTACTTTGCACATCTCTGTGCACTACAAACACTACATTGCACTGCAGTGTAGTAACTATAAGAATTAATGATGGTTAAATATAGTTTTATTTTATTATTTTATTAACCCTATTTGGTCTGGGCTTTTTTGGAGTTCCTGAGCTTGGTGGGGGGGGGGGGGGGGAGGTTTTAAGGGGGAAAGGGGCACTTCGTACCCTCAAGAGGTTTACGGTGATTCCAAACACTGTTTGGGAAGATGATGTCATATGACGTGGGAATCATGTCATTAGTTCTGTACAGCCACCATCTTGGATTAATTTCTGGATTTCTTAAAAACCTCAGAAAACCAAGGGTTGTCCATTACTCGGACAAATTTATGATAGCATTGTATTGTATTATATGACCATAACAATAGTTTAACAATACATTCTAGAATGGCACAACACAGCACAATGTATTACAGCACAGCACAATGTTATGAATCAATTTGTCAGAGTATTGGATAAGTATGAGAAAACTGTCCCAACAGATTCAAAAGTAATCTAAACCAATAAAAAAAATGCTAAAATGGCATAAAAATATAAAAGATATGACGAAAAAATCCAAATTTCAAAAAACATGGCTGTCAAAATCTTGTTGCTATTATACAGATTTAAAACATAAGAAAACATACAGTACAGATATTTTTCTTTTTAATTTTATTTTTTGGATTTTGTTTCAAAGCATTTATAATGAATAATTTGTGATTCCTGGAAATATCCATACCTACCTTAAGGAAGGTCATTGGGCATTCCAAGGAGGGGGGGAGGCTCTTAAAAAAAACTTCCATGAGAGGGGTACATGAAACCGTTCCCAGAGCTGTTCGGTTGCAATAGACAATATTCGTATTCACAGTATTGAACTGGAACTAGCTTGCAGTCAAAGCTAATGCGGGGGAATATCATTTAAAATATTTGCATGTGAAAAGATTCCCCGCATGAGCCTCGACTGCAAGCTAGTTTCAGTTCAATACTGAGAATGAGATTATTGTCTATTGATTTCAAGGATCCCCCATCCTAGGCAACCCAGTGACAGATAAAAGCACCAAGAGGAAGATAAAACAGGCAAATTTGGTTGGAGCAAAAGTTTGCTTGTTATGTAAACTTTTTCTTACAAGGTGCACAAAAATGTTAGCATTTGTGCATAGCAGGAAAAGTAGCAATGCATTTGACTTTCATCAGGACCATCATCCCCCCCCCCTACCCCACTCACCCCACTAATAATGGGAGCTCCACTAAGCTGAGGCCCCACTGGGGGGGGGGGATCTGGCATATCCTGTATCCCATTAATTTTTGCCAATTATTACTGCTGATTACATCATTTCTGTGTAACATATCTGAGTACGGGATTATGTAACAGAGTACTTTTTTTACTTTTACCAGATATGTATGTTTTGTTCTTATTGAAATGATCATGCAGGTAGGGTATCGGGGATGGTACAGTGTCTATGATCCCGAATGCAGAGTTCTTTGGCTCATTGATCTAATATTCCAAATGCATTTAACCCTTTTCAGCCAAATGGGGTCGATCCCAAGGGGGATATGCAGATTAATGCATTTCTGAAGCCATCAGATAATTTTTAGGTTAAGCGATCAAATTGGTAAGAAACAGATTTAGAAAGGATAGATCTTTGCATGGGTATCTCATTTTCGAAATTCTGACCAATCCTACCAGAGTTACACACAAAAAACCTAGTAACCCCTTGGTGAAAAATCGATTGCAAATTTGCCTATTCACCTAGTACGCTTTCCAGGTTAAATTTTTCACTTTCCTGAAAAGTTAGCAAACCATAATTCCCCAGAAAGGCATTAAAATGGGCAACAAAACTATCAAACAAAAAGAAAAGAAAAGAAAGAGACAAAGAAAGAAAGATCGAAATAGGTCTGCAAAAAAAGTCCAAATTTTAGGTGACAAATATGCATTTTTTGTTGCAAATCCCATTTTTAGCCATTTCGTTGCAAATTGACAGCAAACCAGCCCAAAAAGGTTAATTTGGGCTTAAAAAGTGTTGTTGTTTCTAAAATTTGGGTTGAAAAGGGTTGAGGCCTGAAGAAAGTCTGAGTCCTCGCTCTCAATTTTTGTAAAAAAAAATGAGCATTTCATGGCAGGTTGTTGTCTCCTCATAAATGCAAGCGGTAACTTCATATAGAACCTTCTTTGCAGCTACTGGAACAGCAGAGCATAATTTGAAGCCTCTAGGGGGGTGTGGTGGCATGCCCTCCCAGAAAATTTTGAAATCTGGAGGCTCGGAAAATGCTATTTTCAGCATTCTCCACGAGATATTTTGTCAAAATTCAACCCGAGTCAAATATTGCCGACATATTTTTTGACATAATACACTGTATCACTTGACATTTATCCTGGCATAACTACACTATACTTTTTACAAAAGCTTGTCATGTGTAGCAAAGAGGAGCATGCTGGGGGGGGGGGGGGGGGGGGGAGGGGGGAAGGTTTTTCTCGGAAAGACTGTCTCGAAGGGCCAAGATTTGACAGGGAAATACCAACAAACACATTTGTAAGTATTTTTGACTATTTTTCTCGCTTTCTATTGATCAATGAACCTATTTTATTTAAGTTATATTTTAAAAAAAATACATATTTGATGCTCGGTATCCCGGAATCCCTTTTTTAAATATCCCGTATCCCATTAATTTTTTACCAAAATATCCGGTATCCCTACATTTTTTTTCCTAAATATCCCATATCCCGATAATCCAAACAGTTTGGACAGTCTGTCGGCAGAGATCTCATGTCGCGGGTCTGTCTGCATGTACCGGTACCCATGAACTACTCATTGTCTTCTATTGTTTGCGAGGTATTGTATTTTTGGTCTTGTTTTGCATTTGTATTATTGTCGTTCTTTGTTCCTTTTGTTTTACGTAATATGTGCTCCGGTATACGTACATGCAGAAGGAACCCATATCGCTCAGCTGACCTGGTACAACTCAGCTACTTTGAAATTAAGGCTACATTTGTTACAGAAGGTTTCTTCTTCGTACCTCTTTTTGTTGATCGGAGGTTGGTATTGTCGAAGGGAACATTGTACCGTAAAGCTGCCTGTAAAGTTTTTTTTACCCGGGAAATCCACTCGTTGTCAATTTTTTTTCTGTCTGCTTTTCAGCAAGAATCAAGCAATGAGTGGAGACTGGGAATAAAATATGCTCCACGATACCATTGCTCACGCGTTGTTGTGTGAAACTTCTGACCAATGTGTGTTTGGTACCGCGGAAGTTAAAAATATAGCATTCAAGATGCCGAGTAAAAAGAAGAAGTTCAATGCGCGATTTCCTCCGGTAAAATCGTCTTTTTGCAATATTGCCTTAAATAGCTGCATACCCTAATCTTCCATTTTTGTTCTTGAAGGCTCGGATCAAGAAAATCATGCAAACCGATGAAGACGTTGGCAAGGTTGCAGCAGCCGTACCTGTTATTATTTGTATCCTTTTAATGATAATATTCACTTATACACCGACCCAGTTTATTTAGTTTGTTATTTCCATGTTTTGACCACCTAATATTTGCAGATAAGAAAAGGTATAAGATTAAAGGATCCACCATTTGTCCTCGATGACATTTCAGCGAATGTTGTCGTACGTAACTTAAATGTGCTGAAAACAAATTGAACTCAATTCATTCTGACACTTATCTTCCAGGAAGTTAAACAAGCTCTTTTATAGCAGAATACTTTCTCAACCAGCCAATTGTTGTTTTGTCCTTAATCGTTTGATTCTTTAGCTAAAGCACTCGAGATGTTTGTACAGTCGCTGGTAGAAAGAGCAAGTGAATACACGAGAGCAAGAAATGCCAAAACAATGACCACTTCACATCTGTGAGTCGATCTCTCTTGTTTCACCCAGCAATGATTTATATACTTTTTAACTTTGCATTTTGCTTGTTTGTATGCTTGTGAAAGTGTTGTTTTGGTTCAGATTTAATCTGGCAGTTGAAATTAGGTCACATAAATTTAGCTTGTTCGTTGGTGAGCTTAACTTGTACAAGATTGATTTAAAAAATTTCATTCAGCTTATAGTCTTTACTTTAAATTAACGCCTTCAGCATAAGAAGAAATGTTTAATAACTAGTTAAGCTTAAATCTTTGAACTAGTTAATTTGGTTTAAGGACGAACTGAATCCTAAGTGGACATATCAAGCGTTGCTAATTGTCGCTTCCATGATCGAGTCATTAATATTTTATTTCTATTGTCAGTACTGAGATAATACATTTGGTGGTTATTCACTATTTGGTTAGTTAAGGCATAGTTATTAGAACAAACTGGTTATGAAACTCAGTCAGTCCTTTGTTATATGTTTTTGTTCTCCATTTCTTTTGTTCATTTGCCTTTACCCTGCACAAAACACAAAAGGCATTGAAATGCATATGAGCAACTGACCAGTAGAAACATTTGGGCTCACACGTTAAACAAAACAATGTGCAGGGTCACGGTTCGTTCAACATAAAACAAAGCAGCTTTGTACACTCTTTGAAATTTGTTGAGCTTCATAACCAGTTTGTTCTATTAACTATGGTTAAGGCATCATTTTAAATTAGTTGGAGTCCATTTATTTATTTTATGTCAGATAATTGTGTATTTCATTGGCTCCAGTGTTATAAAGTAACTTAGCATTACTGTTAATGTTGTAGGCCTCCTTTGTACAATAACTTTATTTATTTTTGTAAAGCTACAATGTACATGTAGGCCTTTCTATCTTGTCAAGTTGCTGTTTTATACAAGTCATGCATTTTATATCATTAATGTGGGGTTTTTCACAATTAAAGATAGCCCTTAGGTCAAAAGAATGCTTTTTGTGTTCAACTCAATATTTTAAAAGTGAGCGCTGTTGAACAATTTTATTCCTGTGTGTTTTCTTTGTATGTATTCATGTACTAGTCTGCACTTGGACATCTCCCATTTCTTTCCTTTATTGTAAAAGGGACATCTCCATTTTAGCATCATAAATCTCATGTACATGTTTCATAGCAAGTGAAATGCTCAAATATTTTAGATAGTGCAATAATAATAATAATAATTGATACTATTGACTGGGATTCCATCTCTTGCTTTCATTTGACATGGATAATTTAACATATTTGTATGGTTCCAGAAAATTTCTCCATGCCCCTACCACGGAGGCAATGTCATTTATTAGAGAGATAGGGACGTTCCATTTATAATCCAACCCCCCCCCCCCCCCCCCCCCATGGATGAGGGTTTTGGGAAACTTTTCACATGACTAGTAGGAATCTGCACTATTTTTTTCCGAGACCGGTAGGAATCTGCACTATCTTATTACCAAACCTGTAGGAATCTGCTTGTAGACGAATACAACGGGTAGGAATCAGTTATTTGTTATACTCAACTGGTAGGAATCAGGTATTTATCCATACCCGACTGTAGTAATCGGTTATTTGTCCATACTCGACTGTTAGGAATCATTATTTGTCCATACTCAACTGGTAGGAATCGGTTATTTGTCCATACTCGACTGGTAGGAATCAGTTATTTCTCCATACTCGGCTGGTGGGAATCAGTTATTTGTCCATACTCGGCTGGTAGGAATCAGTTAATTGTCCATACTCGACTGGTAGGAATCCGCTCATCCATAGGGGGGAGGGTCGGATTAAAAATGGAACGTCACATAGGTCTCCACATTTGATAATAGCAATTTTCTGTGAGATTGATAGCTCGCCATGTTCATAAGCTTCATTCAGGCAGTCCACTACAAGATTGCCGATAACAGGCCAAAAAGCATTATAGAATTCAACAATTAAACCATCGTTTCCGGGAGCTTAACCAAGAAAAGAAGAAAAGATGATTCTGTTCAAACTGGTAACGATGCATATTGAATGTACACGCATTAGGCAGCATCACTAAGCAACCAAAAAACTTTTAAAAGCATGCATTTCTATGTCATATGTCACCACCTTTCCAGGCAATAGAGCCAAAAAAATCAATAATTTTTCCCAGAGAAAGTAAAAGTTTATCAACATTGATTTTAAAGCCATTTAACCAAACAGTTTAAAATAAAAGAAATAAATATTATTAAAAATGATAATAAAAATTGTTTTTATCCTTGTTGAGCCTTTATCAACTTGATGTTTTTCATTTCTCAATCTTCAATTCTCACATTTTAAAATGCAAGTCACTGTAATTCAAGTTAATTTTCAAAGCCTCAAAAGTGTTTCTAAGATGCAAAACTTTAATTTATATATTGGTTAAAACTAAATTGTTATTCTCTGTAACAGTAGGCTACACATAATAATAGCTAAAAAGACAGTTATTATATAATTAAAATAATTTAGTTTTAGAATATTGGTTTTTTGAAGGTTTTTTGTCTGAATTTAATGATTCAGAAATAGTCTTTATACATTAAATTGACACACAAACTGTGTTGTTTGCACCACTATACTGTCAACAGTACAGGAAAAGTATTTATAATAATAATAATAATAATATTAACCAGGGAGCCCACTCACCTTGGCGGTTTTCAGTGGGGCCCTGCAAAGTCTAAAGAATTTAAAGTCTAAAGTCTAAAGAATCTGTTTTGTGAACACAGGAGAAGCCCATAACTTCTCCTGCATCTTTCTTTTTCAACTTAAGGCATTTTTAGGTTGTACTAAGGTAGTTAATATTGTTTAAAATTCACAGAAAGAGATGTATTACATCCGAAAACCAGTTTGACTTTTTGAAAGATTTAGTGGCAAATGTTCCTGATCTTCCTTCAAATGAAGAAGAAAGAGATGGAGAACCCAAACCAAAAAGGTATAGCATGCATCAAGAGACAGCTTACTAGATACAAAGGACATGTACAATGTATGTAACCCTCCATTCCTAGCAAAATGAAACATGACTAAGGTGTTAGCAACCTCTTCAATTTCTGATATCATAT
Source organism: Dendrophyllia cribrosa (assembly GCA_024195265.1). Lineage (NCBI taxonomy): Eukaryota > Metazoa > Cnidaria > Anthozoa > Scleractinia > Dendrophylliidae > Dendrophyllia > Dendrophyllia cribrosa. The sequence goes on along the minus strand of JAJLRJ010000006.1, from coordinate 21,977,585 downwards.
TCATCAGAGGCAAAAAGCAGATACTGAACATTCAATTGCATTCCATTGGCACAAAACTACTAAGTAAACTTAACAATGATCATTTCAATGCCTTTTTACTTTCACCAAACCAAGATACTGTTTAGCAATTTCTTACCTTTTTCCCAGGGTTGCTTTTCGTCCTGGGCAACCACTGGGAGTGAGTTCGTGTGATTGGTGCAGACAAATGTCAGACTTATTTAGCGCATAACTGAAGAAATGTTGTCGAGTTAAGGCCCTGACACACAGTGTAACTTTTCTTGCAATATTGCATGCAACAGTTGCAGAAGTAGAATCGAGTTCTACTTTTGCGATGTTGCGCGCAACAAATTGCATCATTTGACACTCAAAAAATCTTGTTGCGTGCAACGTTGCAACAAAAGTTGCACAGTGTGTCCAGGCCTTTAGAAACATAAAATGTTATGACTCAATGTTATTTCTGGATAGACAGCACTGGCCAAATAGCTTTTATTTCTTAAGTGTTGAGATTTACCCACTTAAAATGATTTCTATATGAATCATTACAGAAAAATTGAACAGCCAATTATTTTTTTATTTATTTAATAGTGAAAAATCTAGTGAAAAGAATAAGAACCCCCAACAAATAAACCAGGGCCACATTAGTGTGACGCAAGTGCTGTGATGACTGTACATTGTACCATTACTACTCTCTTAATCCAGTTTATTGGACTGTTGGCCTGATGTAAACACTGTCAACTGTTATTTTGCTTTTTAATAATTAATATTTATCATTGGTGACATTTAGAAAAAGAACACCAAAACCTCCCACTCAGACCAAAGAGAGAAAGAAATCAGAAAAAAGAAAACCGCAAGCTGCTGCAGTGGAGTCTGATGAGTCTGAAGAAGAACTAGAGTCTGAGGTTAGATTTTATCATAATAAATTATTCAAGTTTGATATTAAACTTTTACAACAGCAGCCTTGGACTGTTTAAATTTGCTCACACATTTAATACTGTTAAAGAAAAAACCCGTCATCAAGTAATTTTCAAGAAGGTCACAACTTTTTTTAACTTGTATACAATTGTTTTGGATAAAACATTACTATTAATCATTAGGTAATTACAATACAACATTAGGTAATTAAAGTGCAAAACATCTGTATAGTAATTATACTTTGCTCAAACAAGTCCCCGGGCAAGTATTTAAATTGTTACTAACATAAGTTTTTGCTTCTTAAACAAGAACCTATCTATGAAATACAGTAACACTATCTTAGGATTGGTAACTGGTACCATCATCCTCAAAATAAATAAGTGATCTCAAACATGTCCCTTACCATGATGATTCGATTTAGTGCCCTTTTGGTAGCTTAAGGGAGGGCGCTTATTGGAGAGAGGGCACTCATTAGGGAGGGGGAGCTCTTATTTCTTTTTTGACAGAAACATGCGAGCATGAAAAAGCAGTTGAACAATAACTTATTTAATGTACAATTCACACAGTCACAACAATGCCAACAATAGTTCGCCTAGTCAAAATATAAGTCACTATTATACTTCAATGTCTTCGATGTCACTTTCTTCGAAAAGATAACTTTCTGGCATAGCATCTGCAAGGGAGGGGTGTGCTTATTAGAAAGGGGGCGCTTATTAACAAATCAACACTTGAGTGGGGTGCTTATTGGAAAGAGGGCGCTAAATCAAATCAACACGGTAATTGTCACATGTCCTTTGCATAAGGCCTGATTTGTTCAACACCTGTATGCATTGCATATTCCACCAACTCTTCTTCTACAACAGCTGCTTCAGTTGGGATTTTAAGTACCCATTAGCAGATTAGTTGTCCCCTTAATGGAGGTTTTTAAGAATAGTATTTGGGATGCTAATAAAGTGTCCCCATCCCCTTAATAGAGGTGTCCCTTTAATGGAGGCATAGTTAATAAAGTGCAATGGTTATGAAACCTGAGGAATGTCTTTGTTCGATGTTTTTGTTATTGTTTTTAGGCCTTAACCATCATTTGCACAATAGATGTTGAACTTTTGTTTGAGCAACTGACAAATAGAAATGGTGCTATTAAGTTATTCAGTCATAGTGTGTGATCAAAAAACAAAAGATGTGCATGGTCAAGTACAGTTCAACATAAATTGTAGCTTTGTTATCTATCGCCATTGAAGTCTGCAAGGTTTCATAACCAGTCCCTCGATTAAGGTGATTCCCTAGTTTTGCATTGCGCATCACTACTGCGCATAATAAATTGCGTCATTTGCGCGTGCACGAGCGCGCGCGCACTCCGAAGCAAGAGGGTTTCCTTTAAGGATTCAATCACAAAGAGGATTTCGCGCTGGTCGGGAACAATAGCTTGACAACGAGCACGGCGACCCCCAATTTTTAATGCAGAAATTCAAATGACACATGGTTGACTACAATATATCGCGATTTAAAGAAAAGTTAAAAATTCTGCTTTGAAATATTTGTATTTGAATGCTGTAAAGAACACGTCTTCAGGTAGTGTTGGGTATGCGCGCACGCCGCGAATTCTTTATTTCCTTTCATAATATTAATTCCTGGTCAACTAAAATAGTTTATAATGTAAGATCAAAGTCAATTTTGTTGAACTGCTCTATTATTTTAATCCAAGCAATGATTTTTTTTTAGAAATTATAGTCCCCTTTCTGATTACTAGGGTTCAGTAATGAAACCTCGCGGGTCGTATAGTTACTATAATGGCCATCCATGTTGTGCAAAAACGAGCACGGTGACCCCTATTTTTTATTTCATTTTTGTGATGCTCATAACATAATTACCATCTGGACCAAGTTTTAGAAAATCGTAAAAATTCCTTATTTTTCAATGGAATCACCTTAACAGGGACCGCGGAGGGGGAGGGGCTGGTAGGGCCGCGGCCCCACCATTTTTTTGCACCCCCGCCCCCCGCCCCCACTATGATTTCATTCCTTTTTTCGATTTTCAATATGAAAAAATTATTTTCAATTGTCAGCCCTCCCACTTTTCACCTTACTCCGTGGTCCCTGATTAACTATGACCTAATGGAGGTAACATATACAAAGATTATATGAGGGCTTTGCCGGGACCTTAAAGGAGGTGTCCCTTAATGGAGGTGTCTCAAAGTAGACTTAGGTTCCACTATATGGGTCTATATGTAGTGGTAATATTTATGTAGAAGGGGACAGTAGATGTTATATTGCATTTTAATATCACCCTGGCTGCTTTTGTTGTTACAATTCTGGATACCGGTACTCTACCTGTTCTTGGTACAAACGTGTGCTGTCAAGAAGTCTTAAACTAATTTTATTCAAACCAAGTTGTAGAATTGTCCAAACATTATCAAAGCAGTTTTTCCAGAGGTGAAATGCAATTAAATAATTTGGTTGCATGCACAGCAAATGCAGATGTTGTTAGTCATCTTTTTATGTAGCTAAAATGATTGTTACAAATATTTTGCAAATTTATTAACCAGGAAGAAGACTCGTCATCCGAAGGAACAAGTAATCATAACAGTACTTCAAATCCCACAGCAAACTGTTCCAGCAGTGCACCTCCGTCAATACCATCCATCACACTAACAAGGCCCAGTACAGAGCACAGTCAACAGTAAGTTTTGCATTTTACTTTCTTAAACTGATCATGACAGTTCAGGGTTATGCTTTCATACTACATGAAAATTTAGTTTTATCAACTCATTTGATAAGGTTAATTGGCCACCATTGCTTTGGTTCACTTAAAAAGTGCGGGACCCAAACGACGTTGATCAACAAAATCAGGAAATTAAAAATAAACAACGAAGCATGCACCACTTCAAAAACCTAAAGGATGACGTTGTTTTGACAATGCCCCACTCTTGGGAGGGAAGAGTTATGAAATGCCTGGGGTGGGGAGGGGTGGGGATGGAACCATTGGATGTGATTTCATGTGCTTATGAGACAAAAGAAAATTTTAGTAAGGTGTGCATTGTCACACGTTGCTACTATGAATATGAATTTCCCTTTGTAACATGTTTTATACAATACTCTGAATTCTACGTGCATTTTGATTGGCCATTACTTATGATCTATTAGAGTACAGATGCACAGTTGATGTCATGGAGAATTTGTTTTCTCTGTTTCGTCCAAGGCGTGCGTTATAACTGCTCCGTCTATTTTGAGCTTCTTCACTTAGTTGCACTTGCTTAGCTAATGTTTGTGAGATGGAGAAATAAATTGTTTATTGGTCAAAAAAAAAAAAAACATGGTGGACAGTTTTCAAAATGGGAACGAGATTATTCCGGAAAGGGCAAGTGAAGGTATCAAAAAAATGTTAACCATAAGTTTTTGACAATTATGAAAAATGCGAAACAGAAGCGAAAAGTAGTTTTGTTGACGTGGAAAATACCGAAATTAGAAAAAAATCATGGAACAAACATGACCACAGTCGAGTGCTATGAGGCAAATTTTTCTTCCCTGTTATTGTATATAACAAAGAGATTGCATTTTGCTGTGCGTCTGTTCAGTTATAGATCACAGAAGGCATCCAAATGTGGTAAGAACATCAGACCAACTCACCTGTGGCTCGTTGGCCACTTTTTTGTTCTTACCACATTTTGATGTTATCTATTATGTATAACCGAACAGACGCATGGCAAAATGGATTCTATTTGTCAAATGTATAACCTCCATTTCATCACCTTTTTGCTGGATTTCCCGTGCACAGATCTGAACCAACTTCAGTGGCTATGGATATTCCTAGGCTTAACCAAATGCCAGGCATGATGGGCAACTCATTAGATGATGAAGATGACGATTACGACTCATAAAACATGTGATCAGGCCATGAGTGCAAAAAGCATTTTAAAATTTGTTTTTAGGAATTCATCCCCTTACAGCCCCAAGTTAGACTCTTAGGGCTGGTTATTTAAATGAGTCTAACTTAGACCATGGTTTAAAGTGCCTATGAAGTAAAAAATTGTTGATGCTCATTTGAAAGGCTTTTCAAAATAATCACAAATGGCGTTTTCCGATTTGAAATATCTTTTTTCTTTTCATTGATATTTGCGTTTTTGTGTTATGCAAATTAGCAAATTGATGACGTCATGAATCTTTCCATTGAAAAGATAGATCACAAAATCAAGAATATCTCTGAAAATAAAAGAGTGATATTATTCAAACTTGGCACCAATAATAACCTTCAAGAAAGGTACAACATGCCGCAGAGCATGTTGTAACCATGGCAACACACTTGGCTCCAGTCCCTTTCTGTTGTAGACCATATATCTCAATTTTCTATCAAATCGGGTGAGACAGACAGTCCTACTCGAAACACACATAGAGTCCATGTTGCTGTAGGTCTTCTAATAAACTCATTTAGAGTGAATGACGTTTGGTTAAGACAAAAAATGGGAAGGTCAGTTCTGCAAAAACTTGATCTGGAAGCAAAACTGTTGCCATGGCAACAGCACAATAGGTGTTTATTTTATGCCTTGTCTGATGTACATTACTGGTGTAAAGTTTGAACAGCACTGCTCTAATAGTTTTAAAGATATTCTATATTTTGTAAATTTGTCTTCCTTTAGAAGCATTTTATGACGTCATCACTTTTTACACAAAAACTTGAATAGCTTCGGAATGAGAGGCAACATTTCAAAACAAAAAGCACTATTCTTCTTGTCTTCAAAAGGTCTTTCAAATAAGCTTCAGTTATTTTTAACTTAATGGACCTCCACATCTGTTTATAAGTGGATCATTTTAAGTAGGCAAATGTATTTTCAAGTCTTATGTTTCTGGACACTGTTTACAGTAAATAAAATTTAAATATCTGGGTCGGCCAGATTGAAAATGTTTTAGACGACGGTTTTGTTAAACACCATCTAAACTTTGTTTAAATAACCAGCCCTTAGTATTTAATTCAACAATAGACAAATTCGGCTAATGCATTGTTGTACCCAATTCAAACCTTCTGGGAATAAGATTCTTTGTTCACAATATTTCCATATAATTTCCATGTCAATGCTTCATTGATATGTAAATATGATAAACAAAGAGTTCTAATCCCAAAAGGTTTGAATTGGGTACAACAATGCGTTAGCCGAATTTGTCTATTGTATTTGACTCTGTAAGTCTGTTTTCTGTAATATTATTATTATTAAGCTAGCATTGGTAAATTACATATTCAACTAGTTGTAAGTTTTCTCAGAATTTTACAGTGAGTAAATTGCAGCTTTCTATTACCTGGTAGACCTGGGTAAATTCATTTAGATATGGTACATGTCACCCCTGAGAGCCTTTCTTAATCCTTGAAACACGGGCCAAAAGGTCTTCAAGAACAATAAAAGTAATGTCTATTTGTACTGCCTTTTTTAAAGTGAGCAGAGCAATAAAAATTTTGTAAATATCTTATGAGCTAATGCTCACTTAATTTCAATAGGCCGGTACGTTCCTTTAAAATTCACATGCCAGCTCTTTGTGCTTTTATTTTGATGAAAAAATAAATAAAGGTTGTTTTCCAACTTGTATGCATTATGGTTCTAGCAGAAGAATGAAATGTCTCTGGCTAATTTTCAATCGTATAACAATAATCAACAATGTTTAATGTTCCAGAATGTTTTAAATGAATGTCTCTTTCCCTTAGAGTTTTTAAATTCCTTGGGGCTCTTATTTCTTGATTTGTGCAAAAGGCTGAGACACTTGGCAGCAGCTGAGTGGGGGGGGGGGAGGGGTTACAGGGGGTTAGAACCTCCTGCTTCCTGTACCCTGTTCTCCTGCTTCCCGTACCTTTTTCTCTTCTTTCCCGCCCTTTTACGCATCCCTTCCACCCCGCGTTTAGCATTTCTCTCCCGCTTCCTACCCTGTTAGAACTCCCGCTTCCCGCCCTTTCCTCTCCTACCTCTTGTACTCCTCCCCACCCCCCACCCCCTATTCTCCCAGGCTTCCACCCCCCTGTTCCCCCCTCACCTGAGAATACAACTGAAGGCCCTATTCACAAGCCAGGTGGAAGGACATGATTATGGATACTCTGTTTCAGATTATATTAGTCCAGAAAATCTAATAACTAGATTTTCTGAAAAAAAAAAAAAAGGCTGCGGTGAGCCAACTCGTGAATACGAAACAACCTTCTGACCCTCCCCTCTCCTACGTATTTTGCTCCGAAGGACCCCCCCCTTCCCCCCTCCCCCACCCCCCTCCCCCACTCCCCCTTTCCCCCCTTACCACTGTGTCAACCCCCCCACCCTCTGCTTCCTTCAACCATGGGTATTAAAGCCTTATGTGCGGAACTACCAAGAAAAGTTGTAGGTACTTCACATACGATATACTATTATGTACCGTAGTTGCGGTCGAGGAGACCGCGAGCCTAATTTTGTGTATAGCGAAAAAATTTGAGATTTTTCTCTGTTTATCCAATTACCTCGCTTTCAAGTTTGAAATCTCAAAATCAATTATCCGTTATCCAATTACCTCGCTTTCAAATTTGGTGGCCTCGTTTTCACGTAAGATAATGCGGTGACTCGCGGATCGAAGTATCGATTTGCTTGCGCGATTAAGTTTAACATCTGACGCCATATTTCTATCCCTTTGTCAGTGAATAGTCGTTAACTGAAAACGCGCGTCAGTTTTTTAAATAGTTCCGAAAACTCGCCCATGAAGTATTGACTCGCGTGGTAATGCTTTGCGAAGAACTTCAACATCTGACGCCATACTGCAATTATCAGTTGAGTAATGCACGAGCGAAGTTTAGTGACAAAGTTTTTCCGTCAAAACTACGTTGTTGTCAAGAGTAACTTGCTACATTTGCAACATTTACCTGTCTGTTCTGGACGTTTTCAACGAAAAATGTTATTTAAGCGCTTTTGAAACTGAAAATACAGACGTTTCGGGATTTCTGTCCCTTCATCAGTGAATAGCCGTCGAAAGAAAACGCGCGTCAGCTATTTAAATGGTTCCAAATGTTGCAATAGACTGATTTAGCAAAGAGAACGCGACGTCAGTTGAGGACGGGAGAGCGCGCAGAATAGTCTGGACCCGACTTCCGGTGATCACGAAGACGTCCTCCGGTCAAGGTCGCGTCACGTTCACGACGGCATTTTTGTTGTTTTCACGTCCTGATGACAACGGGAAGATTTGTGCTTTTTTTTTACGCAGTGGCTATTCGTACGGCACCCGTACGCGGACTTCCATTTGCTATTCGTACGGGAGTCCAAAACTTTCGGCAATTTTCGATGTTATTCTTCACTTTTGTTGATCCACAATATTAAATGTTCGTTTAGCTTTACGAAGCGCTTCTGGTAAGCGATGTTGATTTGGCTCAGACTAATTTGCCGAGTCTCTGTATACTACGCGAGCGACTCATTTCGTGACACTTTGAAATTTTTCTCTTCATAGAATACTCCCGTACGGCCGACTTCGATTTGCTATTCGTACGGGAGTCCAAAACTTTCGGCAATTTTCGATGTTATTCTTCACTTTTATTGATCCACAATATTAAATGACGGGGACTTCTTGAGGACGGCGCGCGCAGCGAAAAATGCCGCAAAAGACTGGGCCGAGAACGCCGTCGTGTTGTCTTTTACAAGTGATTTAGCAATGGCGAGACAACGTATCGTGTGCGTTCTCGAACAGTTTGAACTAATCTAGAATTTATTGTCATCATGAATTGTAAAGCGTATTATTTTGGCGACGACAATGACGTTGTTAGTTTGCTTGCATGCAAGAGGGAAAGTGTGAAGAATTAGGACTCGGAAAGGATGGATTTGACAAGTAAGCTTTATGACAGTTCTAATTGTATGCGCTATAAAAAACTTTACGCTTAAGCTTATATGTTTCACCAATTGTAATGTAATTATTTAACTTAGTGTATGTCAATAGAATGAAAACTTCTACTTCGAATGTCAATAAATAAGCTTTTGCGAGAATAGTCGCTCTCGTCATGCTTTCGTGTACATTTAATTTCGTGACATGTCGCGAGTTCCTGGCGATTTTTTACATTGCTGAAAAATTTCATCTGAAATTATGGCTCGCTTAAGCGCTGTCCGGGATGCTTTGATAACAGCCAGTGCTTACGATTTAATTGACGATGAAGATTTTGTTCTTCTGTATGACGCTTGTTCGTCAAAACCTGTTTTCCCGTATTGGAAATTTCCAAAATTTGATGAGGACGCCTGGACTGCTGTTGAGTGTCAAACTGAGTTAAGATTTGCAAAAAGTGACATTGAGGTTTTGTTGAGATGTCTGGATTTACCGGATAAAATTGTATGTGAACAGAGAACAGTTTGTGGGGATATGGAGGCACTGTGCATATTACTTAAGAGACTGGCTTATCCTTGCCGGTATACTGACATGGTACCTCGGTTTGGTCATAATCCAACAGAGCTCTGCCTGATTTTCAACAAAATGGTCGATTTTATTTACGAACACCACCGCCATCGTTTGCGTAGTTGGGACCAGTTTTTTTACTGCCTGCTCAGCTGCAGAGATATGCAGAAGCTGTCCACCAGCAGGGTGCTCCCCTCAATAATTGTTTTGGGTTTATTGATGGCACAGTGCGTGGCATCGCAAGGCCACAGCAGAATCAAAGGGTAATGTACAATGGCCACAAACACTTGCATTCAATCAAATTTCAAAGTATTGTCATTCCAAATGGCCTTATTGCCAACTTACATGGCCCATTTGAGGGGAAGCGCCACGACAGCACCATGTTGCAAACATCTAGTGTTCTAAATGATCTCCGTAGAGTGGCGTATTTCCACGGCAACCCACTATGTTTGTATGGGGATCCAGCGTATCCTTTGGGAGTGCACCTGCAGGCCCCATTTAGGAACATGAACTTGACCCCGCAAATGGCATTGTATAATCAAGCAATGAGTGAAGTTCGGGTGTCAGTCGAGTGGTTGTTTGGTAATATCACTAATTATTTTAAATTTGTTGATTTTAAAAGCCAGTTAAAAGTTAATATGAGTGCAGTGGGAAAATTTTATATTGTTTGTGCTCTCCTGGAAAATGCTCACACTTGTCTTTATGGCAATATTGTTTCAGAAAAGTTCGGCATTCAACCACCTTCATTACAGGAATACTTCTCATAAATGAACAAAGTACAGGGGGTAGATACTGTAGTGTTTGCAGTAAGGGAATCTGATGTCAAATAATAATAATAATAATATTATTATTAATCGTGTCAGTAACAAAATTCTTGATTGTGAATGGTTATCATGGGGGTGTCCAATTACAGCTGTACAATACAGGGGGAGGGAGAGAGCAGATTGGCACTCACGCAGAGGAAGGTGTTTATTGGAGAGTATTGGGTGGTTATTTGCCATGAAGAAATATGGTATACTCTGCTTGAAGCAATGAGGGCAGATTTCAATAATAATATTTGAGTGTAAAGTAATACAGAACTGTTTTGGTTTTACTTTAATTCCTATACGCTGTGGCTGGTTTGAAAAACTCATACCAATTACTTTGCCAAAAATAACTCACATCAGCTTTGCATGCTGATATGTCAGGAACAAAACAAATGACATTCATTGCAATATTGGTTTGAGAAAGAAGGTTCTGGTATAAAATTATACATGTATTTATGTTGTGGTTCAGTTTTATCCTTGGTGCTGAATTTTGATTTTCCTTTGTTTACATTCATTATCGTATATAATTTTATTAACATACACAAGAAGAAAGGAAAATCAAAATTGCACCAAGGATAAAGCTGAATCACACCATAAAATAATACACTGACAGCACGTCCAGGTTCATTGTATCAATTTTCATTAATTATTATTTTGAACTATTTTTTATTCAAACTGGAATGGTGAAAAAAATCACAGTTGACTTGTTAAATAGCTACTAACTTTAAAGTGCAACTATCATCACAATTTTGCCTTCCTTTTTCTTGTCAGTTTTGAAAAGGCTAATTAGGTTCACTTTATGTCTTTTCAATTAAAGTGCAATCAAGCTCAGATACTCATGTAAAATATATATTAAATGGCACATTCATGCTGAACTCGTGCATCAGCAAACCTTTTTTTACAATAAAAACTCAATGTTACATTAAAAAACACAATATTGAATAACTGTGGTCATATCGTTCACTTCTTTAGCATTTCACATAAATAATTGTTGCAAGTGTAAAAAATAAAAATTTATGCTAATTTAACAAAAACTCCCACTCATTGATCCTTTTTATGCAAACTTTGCAACATCAGCATCATTTGATGCTGCAACATGGCAAATTGCTGTTGCTGCTGCTGCTGTTGGTTTTGTTGCATTTGTTGTAGTATCTGTTGCTGAAATATTTTCATTTGTTCATTTTGTGCTGTTTTTGTTGCCTCTAGCTGCCTCATAAACTGTTCATGTTGCATCCTCTGTACCTCTCTTTCTTCTCTTCTGTCCTCTACCTCTTGCTCCTTCAGCTGCCTCACAATTTCCCCTTTTTCCTTCAACCAGTCCAATGCCTCCCCACCAGACCTTCTTCTTTTAGTTTCTTTTTTCCCTTCTTCTTTTTCCTCTGTGTGCCTCTTCCTTGTCTTTCCAAACCTCTCCAACGCCCTGTCTCTCATCTCTACTGCTTGCTTCTTGTCATTCACTGCTGCCTCTTTCTTTGCTCCATCCTGTTCTTCTGCCCTCTTCGCCTCTAACTCCAGTGCTACCAACTCTTCCAGTATAACCTCCACTTCTGTCTGATGTTCGTCGCCCCCACCACTTTCTTTCTCCTGCCTTGCAACCTTTGCTTTCCACTTTCCTGCCAAATTCTGATACCGGTCTCTCACTGAACGTGAAGTGACATGGCCGATACTTTCTGCCATGAGAGCAGAGACAACATTTACCCAAGCAGCTCCTCTCTCTCGGCTGCCAGCCCTGCTGTTGACAAATACCCCCTCTGCTCCCATGGCCCGCAACAACTTGACATCTTTTGCTTCTGTCCACACCATTATTGACCTGGCAATTGAAATACAAATAACTTTTCCTTTATAATGAAAATGAAAAAATAAAATTTCCACTATTCATCTCAACATATCCTTTAGGTAAAAGAAACAAAAATATAATGAAGGCAGAAAATTGATACCATCTAGAGACAAACCATTATTTTGTTCCCTGTTTCCTAAGTGGTCCGCATTTTGTTCATTATAGAGTGTTCGAAGCTATGACACCTTATTTATGATCCTCAAAAACACACTGTGAGTTAAACAAGTGCGTTGTAAAGTGAAAACAACGACAGATAGAAATTAGTATTAACATCAACCAAAACTGCCTGAATTGCTCTGAAATTAAACAGCTTAGGTGCTTCAACAGCGCGAAGAAAAAACCGTCGATTCCTTCCAAAAACAACATTAAACCCGCAGCCTCACACGACCGTGCACGTGTTTTTCCACTTTTATAGCTAAGCTGAAACCGATGTTAACCTCTTCCAGAAATAACCGGCGGCCGGTAAAATGTATTTTAAAGTTTGTTTATCTTGCAGAATTGCCTCGACTCGCTTGAACAATTTATAACCCTTATGTTTACAACAAGAATGTATTACAAATATATTTATACTTACTTTTTCTTCACTTCGCTTGTACTAGCCTGACTAGCCTCCATTGTACACAAATCCTTCACTGTAAAATGACACAAGATAAAACGTACAGTGAGTTTTAATACGTAAGCTTAAATAGGTGGACATGTTTATTTCTTGTTTGTTTTCGATTCGCAAAAGAACGAAAAAAAAAAAAAAAAAATCACTTTATTTAAGTGTCAACTGTATTTAGCGCGCAAGCACTAATTGGGGACACTAAATATAGAAACAAATATTGTAAATATTGCAAATAGAACATAACACGTTAAAAAAAGTCGCAATTTTATGTTTTTATTAGTAAGCAAACAATAAAAATGGCGAAGTTGACAATTTATTTTTTATTTATCCGAAAACTGAAAGACTGAAGCAAAACAGCATGACTTAAGGACCTCCAGGACAAAATTGTGTCGGAGATACATCCAAACTCAAGGAAAGCAACATATCAACTTCGTAGGTAGTTTATTAGCAACATTTTTTGTCACATTTGATTGGCCTCTGAAAATCACAATCTTAAAACAAGTCTTTGTGGACACAGAAACAATAGCTAAAATGATTATTTTATGAATTAAAAGAAATTCTCTCACCTTCTCCGCTTAAAAAAAACGCAGTGGCTATTCGTACGGCACCCGTACGCGGACTTCGATTTGCTATTCGTACGGGAGTCTAAAACTTTCGGCAATTTTCGATGTTATTCTTCACTTTTGTTGATCCACAATATTAAATGTTCGTTTAGCTTTACGAAGCGCTTCTGGTAAGCGATGTTGATTTGGCTCAGACTAATTTGCCGAGTCTCTGTATACTACGCGAGCGACTCATTTCGTGACACTTTGAAATTTTTCTCTTCATAGAATACTCCCGTACGGCCGACTTCGATTTGCTATTCGTACGGGAGTCCAAAACTTTCGGCAATTTTCGATGTTATTCTTCACTTTTGTTGATCCACAATATTAAATGTTCGTTTAGCTTTACGAAGCGCTTCTGGTAAGCGATGTTGATTTGGCTCAGACTAATTTGCCGAGTCTCTGTATACTACGCGAGCGACTCATTTCGTGACACTTTGAAATTTTTCTCTTCATAGAATACTACCGTACGGCCGACTTCGATTTGCTATTCGTACGGGAGTCCAAAACTTTCGGCAATTTTCGATGTTATTCTTCACTTTTATTGATCCACAATATTAAATGTTCGTTTAGCTTTACGAAGCGCTTCTGGTAAGCGATGTTGATTTGGCTCAGACTAATTTGCCGAGTCTCTGTATACTATGCGAGCGACTCATTTCTTGACACTTGGTGTGCCCACAAATGTTTTTGTCATGTTACCACCAACATTGACAATAAAAGTAAGGAATTTTATTTGCTTGTTATTTTTTTTCCCAACTAACCCCTGAAGCTGGCTTCCTGTTAAACCAATCAGGTCATTTAGAAGAAAAACCTGACTAGCTCCACTGCTTTGGCTATTAACAAGTTCCAAAACCCCTTGGATGATTGAAAGATTCAACCAGTTCGATCCAGTAAGAGTAGCCAGGTCAGATGCTAATATTGTTTTATTCAGAACCACTTTCCCATCACTGTTATCAAAGATGAGCTTTTCATACTCATCTAGTAAGCCATTTGGCAACAGACAGTGTTCATTGGGTGGTTTAACAGCCTGGTTTAACCACCATTTTTCTTGCTTCACCCTTGCTGCTATATCCCTCAGACCATGAATTTTGAGCAAAGTTTCAACAGCTGATTTGGTGAAAGTTCCCAGGAAACAAGAAATTGCCTTGCATTTCCCATGATTCATAGAATACAGCATGTTATCACAGATGGACTTAGAGGGCATCTGCGTGACAGTAGTTATGTCAGTGACGTATTTGGGAATGTTCACATGATAGGTTTGTGGTCCTGGTGGAGCGATTAAAGGAAATGATATTTCAGGTAACTTGCCCCTGTTTATCTTGTAAAAGTTGTTTGTGTGAATTATTTCCTGTCAAAGAAAGAAAGTCAATAAACTGATAAACCACAAATACATTAAACCTTGTTATCTGGTCTTGGTTATGATCAGCACCTATGTATGTCTCTTACATAATTACTGTACATGATCAAAGATATGGGTCAAGACAACAGTGGGAAAGTTTTTAGTAAGCATAAATTATGTTGATGTTTGAGTATTTTTCCAAATTAAAACCACAAGTAATTTAGGCTTACAGAAACCAGCCAAGAGAAATTCTTTGTTATTTATGGGTCCTAAATAGTGAGGGTTGTCCAATACTCTGACAAATTTATGGAGAGCATTGTATTGTATTATATGACCATAACAATACTTTAACAATACATTCTAGAACGGCACAACACAGCAAAATGTATTACAGTACAATGCTATGCATAAATTTGGACAAGTATGTAAATATTTCTAATGCACCCTTAAAAAATATGATATTTTCCATGAGAATAATAATGGAATCTTATTTTTCAAAAGATAAAACTTACAATAAATTGATTACTAGAGCAAAAAAAAGATAATAAAGGATAAGAAGATTGCCATAATAGTGAATAATTGCAAGGTACTTTGCAGATCTAATGTGAAAACTGAACAATACTGGCAGCCCAAAAGGGTAAATATTTTCAAACTTTTTAGCTTTACATGTACCTTCAATAATGGATCTTGCACTGTTTTCCTTGAAGGGCATGTGTCACCGCGTTTCAAATATTTTTTCGGCATTCCTTGGAATGAGAGATAAACACTGTCACCTTATTTGATTAAGGAGCCTTCATATCATGGTGTTGATATTGCTTGTAATCATTTCACAAGGTAAAGTGACTTAAAGCGAACAACTTACTTTGGGATGACCTGCTGCTCTGCATTCTTTCGACTTTACAGTTCACCACGGATTCTCAGAGGTAGAGATATTCCCTGACACAACTTACGTACAGCTCAACAATCTACGGTGTTCCAGAGATGATATACCTGTGATACAAATTTTCGCGCGCTTTTCGCGGAATATTTTTAGTCCGGCTGAGTAGCCAGGCTCGCGGCTTTCGGGGCCGTACGAATAGTTCGGTAACAGTTCCAAGTTCAAGTTTATTTGGCTCAAATAAACAGAGCTCGCTAGAATCGCTTAATTCTTCTAATGGTATATATCATATTTTGGATTAGCAACAATCAGCAAATACATAGAAAATCAATGAAATATTCAGACTCCCGTACGAATAGGAAATCGAAGTTGGCCGTACGGGAGTATTCTTTGACGCGAAAAATTTCTAAGTGTCACGCAATGAATCGCGCGCGTAGTGTACAGAGACTCGGCAAATTAGTCTGAGCCAAATCAACATCGCTTACCAGAAGCGCTTCGTAAAGCTAAACGAACATTTAATATTGTGGATCAACTAAAGTGAAGAATAACATCGAAAATTGCCGAAAGTTTTGGACTCCCGTACGAATAGCAAATCGCACTTGGCCGTACGGGAGTATACTTTGACGCGAAAAATTTCTAAGTGTCAAGAAATGAGTCGCTCGCATGGTATACAGAGACTCGGCAAATTAGTCTGAGCCAAATCAACATCGCTTACCAGAAGCGCTTCGTAAAGCTAAACGAACATTTAATATTGTGGATCAATAAAAGTGAAGAATAACATCGAAAATTGCCGAAAGTTTTGGACTCCCGTACGAATAGCAAATCGAAGTCGGCCGTACGGGAGTATTCTATGAAGAGAAAAATTTCAAAGTGTCACGAAATGAGTCGCTCGCGTAGTATACAGAGACTCGGCAAATTAGTCTGAGCCAAATCAACATCGCTTACCAGAAGCGCTTCGTAAAGCTAAACGAACATTTAATATTGTGGATCAACAAAAGTGAAGAATAACATCGAAAATTGCCGAAAGTTTTGGACTCCCGTACGAATAGCAAATGGAAGTCCGCGTACGGGTGCCGTACGAATAGCCACTGCGTAAAAAAAAAGCACAAATCTTCCCGTTGTCATCAGGACGTGAAAACAACAAAAATGCCGTCGTGAACGTGACGCGACCTTGACCGGAGGACGTCTTCGTGATCACCGGAAGTCGGGTCCAGACTATTCTGCGCGCTCCCCCGTCCTCAACTGACGTCGCGTTCTCTTTGCTAAATCAGTCTATTACCACCTCGACCTCGGTTGAGAAAAAAGAGAGAATAATTGCCTTGTGGTCGTCTGGTGTAAAACAAGAACAAATCGCAGGCATTGTTGGATTATCAAGGCAAACTATATCAAATATTGTAAACAGATTTTTACAACACGAGACGTATTTTCCCGGTAAACCTGGCTGGAAGGAACGAACAGTTTCTACACCTGACATCGTAGAGTTTGTGGAATACTGCAAGGTAACCAAACCAAGTACTTTCAATTCAGAAATCCAGCAACTGACAACAAGTTTGAAATAGGAACTTGCTCGCGAAAGTTGCAACTTGCTCGCACAACTTCCAACTTGCTCGAAGCAAACTGTCAATTAAAATACCAATGTTGCGGCGAAAGTTTGCAAAATTGCCTGCAAAAGAACATCCGGTTTGATTGTAAATACTGAACTGAAGTCAATGTTCATGCCGTGTGCTTGGAGAGTTTGGTATTTGAAAATCGCTCGCTCTGCTCGTCTTTACCTAATATTTTTTACTCACGGACAGTTGTGTTCTCGACATTATCAGTAACAAAATGCGCGAAATAACTGATGACGTCCATGACAGTCAATTAATTAATTAATTACTGGAAACGTAACACAATTAATTGGACTTGACTTGACTTGACAACAACGTAGTTTCAACGGCAAAACTTTCTCACGAAACTTCGTTAGTGAGTGACAACTGATAATAATAATAATAATAATAATTTATTCACTTAATATAGCGCCTTTTAACATTAAAATGATCAAAAGCGCTTTACATAAATTTTATACTAATTATAATTTAATCCTAATTAATACTAATTTTACACGAGTTTTATACTAATAATAATTAATCCTGATTAATAATAATTAAATACTAAAAATGCACAATTGACCACTCCCAAAATATTACTCGTTGTAGGCTAAATTATAATCCGTTGTAGTAGCTTAGCGTTCAAGATATATAGAAGATATATCAAAGGAGTACCTTTGTCCCAAAATATTATATAAAAGGGTAACGGTTCGGACCTCGGGGCGGAACCTCCAAGTAATCACCCCCTCTATTCCCATAGCTCCTAGACAAAATGGTCGCGCATAAAGTCATGCAATATGCGCTTGTACCCCCTCTCTATTAAACCATTTCTCCTTGCCAGGCCAAAACAGGGATAACTTGTAGTCTAAAGTGTACAACCTCACTCTTGATAAGGAGGAAGGGGGGATAGTTTCTGTGTAGCACCCAACTTACTCCTCTAACAAAAAAAGACTTCCCTTCGAACGCACTTATAATCCCTCATTACTACTAGTATATTCTGTACTTTCTTACTAAGCCTACATAAGTTAATTCGCTTACTTCACTGCTTGATTTGCTTGGCTTGCTTGAGGTGCTTGGCGTCCTTCCTGTGCTTGGCGCACTTCAGTTGCTTGGCGCACTTCAGTTACTTGGTCTTCTATAGTTACTTGGTCTACTTGAGGTGCTTTGTGTACTTGAGGTGCTTGGCGTACTTCATTTGCTTAGCTTCATTGAGTTGGTCTACTTGAGTTGCTTGGCTTGCTTAAGCTACTTGGTCTACTTGAGTTTGCTTGGCGTACTTGAGTTGATTGGCTTGTTTCAGATACTTGATCTACTTGCGTTGCTTGGCTTGCTTGCGGTGCTTTCCGTACTTCACGTGCTTGGCTTACTTCAATTACTTGGTCTACTTGAGTTACTTGGTCCACTTGAGTTGATTGGCTTCCTTGAAATACTTGATCTACTTGAGATACTTGGTCTACTTGAGATACTTGGTCTACATGAGATACTTGTTCTACTTTAGATAATTGGTCTACTTGAGATACTTGGTCTGCTTGAGATACTTGGCCTACTTGAGATACTTGGCCTACTTGAGATACTTGGTCTACTTGAGATACTTGGTCTACTTGAGATACTTGTCCTACTTGAGATACTTGGTCTACTTGAGATACTTGGTCTACTTGAGATACTTGGTCTACTTGAGATACTTGGTCTGCTTGAGATACTTGTCCTACTTGAGATACTTGGTCTACTTGAGATACTTGGTCTACATGAGATACTTGTTCTACTTTAGATAATTGGTCTACTTGAGATACTTGGTCTGCTTGAGATACTTGGCCTACTTGAGATACTTGGCCTACTTGAGATACTTGGTCTACTTGACATACTTGGTCTACTTCAGATACTTGGTCTACTTGAGATACTTGGTCTACTTGAGATACTTGGTCTACTTGAGATACTTGGTCTACTTGAGATACTTGTCCTACTTGAGATACTTGGTCTACTTGAGATACTTGGTCTACTTGAGATACTTGGTCTACTTGATATACTTGGTCTACTTGAGATACTTGGTCTACTTGAGATACTTGTCCTACTTGAGATACTTGGTCTACTTGAGATACTTGGTCTACTTGAGATACTTGGTCTACTTGAGATACTTGGTCTACTTGAGATACTTGGTCTGCTTGACATACTTGGTCTACTTGAGATACTTGGTCTGCTTGAGATACTTGGTCTGCTTGAGATACTTGGTTTACTTGAGATACTTGTCCTACTTGAGATACTTGGTCTACTTGAGATACTTGGTCTACTTGAGATACTTGGTCTACTTGAGATACTTGGTCTACTTGAGATACTTGGCCTACTTGAGATACTTGGCCTAATTGAGATACTTGGTCTGCTTGAGATACTTGTCCTACTTGAGATACTTGTCCTACTTGAGATACTTGGTCTGCTTCAGATACTTGTCTTACTTGAGATACTTGGTCTGCTTGAGATACTTGGTCTGCTTGAGATACTTGGTCTGCTTGAGATACTTGGCCGACTTGAGATACTTGGTCTACTTGAGATACTTGGTCTACTTGAGATACTTGTCCTACTTGAGATACTTGGTCTACTTGAGATACCTGGTCTGCTTGAGATACTTGGTCTACTTGAGATACTTGGTCTACTTGAGATACTTGTTCTACTTGAGATACTTGGTCTACTTGAGATACTTGGTCTACTTGAGATACTTGGTCTACTTGAGATACTTGGTCTACTTGAGATACTTTTTCTACTTTAGATAATTGGTCTACTTGAGATACTTGGTCTGCTTGAGATACTTGGCCTACTTGAGATACTTGGTCTACTTGAGATACTTGGTCTACTTGAGATACTTGGTCTACTTGAGATACTTGGTCTACTTGAGATACTTGGCCTACTTGAGAAACTTGGTCTACTTGGTCTGCTTGACATACTTGGTCTGCTTGAGATACTTGGTCTGCTTGAGATACTTGGTCTACATGAGTCGCTTGGCCTACTTGAGCTGCTTGGCGAACTTGAGGTGCTTTGCGTAATTTTGGTGCTTTGCGTACTTTAGGTTCTTGGCGTCCTTGAGTTACTTGGCGTACTTGATTTAATTTGCGTTTTTGAGTTACTTGGCTTGCTTGAGTTGCTTGTCCTACTTGAGATACTTGGTCTACTTGAGTTTTTTATTTATTTATTTATTTATTTATTGATTCAAAACATTTACTTAACAAGCAGATTTAAAAGGTTACAATACAAAGAAATACATGACAAGATGTTACAACAATACACTACACTAGACATTCCGAGACTGGGTTGGCATTGGCGATTTCAATTTTTGTTTAAAGTCTGAAGCTGCACTAATCATTTGGTAACTCTACATTATAATAGTAGTTAACAGTATATTTAATTTATATAATACTTATGTTTTATATTTCAGAGGCGATTTTTCTAGATGAAATCTACAGTTTAATTTAACTACAAATTCCTCTGAAGATAGGTTTTTCTGTGCTAGTTTTTGGGTATAGAGGTAATATTTAGCAAAGAGGAGAGTACAGTTTAAGTTATTGGTAATCAGGTCAGTCCTGGAGGAGCTCGTGTCGAAGAGAATTTCCGTTGGGGATAAGGAGAAAGAGGTGCCATTTTCTTTGAGTTTGAGTGAGTTGCTTGGCATACTTGAGTTGCCTGGCGTACTTGAGTTGCTTGGCATCCATGAGGTGCTCGGATTGCTTGTGTTACTTGGTCTACTTGAGTTGCTTTGTGTACTTGAGTTGTTTGGCTTGCTTGAGTTACTTGCCGCACTTGAGGTACTTAGTCTACTTGACTCGCTTGGCCTACTTGAGTTGCTTGGCCAACTTGAGATACTTGGTCTACTTGAGTTGCTTGGCATACTAGAGTTGCTTGGCGTACTTGAGTTGCTTGGCTTCCTTCAGGTGCTTTGCGTACTTGAGGTGATTGGATTGCTTGTGTTACTTGGCGTACTTGTGTTGCTTTGCGTGCTTGAGTTGTTTGGCTTGCTTGAGTTACTTGATCTACTTGACTTGCTTGGCCTACATGCTTGGCCAACTTGAGGTGCTTTGCGTACTTGAGATGCTTGGCTTGCATGCTTGAGTAACTTGGCCGCGTATTTAAGTTACTTGGCGTACTTGTGTTGCTTGGATTGCTTGATTTACTTGGCGTACTTGAGATACTTGGACTGGTTGATTTGCTTGGCCTACTTGAGATACTTGTCCTACTTGAGATACTTGTCCTACTTGAGAAACTTGTCCTACTTGAGATACTTGTCCTACTTGAGATACTTGGTCTACTTGAGATACTTGTCCTACTTGAGATACTTGTCCTACTTGAGATACTTGTCCTACTTGAGATACTTGTCCTACTTGAGATATTTGGTCTACTTGAGATACTTGTCCTACTTGAGATACTTGGCCTACTTGAGATACTTGTCCTACTTGAGATACTTGTCCTACTTGAGATACTTGGCCTACTTGAGATACTTGGTCTACTTGAGATACTTGGTCTACTTGAGATACTTGTCCTACTTGAGATACTTGGCCTACTTGAGATACTTGTCCTACTTGAGATACTTGGTCTACTTGAGATACTTGGTCTACTTGAGATACTTGGTCTACTTGAGATACTTGGCCTACTTGAGATACTTGGCCTACTTGAGATACTTGTCCTACTTGAGATACTTGTCCTACTTGAGATACTTGGCCTACTTGAGATACTTGGTCTACTTGAGATACTTGGCCTACTTGAGATACTTGGTCTACTTGAGATACTTGTCCTACTTGAGATACTTGGTCTACTTGAGATACTTGTCCTACTTGAGATACTTGTCCTACTTGAGATACTTGTCCTACTTGAGATACTTGTCCTACTTGAGATACTTGGCCTACTTGAGATACTTGGTCTACTTGAGATACTTGGTCTACTTGAGATACTTGTCCTACTTGAGATACTTGTCCTACTTGAGATACTCGGCCTACTTGAGATACTTGTCCTACTTGAGATACTTGGCCTACTTGAGATACTTGTCCTACTTGAGATACTTGTCCTACTTGAGATACTTCGCCTACTTGAGATACTTGGTCTACTTGAGATACTTGTCCTACTTGAGATACTTGGTCTACTTGAGATACTTGTCCTACTTGAGATACTTGTCCTACTTGAGATACTTGTCCTACTTGAGATACTTGATCTACTTGAGATACTTGTCCTACTTGAGATACTTGTCCTACTTGAGATACTTGATCTACTTGAGATACTTGTCCTACTTGAGATACTTGTCCTACTTGAGATACTTGTCCTACTTGAGATACTTGGCCTACTTGAGATACTTGGTCTACTTGAGATACTTGTCCTACTTGAGATACTTGGCCTACTTGAGATACTTGGCCTACATGAGATACTTGGTCTGCTTGAGATACTTGTCCTACTTGAGATACTTGTCCTACTTGAGATACTTGGCCTACTTGAGATACTTGTCCTACTTGAGATACTTGTCCTACTTGAGATACTTGGTCTGCTTGAGATACTTGTCCTACTTGAGATACTTGTCCTACTTGAGATACTTCGCCTACTTGAGATACTTCGTCTACTTGAGATACTTGGTCTACTTGACATACTTGGTCTACTTGAGATACTTATCCTACTTGAGATACTTGGTCTGCTTGAGATACTTAGCTTGTTTGAGATACTTGGTCTGCTTTAGATACTTGGCCTACTTGAGATACTTGGTCTACTTGAGATACTTGGTCTGCTTGAGATACTTGGCGTACTTGAGTTGCTTGGCCTACTAGAGATACACGGCCTACTTGAGATACTTGGTCTACCTGAGATACATGGTCTACTTGAGATACTTGGTCTGCTTGAGATACATGGTCTACTTGAGATACTTGGTCTGCTTGAGATACATGGTCTACTTGAGATACTTGTCCTAATTGAGATACTTGTTCTACTTTAGATACTTGGTCTACTTGAGATACTTGGTCTACTTGAGATACTTCGTCTGCTTGAGATACACGGCCTACTTGAGATACTTGGTCTGCTTGAGATACTTGGTCTACTTGAGATACTTGGTCTACTTGAGATACTTGGTCTGCTTGAGATACACGGCCTACTTGAGATACTTGGTCTGCCTGAGATACATGGTCTACTTGAGATACTTGGTCTGCTTGAGATACTTGGTCTACTTGATATACTTGGTCTACTTGAGATACTTGGTCTACTTGAGATACTTGTCCTACTTGAGATACTTGGTCTACTTGAGATACTTGGCCTAATTGAGATACTTGGTCTGCTTGAGATACTTGTCCTACTTGAGATACTTGGTCTACTTGAGATACTTGGCCTAATTGAGATACTTGGTCTGCTTGAGATACTTGTCCTAATTGAGATACTTGGTCTGCTTGAGATACTTGTCCTAATTGAGATACTTGGTCTACTTGAGATACTTGGTCTACTTGATATACTTGGTCTACTTGAGATACTTGGTCTACTTGAGATACTTGTCCTACTTCAGATACTTGGTCTACTTGAGATACTTGGTCTACTTGAGATACTTGGTCTACTTGAGATACTTGGTCTACTTGAGATACTTGGTCTGCTTGACATACTTGGTCTACTTGAAATACTTGGTCTGCTTGAGATACTTGGTTTACTTGAGATACTTGGTCTACTTGAGATACTTGGTCTACTTGAGATACTTGGTCTACTTGAGATACTTGGTCTACTTGAGATACTTGGTCTACTTGAGATACTTGGCCTACTTGAGATACTTGGCCTAATTGAGATACTTGGTCTGCTTGAGATACTTGTCCTACTTGAGATACTTGTCCTACTTGAGATACTTGGTCTGCTTGAGATACTTGTCTTACTTGAGATACTTGGTCTGCTTGAGATACTTGGTCTGCTTGAGATACTTGGTCTGCTTGAGATACTTGGCCGACTTGAGATACTTGGTCTACTTGAGATACTTGGTCTACTTGAGATACTTGTCCTACTTGAGATACTTGGTCTACTTGAGATACTTGGTCTGCTTGAGATACTTGGTCTACTTGAGATACTTGGTCTACTTGAGATACTTGTTCTACTTGAGATACTTGGTCTACTTGAGATACTTGGTCTACTTGAGATACTTGGTCTACTTGAGATACTTGGTCTACTTGAGATACTTGGTCTACTTGAGATACTTTTTCTACTTTAGATAATTGGTCTACTTGAGATACTTGGTCTGCTTGAGATACTTGGCCTACTTGAGATACTTGGTCTACTTGAGATACTTGGTCTACTTGAGATACTTGGTCTACTTGAGATACTTGGTCTACTTGAGATACTTGGTCTACTTGAGATACTTGGCCTACTTGAGAAACTTGGTCTACTTGGTCTGCTTGACATACTTGGTCTGCTTGAGATACTTGGTCTGCTTGAGATACTTGGTCTACATGAGTCGCTTGGCCTACTTGAGCTGCTTGGCGAACTTGAGGTGCTTTGCGTAATTTTGGTGCTTTGCGTACTTTAGGTTCTTGGCGTCCTTGAGTTACTTGGCGTACTTGATTTAATTTGCGTTTTTGAGTTACTTGGCTTGCTTGAGTTGCTTGTCCTACTTGAGATACTTGGTCTACTTGAGTTTTTTATGTTTTTTATTTATTTATTGATTCAAAACATTTACTTAACAAGCAGATTTAAAAGGTTACAATACAAAGAAATACATGACAAGATGTTACAACAATACACTACACTAGACATTCCGAGACTGGGTTGGCATTGGCGATTTCAATTTTTGTTTAAAGTCTGAAGCTGCACTAATCATTTGGTAACTCTACATTATAATAGTAGTTAACAGTATATTTAATTTATATAATACTTATGTTTTATATTTCAGAGGCGATTTTTCTAGATGAAATCTACAGTTTAATTTAACTACAAATTCCTCTGAAGATAGGTTTTTCTGTGCTAGTTTTTGGGTATAGAGGTAATATTTAGCAAAGAGGAGAGTACAGTTTAAGTTATTGGTAATCAGGTCAGTCCTGGAGGAGCTCGTGTCGAAGAGAATTTCCGTTGGGGATAAGGAGAAAGAGGTGCCATTTTCTTTGAGTTTGAGTGAGTTGCTTGGCATACTTGAGTTGCCTGGCGTACTTGAGTTGCTTGGCATCCATGAGGTGCTCGGATTGCTTGTGTTACTTGGTCTACTTGAGTTGCTTTGTGTACTTGAGTTGTTTGGCTTGCTTGAGTTACTTGCCGCACTTGAGGTACTTAGTCTACTTGACTCGCTTGGCCTACTTGAGTTGCTTGGCCAACTTGAGATACTTGGTCTACTTGAGTTGCTTGGCATACTAGAGTTGCTTGGCGTACTTGAGTTGCTTGGCTTCCTTCAGGTGCTTTGCGTACTTGAGGTGATTGGATTGCTTGTGTTACTTGGCGTACTTGTGTTGCTTTGCGTGCTTGAGTTGTTTGGCTTGCTTGAGTTACTTGATCTACTTGACTTGCTTGGCCTACATGCTTGGCCAACTTGAGGTGCTTTGCGTACTTGAGATGCTTGGCTTGCATGCTTGAGTAACTTGGCCGCGTATTTAAGTTACTTGGCGTACTTGTGTTGCTTGGATTGCTTGATTTACTTGGCGTACTTGAGATACTTGGACTGGTTGATTTGCTTGGCCTACTTGAGATACTTGTCCTACTTGAGATACTTGTCCTACTTGAGAAACTTGTCCTACTTGAGATACTTGTCCTACTTGAGATACTTGGTCTACTTGAGATACTTGTCCTACTTGAGATACTTGTCCTACTTGAGATACTTGTCCTACTTGAGATACTTGTCCTACTTGAGATATTTGGTCTACTTGAGATACTTGTCCTACTTGAGATACTTGGCCTACTTGAGATACTTGGCCTACTTGAGATACTTGTCCTACTTGAGATACTTGTCCTACTTGAGATACTTGGCCTACTTGAGATACTTGGTCTACTTGAGATACTTGGTCTACTTGAGATACTTGTCCTACTTGAGATACTTGGCCTACTTGAGATACTTGTCCTACTTGAGATACTTGGTCTACTTGAGATACTTGGTCTACTTGAGATACTTGGTCTACTTGAGATACTTGGCCTACTTGAGATACTTGGCCTACTTGAGATACTTGTCCTACTTGAGATACTTGTCCTACTTGAGATACTTGGCCTACTTGAGATACTTGGTCTACTTGAGATACTTGGTCTACTTGAGATACTTGTCCTACTTGAGATACTTGTCCTACTTGAGATACTTGGCCTACTTGAGATACTTGTCCTACTTGAGATACTTGGCCTACTTGAGATACTTGGTCTACTTGAGATACTTCGTCTACTTGAGATACTTCGTCTACTTGAGATACTTGTCCTACTTGAGATACTTGTCCTACTTGAGATACTTGTCCTACTTGAGATACTTGTCCTACTTGAGATACTTGGCCTACTTGAGATACTTGGCCTACTTGAGATACTTGGTCTACTTGAGATACTTGTCCTACTTGAGATACTTGGTCTACTTGAGATACTTGTCCTACTTGAGATACTTGTCCTACTTGAGATACTTGGCCTACTTGAGATACTTGTCCTACTTGAGATACTTGATCTACTTGAGATACTTGTCCTACTTGAGATACTTGTCCTACTTGAGATACTTGTCCTACTTGAGATACTTGGTCTACTTGAGATACTTGGTCTACTTGAGATACTTGTCCTACTTGAGATACTTGTCCTACTTGAGATACTTGGCCTACTTGAGATACTTGGCCTACTTGAGATACTTGGTCTGCTTCAGATACTTGTCCTACTTGAGATACTTGTCCTACATGAGATACTTGTCCTACTTGAGATACTTGGTCTGCTTGAGATACTTGTCCTACTTGAGATACTTGTCCTACTTGAGATACTTGGCCTATTTGAGATACTTGTCCTACTTGAGATACTTGTCCTACTTGAGATACTTGGTCTGCTTCAGATACTTGTCCTACTTGAGATACTTGTCCTACTTGAGATACTTCGCCTACTTCAGATACTTCGCCTACTTGAGATACTTGGTCTACTTGAGGTACTTGGTCTACTTGAGATACTTATCCTACTTGAGATACTTGGTCTGCTTGAGATACTTGTCCTACTTGAGATACTTGTCCTACTTGAGATACTTGTCCTACTTGAGATACTTGGCCTACTTGAGATACTTGGTCTACTTGAGATACTTGTCCTACTTGAGATACTTGGCCTACTTGAGATACTTGGTCTGCTTGAGATACTTGTCCTACTTGAGATACTTGTCCTACTTGAGATACTTGGTCTGCTTGAGATACTTGTCCTACTTGAGATACTTGTCCTACTTGAGATACTAGGCCTACTTGAGATACTTGTCCTACTTGAGATACTTGTCCTACTTGAGATACTTGGTCTGCTTCAGATACTTGTCCTACTTGAGATACTTGTCCTACTTGAGATACTTCGCCTACTTGAGATACTTGGTCTACTTGATATACTTGGTCTACTTGAGATACTTATCCTACTTGAGATACTTGGTCTGCTTGAGATACTTAGCTTGTTTGAGATACTTGGTCTGCTTTAGATACTTGGCCTACTTGAGATACTTGGTCTACTTGAGATACTTGGTCTGCTTGAGATACTTGGCGTACTTGAGTTGCTTGGCCTACTAGAGATACACGGCCTACTTGAGATACTTGGTCTACTTGAGATACATGGTCTAATTGAGATACTTGGTCTGCTTGAGATACATGGTCTACTTGAGATACTTGGTCTGCTTCAGATACATGGTCTACTTGAGAAACTTGTCCTACTTGAGATACTTGTTCTACTTTAGATACTTGGTCTATTTGAGATACTTGGTCTACTTGAGATACTTGGTCTGCTTGAGATACACGGCCTACTTGAGATACTTGGTCTGCTTAAGATACTTGGTCTACTTGAGATACTTGGTCTACTTGAGATACTTGGTCTACTTGAGATACACGGCCTACTTGAGATACTTGGTCTGCTTGAGATACATGGTCTACTTGAGATACTTGGTCTACTTGAGATACTTGGTCTGCTTGAGATACTTGGTCTACTTGAGATACTTGGTCTACTTGAGATACTTGGTCTACTTGAGATACTTGGTCTGCTTGAGATACTTGGTGTATTTGAGATACTTGGTCTACTTGAGATACTTGGTCTACTTGAGATACTTGGTCTGCTTGAGATACTTGGTGTACTTGAGATACTTGGTCTACTTGAGATACTTGGCCTACTTGAGATACTTGGTCTACTTGAGATACTTGGTCTACTTGAGATACTTGTCCTACTTGAGATACATGGTCTACTTGAGATACTTGGTCTGCTTGAGATACTTGGTCTACTTGAGATACTTGGTCTACTTGAGATACTTGGTCTGCTTGAGATACTTGGTCTACTTGAGATACTTTGCCTACTTGAGATACTTGGCCTACTTGAGATACTTGGTCTACTTGAGATACTTGGTCTGCTTGAGATACTTGGTCTACTTGAGATACTTGGCCTACTTGAGATACTTGGCCTACTTGAGATACTTGGTCTGCTTGACATACTTGGTCTGCTTGAGATACTTGGTCTACTTGAGATACTTGGTCTACTTGAGATACTTGTCCTTCTTGAGATACTTGTCCTACTTGAGATAGTTGATCTACTTGAGATACTTGTCCTACTTGAGATACTTGTCCTACTTGAGATACTTGTCCTACTTGAGATACTTGGTCTTCTTGAGATACTTGGTCTACTTGAGATAGTTGTCCTACTTGAGATACTTGTCCTACTTGAGATACTTGGCCTACTTGAGATACTTGGCCTACTTGAGATACTTGGTCTGCTTGAGATACTTGTCCTAGTTGAGATACTTGTCCTACTTGAGATACTTGTCCTATTTGAGATACTTGGTCTGCTTGAGATACTTGTCCTACTTGAGATACTTGTCCTACTTGAGATACTTGGCCTACTTGAGATACTTGTCCTACTTGAGATACTTGTCCTACTTGAGATACTTGGTCTGCTTGAGATACTTGGCCTACTTGAGATACTTGTCCTACTTGAGATACCTCGCCTACTTGAGATACTTCGCCTACTTGAGATACTTGGTCTACTTGAGATACTTGGTCTACTTGAGATACTTATCCTACTTGAGATACTTGGTCTGCTTGAGATACTTAGCTTGTTTGAGATACTTGGTCTGCTTTAGATACTTGGCGTACTTGAGATACTTGGTCTACTTGAGATACTTGGTCTACTTGAGATACTTGGTCTACTTGAGATACTTGGCCTACTTGAGATACTTCGCCTACTTGAGATACTTCGTCTACTTGAGATACTTGGTCTACTTGACATACTTGGTCTACTTGAGATACTTATCCTACTTGAGATACTTGGTCTGCTTGAGATACTTAGCTTGTTTGAGATACTTGGTCTGCTTTAGATACTTGGCCTACTTGAGATACTTGGTCTACTTGAGATACTTGGTCTGCTTGAGATACTTGGCGTACTTGAGTTGCTTGGCCTACTAGAGATACACGGCCTACTTGAGATACTTGGTCTACTTGAGATACATGGTCTACTTGAGATACTTGGTCTGCTTGAGATACATGGTCTACTTGAGATACTTGGTCTGCTTGAGATACATGGTCTACTTGAGATACTTGTCCTACTTGAGATACTTGTTCTACTTTAGATACTTGGTCTACTTGAGATACTTGGTCTACTTGAGATACTTGGTCTGCTTGAGATACACGGCCTACTTGAGATACTTGGTCTGCTTGAGATACTTGGTCTACTTGAGATACTTGGTCTACTTGAGATACTTGGTCTGCTTGAGATACACGGCCTACTTGAGATACTTGGTCTGCTTGAGATACATGGTCTACTTGAGATACTTGGTCTACTTGAGATACTTGGTCTGCTTGAGATACTTGGTCTACTTGAGATACTTGGTCTACTTGAGATACTTGGTCTACTTGAGATACTTGGTCTGCTTGAGATACTTGGTCTACTTGAGATACTTGGTCTACTTGAGATACTTGGTCTGCTTGAGATACTTCGTCTACTTGAGATACTTGGTCTACTTGAGATACTTGGCCTACTTGAGATACTTGGTCTACTTGACATACTTGGTCTACTTGAGATACTTGTCCTACTTGAGATACATGGTCTACTTGATATACTTGGTCTGCTTGAGATACTTGGTCTACTTGAGATACTTGGTCTACTTGAGATACTGGTTCTGCTTGAGATACTTGGTCTACTTGAGATACTTGGCCTACTTGAGATACTTGGTCTACTTGAGATACTTGGTCTACTTGAGATACTTGGTCTACTTGAGATACTTGTCCTACTTGAGATACTTGGTCTACTTGAGATACTTGGTCTACTTCGGATACTTGGTCTACTTGAGATACTTGGTCTACTTGATATACTTGGTCTACTTGAGATACTTGGTTTACTTGAGATACTTGTCCTACTTGAGATACTTGGCCTAATTGAGATACTTGGTCTGCTTGAGATACTTGTCCTACTTGAGATACTTGTCCTACTTGAGATACTTGGTCTGCTTGAGATACTTGTCTTACTTGAGATACTTGGTCTGCTTGAGATACTTGGTCTGCTTGAGATACTTGGTCTGCTTGAGATACTTGGCCGACTTGAGATACTTGTCCTACTTGAGATACTTGTCGTACTTGAGATACTTGTCGTACTTGAGATACTTGGCCTACTTGAGATACTTGGTCTACTTGAGATACTTGTCCTACTTGAGATACTTGGCCTACTTGAGATACTTGGCCTACTTGAGATACTTGGTCTGCTTGAGATACTTGTCCTACTTGAGATACTTGTCCTACTTGAGATACTTGGTCTGCTTGAGATACTTGTCCTACTTGAGATACTTGTCCTACTTGAGATACTTGTCCTACTTGAGATACTTGGTCTGCTTGAGATACTTGTCCTACTTGAGATACTTGTCCTACTTGAGATACTTCGCCTACTTGAGATACTTCGTCTACTTGAGATACTTCTTTACTTGAGATACTTGGTCTACTTGAGATACTTTGGTCTACTTGAGATACTTATCCTACTTGAGATACTTGGTCTGCTTGAAATACTTAGCTTGTTTGAGATACTTGGTCTGCTTTAGATACTTGGCCTACTTGAGATACTTGGTCTACTTGAGATACTTGGTCTGCTTGAGATACTTGGCGTACTTGAGTTGCTTGGCCTACTAGAGATACACGGCCTACTTGAGATACTTGGTCTACTTGAGATACATGGTCTACTTGAGATACTTGGTCTGCTTGAGATACATGGTCTACTTGAGATACTTGGTCTGCTTGAGATACATGGTCTACTTGAGATACTTGTCCTACTTTAGATACTTGTTCTACTTTAGATACTTGGTCTACTTGAGATACTTGGTCTACTTGAGATACTTGGTCTGCTTGAGATACACGGCCTACTTGAGATACTTGGTCTGCCTGAGATATTTGGTCTACTTGAGATACTTGGTCTGCTTCAGATACACGGCCTACTTGAGATACTTGGTCTGCTTGAGATACATGGTCTACTTGAGATACTTGGCCTACTTGAGATACTTGGTCTACTTGAGATACTTGGTCTACTTGAGATACTTGTCCTACTTGAGATACTTGGTCTACTTGAGATACTTGGTCTACTTGAGATACTTGGTCTACTTGAGATACTTGGTCTGCTTGAGATACTTGTCCTACTTGAGATACTTGGTCTACTTGAGATACTTGGTCTACATGAGATACTTGTTCTACTTTAGATAATTGGTCTACTTGAGATACTTGGTCTGCTTGAGATACTTGGCCTACTTGAGATACTTGGCCTACTTGAGATACTTGGTCTACTTGACATACTTGGTCTACTTCAGATACTTGGTCTACTTGAGATACTTGGTCTACTTGAGATACTTGGTCTACTTGAGATACTTGGTCTACTTGAGATACTTGTCCTACTTGAGATACTTGGTCTACTTGAGATACTTGGTCTACTTGAGATACTTGGTCTACTTGATATACTTGGTCTACTTGAGATACTTGGTCTACTTGAGATACTTGTCCTACTTGAGATACTTGGTCTACTTGAGATACTTGGTCTACTTGAGATACTTGGTCTACTTGAGATACTTGGTCTACTTGAGATACTTGGTCTGCTTGACATACTTGGTCTACTTGAGATACTTGGTCTGCTTGAGATACTTGGTCTGCTTGAGATACTTGGTTTACTTGAGATACTTGTCCTACTTGAGATACTTGGTCTACTTGAGATACTTGGTCTACTTGAGATACTTGGTCTACTTGAGATACTTGGTCTACTTGAGATACTTGGCCTACTTGAGATACTTGGCCTAATTGAGATACTTGGTCTGCTTGAGATACTTGTCCTACTTGAGATACTTGTCCTACTTGAGATACTTGGTCTGCTTCAGATACTTGTCTTACTTGAGATACTTGGTCTGCTTGAGATACTTGGTCTGCTTGAGATACTTGGTCTGCTTGAGATACTTGGCCGACTTGAGATACTTGGTCTACTTGAGATACTTGGTCTACTTGAGATACTTGTCCTACTTGAGATACTTGGTCTACTTGAGATACCTGGTCTGCTTGAGATACTTGGTCTACTTGAGATACTTGGTCTACTTGAGATACTTGTTCTACTTGAGATACTTGGTCTACTTGAGATACTTGGTCTACTTGAGATACTTGGTCTACTTGAGATACTTGGTCTACTTGAGATACTTTTTCTACTTTAGATAATTGGTCTACTTGAGATACTTGGTCTGCTTGAGATACTTGGCCTACTTGAGATACTTGGTCTACTTGAGATACTTGGTCTACTTGAGATACTTGGTCTACTTGAGATACTTGGTCTACTTGAGATACTTGGCCTACTTGAGAAACTTGGTCTACTTGGTCTGCTTGACATACTTGGTCTGCTTGAGATACTTGGTCTGCTTGAGATACTTGGTCTACATGAGTCGCTTGGCCTACTTGAGCTGCTTGGCGAACTTGAGGTGCTTTGCGTAATTTTGGTGCTTTGCGTACTTTAGGTTCTTGGCGTCCTTGAGTTACTTGGCGTACTTGATTTAATTTGCGTTTTTGAGTTACTTGGCTTGCTTGAGTTGCTTGTCCTACTTGAGATACTTGGTCTACTTGAGTTTTTTATTTATTTATTTATTTATTTATTGATTCAAAACATTTACTTAACAAGCAGATTTAAAAGGTTACAATACAAAGAAATACATGACAAGATGTTACAACAATACACTACACTAGACATTCCGAGACTGGGTTGGCATTGGCGATTTCAATTTTTGTTTAAAGTCTGAAGCTGCACTAATCATTTGGTAACTCTACATTATAATAGTAGTTAACAGTATATTTAATTTATATAATACTTATGTTTTATATTTCAGAGGCGATTTTTCTAGATGAAATCTACAGTTTAATTTAACTACAAATTCCTCTGAAGATAGGTTTTTCTGTGCTAGTTTTTGGGTATAGAGGTAATATTTAGCAAAGAGGAGAGTACAGTTTAAGTTATTGGTAATCAGGTCAGTCCTGGAGGAGCTCGTGTCGAAGAGAATTTCCGTTGGGGATAAGGAGAAAGAGGTGCCATTTTCTTTGAGTTTGAGTGAGTTGCTTGGCATACTTGAGTTGCCTGGCGTACTTGAGTTGCTTGGCATCCATGAGGTGCTCGGATTGCTTGTGTTACTTGGTCTACTTGAGTTGCTTTGTGTACTTGAGTTGTTTGGCTTGCTTGAGTTACTTGCCGCACTTGAGGTACTTAGTCTACTTGACTCGCTTGGCCTACTTGAGTTGCTTGGCCAACTTGAGATACTTGGTCTACTTGAGTTGCTTGGCATACTAGAGTTGCTTGGCGTACTTGAGTTGCTTGGCTTCCTTCAGGTGCTTTGCGTACTTGAGGTGATTGGATTGCTTGTGTTACTTGGCGTACTTGTGTTGCTTTGCGTGCTTGAGTTGTTTGGCTTGCTTGAGTTACTTGATCTACTTGACTTGCTTGGCCTACATGCTTGGCCAACTTGAGGTGCTTTGCGTACTTGAGATGCTTGGCTTGCATGCTTGAGTAACTTGGCCGCGTATTTAAGTTACTTGGCGTACTTGTGTTGCTTGGATTGCTTGATTTACTTGGCGTACTTGAGATACTTGGACTGGTTGATTTGCTTGGCCTACTTGAGATACTTGTCCTACTTGAGATACTTGTCCTACTTGAGAAACTTGTCCTACTTGAGATACTTGTCCTACTTGAGATACTTGGTCTACTTGAGATACTTGTCCTACTTGAGATACTTGTCCTACTTGAGATACTTGTCCTACTTGAGATACTTGT
Organism: Dendrophyllia cribrosa; assembly: GCA_024195265.1. NCBI lineage: Eukaryota > Metazoa > Cnidaria > Anthozoa > Scleractinia > Dendrophylliidae > Dendrophyllia > Dendrophyllia cribrosa. The sequence goes on along the minus strand of JAJLRJ010000006.1, from coordinate 21,943,259 downwards.
CCTACTTGAGATATTTGGTCTACTTGAGATACTTGTCCTACTTGAGATACTTGGCCTACTTGAGATACTTGTCCTACTTGAGATACTTGTCCTACTTGAGATACTTGGCCTACTTGAGATACTTGGTCTACTTGAGATACTTGGTCTACTTGAGATACTTGTCCTACTTGAGATACTTGGCCTACTTGAGATACTTGTCCTACTTGAGATACTTGGTCTACTTGAGATACTTGGTCTACTTGAGATACTTGGTCTACTTGAGATACTTGGCCTACTTGAGATACTTGGCCTACTTGAGATACTTGTCCTACTTGAGATACTTGTCCTACTTGAGATACTTGGCCTACTTGAGATACTTGGTCTACTTGAGATACTTGGCCTACTTGAGATACTTGGTCTACTTGAGATACTTGTCCTACTTGAGATACTTGGTCTACTTGAGATACTTGTCCTACTTGAGATACTTGTCCTACTTGAGATACTTGTCCTACTTGAGATACTTGTCCTACTTGAGATACTTGGCCTACTTGAGATACTTGGTCTACTTGAGATACTTGGTCTACTTGAGATACTTGTCCTACTTGAGATACTTGTCCTACTTGAGATACTCGGCCTACTTGAGATACTTGTCCTACTTGAGATACTTGGCCTACTTGAGATACTTGTCCTACTTGAGATACTTGTCCTACTTGAGATACTTCGCCTACTTGAGATACTTGGTCTACTTGAGATACTTGTCCTACTTGAGATACTTGGTCTACTTGAGATACTTGTCCTACTTGAGATACTTGTCCTACTTGAGATACTTGTCCTACTTGAGATACTTGATCTACTTGAGATACTTGTCCTACTTGAGATACTTGTCCTACTTGAGATACTTGATCTACTTGAGATACTTGTCCTACTTGAGATACTTGTCCTACTTGAGATACTTGTCCTACTTGAGATACTTGGCCTACTTGAGATACTTGGTCTACTTGAGATACTTGTCCTACTTGAGATACTTGGCCTACTTGAGATACTTGGCCTACATGAGATACTTGGTCTGCTTGAGATACTTGTCCTACTTGAGATACTTGTCCTACTTGAGATACTTGGCCTACTTGAGATACTTGTCCTACTTGAGATACTTGTCCTACTTGAGATACTTGGTCTGCTTGAGATACTTGTCCTACTTGAGATACTTGTCCTACTTGAGATACTTCGCCTACTTGAGATACTTCGTCTACTTGAGATACTTGGTCTACTTGACATACTTGGTCTACTTGAGATACTTATCCTACTTGAGATACTTGGTCTGCTTGAGATACTTAGCTTGTTTGAGATACTTGGTCTGCTTTAGATACTTGGCCTACTTGAGATACTTGGTCTACTTGAGATACTTGGTCTGCTTGAGATACTTGGCGTACTTGAGTTGCTTGGCCTACTAGAGATACACGGCCTACTTGAGATACTTGGTCTACCTGAGATACATGGTCTACTTGAGATACTTGGTCTGCTTGAGATACATGGTCTACTTGAGATACTTGGTCTGCTTGAGATACATGGTCTACTTGAGATACTTGTCCTAATTGAGATACTTGTTCTACTTTAGATACTTGGTCTACTTGAGATACTTGGTCTACTTGAGATACTTCGTCTGCTTGAGATACACGGCCTACTTGAGATACTTGGTCTGCTTGAGATACTTGGTCTACTTGAGATACTTGGTCTACTTGAGATACTTGGTCTGCTTGAGATACACGGCCTACTTGAGATACTTGGTCTGCCTGAGATACATGGTCTACTTGAGATACTTGGTCTGCTTGAGATACTTGGTCTACTTGATATACTTGGTCTACTTGAGATACTTGGTCTACTTGAGATACTTGTCCTACTTGAGATACTTGGTCTACTTGAGATACTTGGCCTAATTGAGATACTTGGTCTGCTTGAGATACTTGTCCTACTTGAGATACTTGGTCTACTTGAGATACTTGGCCTAATTGAGATACTTGGTCTGCTTGAGATACTTGTCCTAATTGAGATACTTGGTCTGCTTGAGATACTTGTCCTAATTGAGATACTTGGTCTACTTGAGATACTTGGTCTACTTGATATACTTGGTCTACTTGAGATACTTGGTCTACTTGAGATACTTGTCCTACTTCAGATACTTGGTCTACTTGAGATACTTGGTCTACTTGAGATACTTGGTCTACTTGAGATACTTGGTCTACTTGAGATACTTGGTCTGCTTGACATACTTGGTCTACTTGAAATACTTGGTCTGCTTGAGATACTTGGTTTACTTGAGATACTTGGTCTACTTGAGATACTTGGTCTACTTGAGATACTTGGTCTACTTGAGATACTTGGTCTACTTGAGATACTTGGTCTACTTGAGATACTTGGCCTACTTGAGATACTTGGCCTAATTGAGATACTTGGTCTGCTTGAGATACTTGTCCTACTTGAGATACTTGTCCTACTTGAGATACTTGGTCTGCTTGAGATACTTGTCTTACTTGAGATACTTGGTCTGCTTGAGATACTTGGTCTGCTTGAGATACTTGGTCTGCTTGAGATACTTGGCCGACTTGAGATACTTGGTCTACTTGAGATACTTGGTCTACTTGAGATACTTGTCCTACTTGAGATACTTGGTCTACTTGAGATACTTGGTCTGCTTGAGATACTTGGTCTACTTGAGATACTTGGTCTACTTGAGATACTTGTTCTACTTGAGATACTTGGTCTACTTGAGATACTTGGTCTACTTGAGATACTTGGTCTACTTGAGATACTTGGTCTACTTGAGATACTTGGTCTACTTGAGATACTTTTTCTACTTTAGATAATTGGTCTACTTGAGATACTTGGTCTGCTTGAGATACTTGGCCTACTTGAGATACTTGGTCTACTTGAGATACTTGGTCTACTTGAGATACTTGGTCTACTTGAGATACTTGGTCTACTTGAGATACTTGGTCTACTTGAGATACTTGGCCTACTTGAGAAACTTGGTCTACTTGGTCTGCTTGACATACTTGGTCTGCTTGAGATACTTGGTCTGCTTGAGATACTTGGTCTACATGAGTCGCTTGGCCTACTTGAGCTGCTTGGCGAACTTGAGGTGCTTTGCGTAATTTTGGTGCTTTGCGTACTTTAGGTTCTTGGCGTCCTTGAGTTACTTGGCGTACTTGATTTAATTTGCGTTTTTGAGTTACTTGGCTTGCTTGAGTTGCTTGTCCTACTTGAGATACTTGGTCTACTTGAGTTTTTTATGTTTTTTATTTATTTATTGATTCAAAACATTTACTTAACAAGCAGATTTAAAAGGTTACAATACAAAGAAATACATGACAAGATGTTACAACAATACACTACACTAGACATTCCGAGACTGGGTTGGCATTGGCGATTTCAATTTTTGTTTAAAGTCTGAAGCTGCACTAATCATTTGGTAACTCTACATTATAATAGTAGTTAACAGTATATTTAATTTATATAATACTTATGTTTTATATTTCAGAGGCGATTTTTCTAGATGAAATCTACAGTTTAATTTAACTACAAATTCCTCTGAAGATAGGTTTTTCTGTGCTAGTTTTTGGGTATAGAGGTAATATTTAGCAAAGAGGAGAGTACAGTTTAAGTTATTGGTAATCAGGTCAGTCCTGGAGGAGCTCGTGTCGAAGAGAATTTCCGTTGGGGATAAGGAGAAAGAGGTGCCATTTTCTTTGAGTTTGAGTGAGTTGCTTGGCATACTTGAGTTGCCTGGCGTACTTGAGTTGCTTGGCATCCATGAGGTGCTCGGATTGCTTGTGTTACTTGGTCTACTTGAGTTGCTTTGTGTACTTGAGTTGTTTGGCTTGCTTGAGTTACTTGCCGCACTTGAGGTACTTAGTCTACTTGACTCGCTTGGCCTACTTGAGTTGCTTGGCCAACTTGAGATACTTGGTCTACTTGAGTTGCTTGGCATACTAGAGTTGCTTGGCGTACTTGAGTTGCTTGGCTTCCTTCAGGTGCTTTGCGTACTTGAGGTGATTGGATTGCTTGTGTTACTTGGCGTACTTGTGTTGCTTTGCGTGCTTGAGTTGTTTGGCTTGCTTGAGTTACTTGATCTACTTGACTTGCTTGGCCTACATGCTTGGCCAACTTGAGGTGCTTTGCGTACTTGAGATGCTTGGCTTGCATGCTTGAGTAACTTGGCCGCGTATTTAAGTTACTTGGCGTACTTGTGTTGCTTGGATTGCTTGATTTACTTGGCGTACTTGAGATACTTGGACTGGTTGATTTGCTTGGCCTACTTGAGATACTTGTCCTACTTGAGATACTTGTCCTACTTGAGAAACTTGTCCTACTTGAGATACTTGTCCTACTTGAGATACTTGGTCTACTTGAGATACTTGTCCTACTTGAGATACTTGTCCTACTTGAGATACTTGTCCTACTTGAGATACTTGTCCTACTTGAGATATTTGGTCTACTTGAGATACTTGTCCTACTTGAGATACTTGGCCTACTTGAGATACTTGGCCTACTTGAGATACTTGTCCTACTTGAGATACTTGTCCTACTTGAGATACTTGGCCTACTTGAGATACTTGGTCTACTTGAGATACTTGGTCTACTTGAGATACTTGTCCTACTTGAGATACTTGGCCTACTTGAGATACTTGTCCTACTTGAGATACTTGGTCTACTTGAGATACTTGGTCTACTTGAGATACTTGGTCTACTTGAGATACTTGGCCTACTTGAGATACTTGGCCTACTTGAGATACTTGTCCTACTTGAGATACTTGTCCTACTTGAGATACTTGGCCTACTTGAGATACTTGGTCTACTTGAGATACTTGGTCTACTTGAGATACTTGTCCTACTTGAGATACTTGTCCTACTTGAGATACTTGGCCTACTTGAGATACTTGTCCTACTTGAGATACTTGGCCTACTTGAGATACTTGGTCTACTTGAGATACTTCGTCTACTTGAGATACTTCGTCTACTTGAGATACTTGTCCTACTTGAGATACTTGTCCTACTTGAGATACTTGTCCTACTTGAGATACTTGTCCTACTTGAGATACTTGGCCTACTTGAGATACTTGGCCTACTTGAGATACTTGGTCTACTTGAGATACTTGTCCTACTTGAGATACTTGGTCTACTTGAGATACTTGTCCTACTTGAGATACTTGTCCTACTTGAGATACTTGGCCTACTTGAGATACTTGTCCTACTTGAGATACTTGATCTACTTGAGATACTTGTCCTACTTGAGATACTTGTCCTACTTGAGATACTTGTCCTACTTGAGATACTTGGTCTACTTGAGATACTTGGTCTACTTGAGATACTTGTCCTACTTGAGATACTTGTCCTACTTGAGATACTTGGCCTACTTGAGATACTTGGCCTACTTGAGATACTTGGTCTGCTTCAGATACTTGTCCTACTTGAGATACTTGTCCTACATGAGATACTTGTCCTACTTGAGATACTTGGTCTGCTTGAGATACTTGTCCTACTTGAGATACTTGTCCTACTTGAGATACTTGGCCTATTTGAGATACTTGTCCTACTTGAGATACTTGTCCTACTTGAGATACTTGGTCTGCTTCAGATACTTGTCCTACTTGAGATACTTGTCCTACTTGAGATACTTCGCCTACTTCAGATACTTCGCCTACTTGAGATACTTGGTCTACTTGAGGTACTTGGTCTACTTGAGATACTTATCCTACTTGAGATACTTGGTCTGCTTGAGATACTTGTCCTACTTGAGATACTTGTCCTACTTGAGATACTTGTCCTACTTGAGATACTTGGCCTACTTGAGATACTTGGTCTACTTGAGATACTTGTCCTACTTGAGATACTTGGCCTACTTGAGATACTTGGTCTGCTTGAGATACTTGTCCTACTTGAGATACTTGTCCTACTTGAGATACTTGGTCTGCTTGAGATACTTGTCCTACTTGAGATACTTGTCCTACTTGAGATACTAGGCCTACTTGAGATACTTGTCCTACTTGAGATACTTGTCCTACTTGAGATACTTGGTCTGCTTCAGATACTTGTCCTACTTGAGATACTTGTCCTACTTGAGATACTTCGCCTACTTGAGATACTTGGTCTACTTGATATACTTGGTCTACTTGAGATACTTATCCTACTTGAGATACTTGGTCTGCTTGAGATACTTAGCTTGTTTGAGATACTTGGTCTGCTTTAGATACTTGGCCTACTTGAGATACTTGGTCTACTTGAGATACTTGGTCTGCTTGAGATACTTGGCGTACTTGAGTTGCTTGGCCTACTAGAGATACACGGCCTACTTGAGATACTTGGTCTACTTGAGATACATGGTCTAATTGAGATACTTGGTCTGCTTGAGATACATGGTCTACTTGAGATACTTGGTCTGCTTCAGATACATGGTCTACTTGAGAAACTTGTCCTACTTGAGATACTTGTTCTACTTTAGATACTTGGTCTATTTGAGATACTTGGTCTACTTGAGATACTTGGTCTGCTTGAGATACACGGCCTACTTGAGATACTTGGTCTGCTTAAGATACTTGGTCTACTTGAGATACTTGGTCTACTTGAGATACTTGGTCTACTTGAGATACACGGCCTACTTGAGATACTTGGTCTGCTTGAGATACATGGTCTACTTGAGATACTTGGTCTACTTGAGATACTTGGTCTGCTTGAGATACTTGGTCTACTTGAGATACTTGGTCTACTTGAGATACTTGGTCTACTTGAGATACTTGGTCTGCTTGAGATACTTGGTGTATTTGAGATACTTGGTCTACTTGAGATACTTGGTCTACTTGAGATACTTGGTCTGCTTGAGATACTTGGTGTACTTGAGATACTTGGTCTACTTGAGATACTTGGCCTACTTGAGATACTTGGTCTACTTGAGATACTTGGTCTACTTGAGATACTTGTCCTACTTGAGATACATGGTCTACTTGAGATACTTGGTCTGCTTGAGATACTTGGTCTACTTGAGATACTTGGTCTACTTGAGATACTTGGTCTGCTTGAGATACTTGGTCTACTTGAGATACTTTGCCTACTTGAGATACTTGGCCTACTTGAGATACTTGGTCTACTTGAGATACTTGGTCTGCTTGAGATACTTGGTCTACTTGAGATACTTGGCCTACTTGAGATACTTGGCCTACTTGAGATACTTGGTCTGCTTGACATACTTGGTCTGCTTGAGATACTTGGTCTACTTGAGATACTTGGTCTACTTGAGATACTTGTCCTTCTTGAGATACTTGTCCTACTTGAGATAGTTGATCTACTTGAGATACTTGTCCTACTTGAGATACTTGTCCTACTTGAGATACTTGTCCTACTTGAGATACTTGGTCTTCTTGAGATACTTGGTCTACTTGAGATAGTTGTCCTACTTGAGATACTTGTCCTACTTGAGATACTTGGCCTACTTGAGATACTTGGCCTACTTGAGATACTTGGTCTGCTTGAGATACTTGTCCTAGTTGAGATACTTGTCCTACTTGAGATACTTGTCCTATTTGAGATACTTGGTCTGCTTGAGATACTTGTCCTACTTGAGATACTTGTCCTACTTGAGATACTTGGCCTACTTGAGATACTTGTCCTACTTGAGATACTTGTCCTACTTGAGATACTTGGTCTGCTTGAGATACTTGGCCTACTTGAGATACTTGTCCTACTTGAGATACCTCGCCTACTTGAGATACTTCGCCTACTTGAGATACTTGGTCTACTTGAGATACTTGGTCTACTTGAGATACTTATCCTACTTGAGATACTTGGTCTGCTTGAGATACTTAGCTTGTTTGAGATACTTGGTCTGCTTTAGATACTTGGCGTACTTGAGATACTTGGTCTACTTGAGATACTTGGTCTACTTGAGATACTTGGTCTACTTGAGATACTTGGCCTACTTGAGATACTTCGCCTACTTGAGATACTTCGTCTACTTGAGATACTTGGTCTACTTGACATACTTGGTCTACTTGAGATACTTATCCTACTTGAGATACTTGGTCTGCTTGAGATACTTAGCTTGTTTGAGATACTTGGTCTGCTTTAGATACTTGGCCTACTTGAGATACTTGGTCTACTTGAGATACTTGGTCTGCTTGAGATACTTGGCGTACTTGAGTTGCTTGGCCTACTAGAGATACACGGCCTACTTGAGATACTTGGTCTACTTGAGATACATGGTCTACTTGAGATACTTGGTCTGCTTGAGATACATGGTCTACTTGAGATACTTGGTCTGCTTGAGATACATGGTCTACTTGAGATACTTGTCCTACTTGAGATACTTGTTCTACTTTAGATACTTGGTCTACTTGAGATACTTGGTCTACTTGAGATACTTGGTCTGCTTGAGATACACGGCCTACTTGAGATACTTGGTCTGCTTGAGATACTTGGTCTACTTGAGATACTTGGTCTACTTGAGATACTTGGTCTGCTTGAGATACACGGCCTACTTGAGATACTTGGTCTGCTTGAGATACATGGTCTACTTGAGATACTTGGTCTACTTGAGATACTTGGTCTGCTTGAGATACTTGGTCTACTTGAGATACTTGGTCTACTTGAGATACTTGGTCTACTTGAGATACTTGGTCTGCTTGAGATACTTGGTCTACTTGAGATACTTGGTCTACTTGAGATACTTGGTCTGCTTGAGATACTTCGTCTACTTGAGATACTTGGTCTACTTGAGATACTTGGCCTACTTGAGATACTTGGTCTACTTGACATACTTGGTCTACTTGAGATACTTGTCCTACTTGAGATACATGGTCTACTTGATATACTTGGTCTGCTTGAGATACTTGGTCTACTTGAGATACTTGGTCTACTTGAGATACTGGTTCTGCTTGAGATACTTGGTCTACTTGAGATACTTGGCCTACTTGAGATACTTGGTCTACTTGAGATACTTGGTCTACTTGAGATACTTGGTCTACTTGAGATACTTGTCCTACTTGAGATACTTGGTCTACTTGAGATACTTGGTCTACTTCGGATACTTGGTCTACTTGAGATACTTGGTCTACTTGATATACTTGGTCTACTTGAGATACTTGGTTTACTTGAGATACTTGTCCTACTTGAGATACTTGGCCTAATTGAGATACTTGGTCTGCTTGAGATACTTGTCCTACTTGAGATACTTGTCCTACTTGAGATACTTGGTCTGCTTGAGATACTTGTCTTACTTGAGATACTTGGTCTGCTTGAGATACTTGGTCTGCTTGAGATACTTGGTCTGCTTGAGATACTTGGCCGACTTGAGATACTTGTCCTACTTGAGATACTTGTCGTACTTGAGATACTTGTCGTACTTGAGATACTTGGCCTACTTGAGATACTTGGTCTACTTGAGATACTTGTCCTACTTGAGATACTTGGCCTACTTGAGATACTTGGCCTACTTGAGATACTTGGTCTGCTTGAGATACTTGTCCTACTTGAGATACTTGTCCTACTTGAGATACTTGGTCTGCTTGAGATACTTGTCCTACTTGAGATACTTGTCCTACTTGAGATACTTGTCCTACTTGAGATACTTGGTCTGCTTGAGATACTTGTCCTACTTGAGATACTTGTCCTACTTGAGATACTTCGCCTACTTGAGATACTTCGTCTACTTGAGATACTTCTTTACTTGAGATACTTGGTCTACTTGAGATACTTTGGTCTACTTGAGATACTTATCCTACTTGAGATACTTGGTCTGCTTGAAATACTTAGCTTGTTTGAGATACTTGGTCTGCTTTAGATACTTGGCCTACTTGAGATACTTGGTCTACTTGAGATACTTGGTCTGCTTGAGATACTTGGCGTACTTGAGTTGCTTGGCCTACTAGAGATACACGGCCTACTTGAGATACTTGGTCTACTTGAGATACATGGTCTACTTGAGATACTTGGTCTGCTTGAGATACATGGTCTACTTGAGATACTTGGTCTGCTTGAGATACATGGTCTACTTGAGATACTTGTCCTACTTTAGATACTTGTTCTACTTTAGATACTTGGTCTACTTGAGATACTTGGTCTGCTTGAGATACACGGCCTACTTGAGATACTTGGTCTGCTTGAGATACATGGTCTACTTGAGATACTTGGTCTACCTGAGATACTAGGTCTGCTTGAGATACTTGGTCTACTTGAGATACTTGGTCTACTTGAGATACTTGGTCTGCTTGAGATACTTGGTCTACTTGAGATACTTGGTCTACTTGAGATACTTGGTCTGCTTGAGATACTTGGTCTACTTGAGATACTTGGTCTACTTGAGATACTTGGCCTACTTGAGATACTTGGTCTACTTGGGATACTTGGTCTACTTGAGATACTTGTCCTACTTGAGATACATGGTCTACTTGAGATACTTGGTCTGCTTGAGATACTTGGTCTACTTGAGATACTTGGTCTACTTGAGATACTTGGCCTACTTGAGATACTTGGCCTACTTGAGATACTTTGTCTACTTGAGATACTTGGTCTGCTTGAGATACTTGGTCTTACTTGAGATACTTGGCCTACTTGAGATACTTGTCCTACTTGAGATACTTGGTCTGCTTGACATACTTGGTCTGCTTGAGATACTTGGTCTGCTTGAGATACTTGTCCTACTTGAGATACTTGTCCTACTTGAGATACTTGTCCTACTTGAGATACTTGGTCTGCTTGAGATACTTGTCTTACTTGAGATACTTGTCCTACTTGAGATACTTGGTCTGCTTGAGATACTTGTCCTACTTGAGATACTTGTCCTACTTGAGATACTTGTCCTACTTCAGATACTTGGTCTACTTGAGATACTTGTCCTACTTGATATACTTGTCCTACTTGAGATACTTGGCCTACTTGAGATACTTGTCCTACTTGAGATACTTGGCCTACTTGAGATACTTGTCCTACTTGAGATACTTCTCCTACTTGAGATACTTGTCCTACTTGAGATACTTGTCCTACTTGAGATACTTGGCCTACTTGAGATACTTGTCCTACTTGAGATACTTGTCCTCCTTGAGATACTTGGCCTACTTGAGATACTTGTCCTACTTGAGATACTTGTCCTACTTGAGATACTTGGCCTACTTGAGATACTTGGTCTACTTGAGATACTTGGTCTGCTTGAGATACTTGTCCTACTTGAGATACTTGTCCTACTTGAGATACTTGGCCTACTTGAGATACTTGTCCTACTTGAGATACTTGGCCTACTTGAGATACTTGTCCTACTTGAGATACTTGTCCTACTTGAGATACTTGGCCTACTTGAGATACTTGGTCTACTTGAGATACTTGTCCTACTTGAGATACTTGGTCTACTTGAGATACTTGTCCTACTTGAGATGCTTGTCCTACTTGAGATACTTGTCCTACTTGAGATACTTGATCTACTTGAGATACTTGTCCTACTTGAGATACTTGGTCTACTTGAGATACTTGTCCTACTTGAGATACTTGTCCTACTTGAGATACTTGATCTACTTGAGATACTTGTCCTACTTGAGATACTTGTCCTACTTGAGATACTTGTCCTACTTGAGATACTTGGCCTACTTGAGATACTTGGTCTACTTGAGATACTTGTCCTACTTGAGATACTTGGCCTACTTGAGATACTTGGTCTGCTTGAGATACTTGTCCTACTTGAGATACTTGTCCTACTTGAGATACTTGGTCTGCTTGAGATACTTGTCCTACTTGAGATACTTGTCCTACTTGAGATACTAGGCCTACTTGAGATACTTGTCCTACTTGAGATACTTGTCCTACTTGAGATACTTGGTCTGCTTCAGATACTTGTCCTACTTGAGATACTTCGCCTACTTGAGATACTTGGTCTACTTGAGATACTTGGTCTACTTGAGATACTTATCCTACTTGAGATACTTGGTCTGCTTGAGATACTTAGCTTGTTTGAGATACTTGGTCTGCTTTAGATACTTGGCCTACTTGAGATACTTGGTCTACTTGAGATACTTGGTCTGCTTGAGATACTTGGCGTACTTGAGTTGCTTGGCCTACTAGAGATACACGGCCTACTTGAGATACTTGGTCTACTTGAGATACATGGTCTACTTGAGATACTTGGTCTGCTTGAGATACATGGTCTACTTGAGATACTTGGTCTGCTTGAGATACATGGTCTACTTGAGATACTTGTCCTACTTGAGATACTTGTTCTACTTTAGATACTTGGTCTACTTGAGATACTTGGTCTACTTGATATACTTGGTCTGCTTGAGATACACGGCCTACTTGAGATACTTGGTCTGCTTGAGATACTTGGACTACTTGAGATACTTGGTCTACTTGAGATACTTGGTCTGCTTGAGATACACGGCCTACTTGAGATACTTGGTCTGCTTGAGATACATGGTCTACTTGAGATACTTGGTCTACTTGAGATACTAGGTCTGCTTGAGATACTTGGTCTACTTGAGATACTTCGTCTACTGGAGATACTTGGTCTACTTGAGATACTTGGTCTGCTTGAGATACTTGGTCTACTTGAGATACTTGGTCTACTTGAGATACTTGGTCTGCTTGAGATACTTGGTCTACTTGAGATACTTGGTCTACTTGAGATACTTGGCCTACTTGAGATACTTGGTCTACTTGAGATACTTGGTCTACTTGAGATACTTGTCCTACTTGAGATACATGGTCTACTTGAGATACTTGGTCTGCTTGAGATACTTGGTCTACTTGAGATACTTGGTCTACTTGAGATACTTGGCCTACTTGAGATACTTGGCCTACTTGAGATACTTTGTCTACTTGAGATACTTGGTCTGCTTGAGATACTTGGTCTTACTTGAGATACTTGGCCTACTTGAGATACTTGTCCTACTTGAGATACTTGGTCTGCTTGACATACTTGGTCTGCTTGAGATACTTGGTCTACTTGAGATACTTGTCCTACTTGAGATACTTGTCCTACTTGAGATACTTGATCTACTTGAGATACTTGTCCTACTTGAGATACTTGTCCTACTTGAGATACTTGTCCTACTTGAGATACTTGGCCTACTTGAGATACTTGGTCTACTTGAGATACTTGTCCTACTTGAGATACTTGTCCTACTTGAGATACTTGGCCTACTTGAGATACTTGGTCTACTTGAGATACTTGTCCTACTTGAGATACTTGTCCTACTTGAGATACTTGGCCTACTTGAGATACTTGGCCTACTTGAGATACTTGGTCTGCTTGAGATACTTGTCCTACTTGAGATACTTGTCCTACATGAGATACTTGTCCTACTTGAGATACTTGGTCTGCTTGAGATACTTGTCCTACTTGAGATACTTGTCCTACTTGAGATACTTGGCCTATTTGAGATACTTGTCCTACTTGAGATACTTGTCCTACTTGAGATACTTGGTCTGCTTCAGATACTTGTCCTACTTGAGATACTTGTCCTACTTGAGATACTTCGCCTACTTCAGATACTTCGCCTACTTGAGATACTTGGTCTACTTGAGGTACTTGGTCTACTTGAGATACTTATCCTACTTGAGATACTTGGTCTGCTTGAGATACTTGTCCTACTTGAGATACTTGTCCTACTTGAGATACTTCGCCTACTTCAGATACTTCGCCTACTTGAGATACTTGGTCTACTTGAGGTACTTGGTCTACTTGAGATACTTATCCTACTTGAGATACTTGGTCTGCTTGAGATACTTGTCCTACTTGAGATACTTGTCCTACTTGAGATACTTGTCCTACTTGAGATACTTGGCCTACTTGAGATACTTGGTCTACTTGAGATACTTGTCCTACTTGAGATACTTGGCCTACTTGAGATACTTGGTCTGCTTGAGATACTTGTCCTACTTGAGATACTTGTCCTACTTGAGATACTTGGTCTGCTTGAGATACTTGTCCTACTTGAGATACTTGTCCTACTTGAGATACTAGGCCTACTTGAGATACTTGTCCTACTTGAGATACTTGTCCTACTTGAGATACTTGGTCTGCTTCAGATACTTGTCCTACTTGAGATACTTGTCCTACTTGAGATACTTCGCCTACTTGAGATACTTGGTCTACTTGAGATACTTGGTCTACTTGAGATACTTATCCTACTTGAGATACTTGGTCTGCTTGAGATACTTAGCTTGTTTGAGATACTTGGTCTGCTTTAGATACTTGGCCTACTTGAGATACTTGGTCTACTTGAGATACTTGGTCTGCTTGAGATACTTGGCGTACTTGAATTGCTTGGCCTACTAGAGATACACGGCCTACTTGAGATACTTGGTCTACTTGAGATACATGGTCTACTTGAGATACTTGGTCTGCTTGAGATACATGGTCTACTTGAGATACTTGGTCTGCTTGAGATACATGGTCTACTTGAGAAACTTGTCCTACTTGAGATACTTGTTCTACTTTAGATACTTGGTCTACTTGAGATACTTGGTCTACTTGAGATACTTGGTCTGCTTGAGATACACGGCCTACTTGAGATACTTGGTCTGCTTGAGATACTTGGTCTACTTGAGATACTTGGTCTACTTGAGATACTTGGTCTACTTGAGATACACGGCCTACTTGAGATACTTGGTCTGCTTGAGATACATGGTCTACTTGAGATACTTGGTCTACTTGAGATACTTGGTCTGCTTGAGATACTTGGTCTACTTGAGATACTTGGTCTACTTGAGATACTTGGTCTACTTGAGATACTTGGTCTGCTTGAGATACTTGGTGTATTTGAGATACTTGGTCTACTTGAGATACTTGGTCTACTTGAGATACTTGGTCTGCTTGAGATACTTGGTGTACTTGAGATACTTGGTCTACTTGAGATACTTGGCCTACTTGAGATACTTGGTCTACTTGAGATACTTGGTCTACTTGAGATACTTGTCCTACTTGAGATACATGGTCTACTTGAGATACTTGGTCTGCTTGAGATACTTGGTCTACTTGAGATACTTGGTCTACTTGAGATACTTGGTCTGCTTGAGATACTTGGTCTACTTGAGATACTTGGCTTACTTGAGATACTTGGCCTACTTGAGATACTTGGTCTACTTGAGATACTTGGTCTGCTTGAGATACTTGGTCTACTTGAGATACTTGGCCTACTTGAGATACTTGGCCTACTTGAGATACTTGGTCTGCTTGACATACTTGGTCTGCTTGAGATACTTGGTCTACTTGAGATACTTGGTCTACTTGAGATACTTGTCCTTCTTGAGATACTTGTCCTACTTGAGATACTTGATCTACTTGAGATACTTGTCCTACTTGAGATACTTGTCCTACTTGAGATACTTGTCCTACTTGAGATACTTGGTCTTCTTGAGATACTTGGTCTACTTGAGATAGTTGTCCTACTTGAGATACTTGTCCTACTTGAGATACTTGTCCTACTTGAGATACTTGGCCTACTTGAGATACTTGGTCTGCTTGAGATACTTGTCCTAGTTGAGATACTTGTCCTACTTGAGATACTTGTCCTATTTGAGATACTTGGTCTGCTTGAGATACTTGTCCTACTTGAGATACTTGTCCTACTTGAGATACTTGGCCTACTTGAGATACTTGTCCTACTTGAGATACTTGTCCTACTTGAGATACTTGGTCTGCTTGAGATACTTGGCCTACTTGAGATACTTGTTCTACTTGAGATACCTCGCCTACTTGAGATACTTCGCCTACTTGAGATACTTGGTCTACTTGAGATACTTGGTCTACTTGAGATACTTATTCTACTTGAGATACTTGGTCTGCTTGAGATACTTAGCTTGTTTGAGATACTTGGTCTGCTTTAGATACTTGGCCTACTTGAGATACTTGGTCTACTTGAGATACTTGGTCTGCTTGAGATACTTGGCGTACTTGAGTTGCTTGGCCTACTAGAGATACACGGCCTACTTGAGATACTTGGTCTACTTGAGATACATGGTCTACTTGAGATACTTGGTCTGCTTGAGATACATGGTCTACTTTAGATACTTGGTCTGCTTGAGATACATGGTCTACTTGAGATACTTGTCCTACTTGAGATACTTGTTCTACTTTAGATACTTGGTCTACTTGAGATACTTGGTCTACTTGAGATACTTGGTCTGCTTGAGATACACGGCCTACTTGAGATACTTGGTCTGCTTGAGATACTTGGTCTACTTGAGATACTTGGTCTACTTGAGATACTTGGTCTGCTTGAGATACACGGCCTACTTGAGATACTTGGTCTGCTTGAGATACATGGTCTACTTGAGATACTTGGTCTACTTGAGATACTTGGTCTACTTGAGATACTTAGTCTACTTGAGATACTTGGTCTGCTTGAGATACTTGGTCTACTTGAGATACTTGGTCTACTTGAGATACTTGGTCTGCTTGAGATACTTGGTCCACTTGAGATACTTGGTCTACTTGAGATACTTGGCCTACTTGAGATACTTGGTCTACTTGAGATACTTGGTCTACTTGAGATACTTGTCCTACTTGAGATACATGGTCTGCTTGAGATACTTGGTCTACTTGAGATACTTGGTCTACTTGAGATACTTGGTCTGCTTGAGATACTTGGTCTACTTGAGATACTTGGCCTACTTGAGATACTTGGTCTACTTGAGAAACTTGGTCTACTTGAGATACTTGGTCTGCTTGAGATACTTGGTCTACTTGAGATACTTGGCCTACTTGAGATACTTGGCCTACTTGAGATGCTTGGTCTGCTTGACATACTTGGTCTGCTTGAGATACTTGATCTGCTTGAGATACTTTGCCTGCTTGAGATACTTGGTCTGCTTGAGATACTTGGTCTACTTGAGATGCTTGGTCTGCTTGAGATACTTGGCCTACTTGAGATACTTGGTCTGCTTGACATACTTGGTCTGCTTGAGATACTTGGTCTGCTTGAGATACTTTGACTACTTGAGATACTTGGTCTGCTTAAGATACTTGGTCTGCTTGACATACTTGGTCTGCTTGAGATACTTGGTCTACTTGAGATACTTGGTCTACTTGAGAAACTTGGTCTGCTTGAGATACTTGGTCTGCTTGAGATACCTTGTCTACTTGAGATACTTGGCCTACGTCAGACCAAGTATCTCAAGTAGGCCTAGTATCTCAAGTAGACCAAGTATGTCAAGCAGACCAATTATCTCAAGTAGGACAAGGATTTCAAGTAGGCCAAGTATCTCAAGTAGGCCAAGTATCTCAAGTAGGACAAGTATCTCAAGTAGGACAAGTATCTCAAGTAGGACAAGTATCTCAAGTAGGACAATGGACAATGTAAAAGTAGGACAATGGTTACCCTCGGGGTATTATTACTTACAACATGAACGATGTAGTAGATATATCTTACATGTTCTGGTGCAACTGTTTTAAGGTTCCCCAGGGGTGAACCATCCGGAAAATAAGGGGTTCGTTTCGGCAAGAATCGGGCTCCTCACTTGTTCGGACCCCGATTCTTGCCGAAACGAACCCCTTATTTTCCGGTTGGTTCACCCCTGGGGAACCTTAAAACAGCTTTCACCAGAACATGTAAGATATATCTACTCCCTCCCCCCGTCCTTCTTCACATCAGCGCAAAACTCGTCAGGGCTACCCTCGATTAGAGCAACCAAAACAAAACAAAACAAAACGCCAAGGAAGCCCCCATCCACCCAAACGAAGCCCTATGGAGCACATGAGGGTTGGGTGTTACCAATTGAAGAAATGCATACCCCTTGTATATACAGCAATGGCAAACAGAGCTAAGGTTATAAAGGCACTAAGACGTTTGACCGCAATGGCAGAAAGACCTGAGGCCACAACGGCACAAAGACCTGAGGCCACAACGGCACAAAGACGTATGATCGCAAAGGCACAAAGACGTATGACCGTAATGACACGAAAACGTATGGCCGCAATGGCACGAAGACGCATAGCCGCAAAGGCACGAAGACCCCAGCATCTTTGAATTGGAACTTCAGGACCGCGGGTTTCGAAACTGGCTTCGTAGTTACAAAATGCATGTTTCAGAAGACTTTCCTGTGAGGGATCTTCTTATCTTTCACAACATGATCGAGCCTGAACTCCTCAGAGTGATCAGATCAGAGTCAAACCGCCTTGGCCCTTTAAAGTTTAATTACTCTATTTTGATTAAACTTATAAAAGAAGAGAACAAAGGCGTTGAGCGTGCGGAGTTCCACTTAAGACAGGTGGTGCCGGCAATCGTCAACATCTTTGACGAGGAAGAAGTTAAGAGAAGACTCGACATTAATATAAACAGGAAAAAAGAAGAAGTCTCTGAAATCGTTGTAAACGGGTCGGGTTGGACAGTTGTAGGGATAGATACAGCATACCTTGACTTTGCCCGGTATGAGCCAATGAGAGGCGGATCTTATTTCCCTCTTCCTCAAGCTCTAAAAGTAAAACATGCTTTAATAAACATCAAAAACAGAGACCATGCTTGTCTGAGGTGGGCAATGAGGGCTGCAATATATCCCGTTGATAAAAACCCGGAAAGGACAAGTAAATACCCAATAGAAGATGGACTTGACTTTACAGGCATTTCATTCCCAACGCCGTTGCATGAAATACCGAAGGTTGAGAAGCTCAATAACATTGCAATCAATGTTTTAGGCTGGCAGAACAACAAAGTTGTTACCTATCACGTCAGTGAGATGAAAGGCGAGGAGATTCCACGAATCAATGTCATGCTCATTACAAAGATAGACCCTCGCACCTTCGAAACCATCAACCATTACTGCCTCGTAAAGAGTCTAAGCAGGCTTCTCCGCTCACAACACTCACCGGGCAATCATACACACTTCTGCGTGAGATGTTTGCAAGGCTTCTCATCAGAAAGAATTCTCGAAGACCATCAAGTCTATTGCAAAGGAGCCTCAAACCGCCCAACAAGAGTCGAGATGCCGAAGAAAGGCGAAAACATTCTTCGCTTTAAGAACTATCAAAAACAGATGAAGGTGCCGTATGTGATATATGCTGACTGCGAGAGCCTCATCGAAAAGCTAGACGCGCGAATCCCTTCCAAGGAACAAAGCAGCACCACAAAGACCGAGGT
Organism: Dendrophyllia cribrosa; assembly: GCA_024195265.1. NCBI lineage: Eukaryota > Metazoa > Cnidaria > Anthozoa > Scleractinia > Dendrophylliidae > Dendrophyllia > Dendrophyllia cribrosa. The sequence continues at coordinate 21,924,174 of JAJLRJ010000006.1, read as the reverse complement.
CCACAAGCCCTGCGGGTTTTCCTTCATTGCTGTCAGATCAGATGGCGCTGTTGGTCAGCCCTATATTTACCGAGGAGAGAACCCTGTTCGTGAGTTTCTTGCCGCTCTTCTTAGGGCTGAAGATGAGATACGCGAGGCTCTCAAGCATAAGGAACCATTGCAAATGACAGGGGTTGATTGGAGTGACTTCAACAAAGCCAAGGATTGCCATATCTGCGGAAAGACTCTGATTGTGCGCAATGCAAGGGACGAGCATGAGTTCTTCCACCCAGAAACAGGAGAGTATTGCGGCAAGGTACACAGGTACACGAGGGCGCCTGGCAGTGACAGTAGTTGTTACGGAGAGTTTCTAAAACTCACAACACGAGACGAGCATGGAAGATATAAAATCGGCAAGTGGCCAAAGAGGAAGGAAAAGCCACAGATAGAGTTCCCAGAGGACGACTGTAGATATTGTGGCAAGCCTCTTCTGCGCGAATGTTATAGAGATGCAGTAATAGACCACTGCCACATCACTGGTAAGTATCGCGGGGCGGCCCACAACACATGCAACAGAAGTTACTTCAGAATCGACCCAAAGAAAATAATCATCCCGGTTGTCTTTCACAACTTGAAAGGCTATGATGCTCACCATCTGATGCAGAAAATCGCTGAAGTCGGTTCTGAACTGAAATGCATTCCCACAACAATGGAGAAATACATCTCTTTCTCTATGGGAAAGCTTAGATTCATAGACAGCTGCCAGTTTATGCAACAAAGCCTCGATGGTCTTGTCACATCAAACAAGCCAGAAGCTTTCGAGATCCTAAAACAATACGAAACGGACCCAGCAAAAAGAGGCCTTTTACTCCGAAAAGGCGTCTATCCCTACGAGTACATGGTTTCCTTCGAACGTTTTGAGGAGACCTCCCTTCCGCCTAAGGAGGCTTTCTACAGCAAGCTCAAAAATGAGCACATCACAGACGATGACTATGAGCACGCGCAACGAGTGTGGGATGCCTTCGAATGCGAGAATCTCGGGGATTACCACGACATCTATCTCCTAACGGACGTCCTCCTCCTCGCAGATGTGTTTGAGAACTTCAGGAAGACATGCCTCAAGAACTACCATTTAGACCCTGCGCATTATTATACCAGCCCGGGTTTGAGTTCGGATGCGTTGCTGAAACACACGGCTATAGAGTTGGAGCTTCTGACCGACTACACAATGCAACTCTTTATCGAGAAGGGAACGAGAGGCGGCATCTCCACAGAGATGAAGCGCTACTCTAAGGCGAACAACCCATACCTCAGCGACTTTGACCAGGAGAAGGAGAAGTCATATCTCCTTTATCTCGATGCAAACAACCTCTACGGTTGGGCCATGAGTCAGCCGCTTCCAGTTGGCAAGTTCAGGTGGGCCCGAACACTGCCAACAGAACAGCCCTTGTTTAAAGTGCCTTTCAAGAAAATGAAACTGTCGCGAAGTGATAACATTGCCATTAGGACGAACTCTCTTGTGAACGGCAAAGAAGCTTTGGGCAAGTTCTCTGGCTCTGCGAGTGCTCCGGTTTATACGAGCGCCTTGATGAACAGCCAAACACCGAAAGATACAAAGATCGTCATTGTAGTTGTCAAGAGAGACGACTTCTCTTTTGTTGCGAAGCCAATCAGGCAACCGGCCAAGGTTGTCGATCTAAAATCACTTTGAGCTCAACAAAAACGGCACTTTCGAAAACCCATTTCGTATTAGGCCTTTGTATTCTGACGCCTTGAAGACGAAGCTCTTCTTGTTCTTCAAGCCAAAGTTTCGTTTGCGCTAATTTAGAGAACCAAAGACTGTTGTGCTTGTTTGTATAATAAACAATGTGTTCGCCGGTTTCGATGTTTCGCAGATTAAAAGCAAACCGAAGGTCAACTTTACAGTATGTTGCCCAGTTTCCGGCCACTTTAGTTTGTAATCGCTATAACTTCTTGTTTTTGTACGGAAAATTTCTCAATTTCCTTTCAAAGACAGTTCATTTACTTACCTTTAAAATGTTCAATGATTGGCGGCTTTCCTCAAGTATTAAAGAAATTATACCATTTTTCGCAAAACTAGTAAGTTGCCCAGTTTCCGGCCACCGACTTAAAGTAAATTTTCCTTGAATCCTCTCGACTTAAACCGACTTGTAAGCCCCTTGATAATAGTGGTCGCCTAGTTATAAATATCAGGCAAGTTTCAATATTAAGCTTTGTCATCTACCGTTTACTCAATATTCAAAATATGTATGACCTCGGTGACCCGGAAGCGTGTCTTCCGCGGTATGTTGACAGATTACTTAAACAAATACATATGACTTACGTACTTTTAGTCACGCTATACATGCATTAGCTGTTGTTAATTCGTAATCTTTCTTACACTTAAACATGTATCTTTAATTTCTCGACCAGGAAATTTTAAAATTCGGTTCTTTCACTCAATAAGAAATAGGTTTTGAGCAATGTGTCTTTTAGTGGCCGGAAACTGGCACACTAGGTCGAAATCTTCGCTGAAAGTTTGACTGCTAAAATTTCAGAAACAGCTGTATTTTAGCTGATGATGATAGATTCCCTAATTACTTTCATCTTTAATCTAACATTTGTCTAAAAATTATGAAGCTCCTTGAGATATTTCCCGTGAAACGAACTATTTGTTTATCTACGGTAGTTTTGATGTGCAGTGAAACAAACCAAAATTAATCGATAAACGTTTAATCACCTGGACAAAACCTGTCCTTCCTCGGCCGTTCCTTGCTCAGAAAGAGCGCCAAAACCACCAATGTATAGCGAAAATGTTCGGTTTTCTTTCGGAACGCTTCGGTGGACGAAAATTTAAAACTCCGACGAACATAACCGACTTAAGTTTTTTTTGGCCGGAAACTGGGCAACACAGTGTATGCCTTGTGCGAACAGATTGTTTAATTTTGTTCATCATTTTGGCTACAAGAGGTTTTGTAAGTCCCCTAGTGAAACGCCATTTTATTATTCTCCTCATTCTCCCGGATCTGCCTTGTACCCCGTGTTCACCCCTATCGTAAAGTTCAACAATCCGATCAGGCATCTGAAAGGCTCCCATATGCGCCCGATCCAAAGGGTCAAACCCCGCAAGGTCCTCGTTGGGAGGGACCCTCAAAAAGGGTTTTTGTTCTTGAGCGTCAAGCCAATCGATCAGCTCACGCTGACTGATATGTTCGAAAACACCGCGATCGTTGTTCAGAGCTCTCGCCATATATATATATGTTTTTATATTTTTAAAAAAACTGATGACCACGGGAGGCACCGGTTTGTATACAAGGGGTGAGCGTTTCTTCAATTGGCAATACCGCGGCACCAATTGCTCAAATAGGCTTCCGGGAGGTGTAATTAACGGTTTAGAAAAAACGGCATTGATCTGTTTAGGTGGTTGCGAAAATGGCATCGATATTAGCCGATTTAAGCCAGTAAAAACACTTCAGCTCCAAGTAGTATATAGAGCGCTTCTCAAATGCAATTTACGCTCAATTGGGCCAACACCCTCCCACTTCCTCAAACCCTTCCCGCCACGGACCGACGCAAGGAGGGCCATGGGGGGAAGAGTTTGAGGAAGTGGGAGGGTGTTGGGCCGATCGAGGGGGAATGGCATTTGAGAAGCGCTCTATATACTACTCACACACGTCAACTAAATAAGCTAAGCACGCGCACAACTTAAGGAAAATTGCGCGCACCTGCATCAAACTGAATGAAAGCAATATAGAAATAAAATAGGGGCGCTAGGATGATATAAAGGATCTAAAATAACAAAGGATACGGCGGTGTCTCTCAATTCTGGATTGCAAGTCTAATTTCCCGTAGTGTAGTGCCATACTTCTCAATGATAGCACCGTGGCGTTTGAAGAATTTAGTAAACGATTTACGAAGTAGCGAGCCGTAACTGCTCGCTAAAGGAAAAGTTCCCAGTGGGTCAGCGAGTCCCCAAGAAGCCATTGCAGATAATACTTCTCTGGTAGCAAAGGCTCTTTAAAAGTTTATAGACAATCCAAAACAACCCACATGAGAATAGCCATTGTTTGACATTGAATCGTGTTCCGTGGTGTACTAGTGGGTGGGTGTCACTGGACCCCGTATCCTTTCCCTATACCAGACAAAATTCAGCTGTATTTCGCAACTCTGTTCTTGCGTAACCGTTACTCAGAAAGCCGATAGATGAAAAACTCCAAAAACTGTAACGCTTTTCCAGACCATAACTTACGGATTTCTAGATCACCAGGCACACTAAACTGCTTCACAGCCGACCTACTTCACGAAATTTTGTTACAATTTTGAGTAAGATTGAGAAAATCCAGGCTTTTTTATTTCTATATCAAGTCGAAGGTCTCTTAACATACACTCATAAGCGGACAGTTTACCTACATCCACCTTGACAAATTCCCTTTTGAACTCTCATATGAACTCTATATTTTTACATTCTCGTAAGCAAACACGGTCACATTATAAATAAAAACGATTTCGACTTTTCCATAAGCGGACACCCTCAAAAGAAGGAAACCATTTAAGGGCCAGTCCTAGTACTACAGTACTACAGTACAGTACTACAGTACAGTTTTCGGCATAATTGGTACTTGTGCGTAGTGTATAATACACTAAATACGCAAACAATAATTAATGCAGCTTGCGGAACTCTTTACTGTATTTACAGCGTTTAGTGTGAGCGGTGGGAGCTCAAATAAGTGATCATCTATCTCTCATAGTGCTAGTCGCTAGCAACTCAAGTACGCCAAGCAACTCAAGTACGCAAAGCACCTCAAGTAACTCAAGTAAGCCAAGCAACACAAGTAGGCCAAGTAACTCTAGTAGACCAAGTAACTGAAGTTTAAGCCAAGCAACTCAAGTAGACCAAGCAATTCAAGTAGACCAAGCAACTCAAGGAAGCCAAGCAACTCAAGTACACCAAGCACCTCAAGCAAGCCAAGCAACTCAAGTACGCCAAGCAACTCAACAAGTACGCCAAGCAACTCAAGCAAGCCAAGCAACTCAAGTAGACCAAGCAACTCAAGTACGCCAAGCAACTCAACAAGTACGCCAAGCAACTCAAGTACGCCTAGCAACTCAAGTAGACCAAGTAACTCAAGGAAGCCAAGCAACTCAAGTACGCCAAGCACCTCAAGTAAGCCAAGTACCTCAAGTAGACCAAGTAACTCAACGAAGCCAAGCAGCGAGCCAAGCAATTCAAGTACGCCAAGCACCTCAAGTAGACCAAGTAACTCAAGGAAGCCAAGCAACTCAAGTACGCCAAGTAACTCAAGTAGACCAACTCAAGTAGACCATGTAACTCAAGCAAGCCAAGCAACTCAAGTACACCATGCACCTCAAGTACGCCAAGCACCTCAAGTAGACCATGTAACTCAAGCGAGCCAAGCACCTCAAGTACGCTAAGCACCTCAAGTAGACCAAGTAACTCAAGTGAGCCAAGCACCTTAAGTACGCCAAGCAACTCAAGTAGACCAAGTAACTCAAGTAGACCACGTAACTCAAGCACGCCAAGCAACTCAAGTACGCCAAACAACTCAAGCAAGCCAAGCAACTCAAGCACGCCGAGCACCTCAAGTAGACCAAGTAACGCTCAGGCGAGTCAATCACCTCAAGTACGCCAAGAACCTCAAGTAGACCAAGTAACTCAAGCGAGCCAAGCACCTAAAGTAGACCAAGTAACTCAGAGAGCCAAGCACCTCAAGTAGACCAAGTAACTCATGCGAGCCAAGAACCTCAAGTACGCCAAGCAACTCAAGTGACCAAGTAATTCAAGCACGCCAAGCAACTCAAGTACTCCAAGCAACTCAAGCAAGCCAAGCAACTCAAGTAGAGGAGGACATTGGGGTTCGCGGTATTAGTCCATTTTTCGTGCGGTATTTCGGTAAATTTTATTTTTGATCGCGGTATTTCGGTATTGTCTGAGTCTGCGGTATGCGGTATTTGATTATTTCGGACTGCGGTATTCGGTGAAACACGTTTCTTTTGCGCGGTATTTCGGTATTTGACAGGCTGATGATTTGCTGACCTTTGCTGTCATTCCCCAAATAGTATTATGAAATAACACTCCAAAGGAGGATTTTTCAGGTATCCCATGATGCAACGCGATGATCTATATGATCAACTAAAATTGCGTGACCAGTCATTTGCCATGGAGTTGCTCGAAGCGAGCGCATCACCCACTGCGTAGATTTTAGCAGTCAAACATATATCACATCGTCCAATCTGGCTTGTTGTATGTTCCTAACGCTATTTAGTACACGTTTGCTTCCCCAAAAAGTAAAGAGAGCGGCGACTTCGTCTGTTTCTGAACACGGACAAATTGAAAGGCATCGATGACAATTAAGACATCGATTTCCGGCAGATGAAAAAATATTGCCATCTTCCATATGGTCCCATATCACTTGTAAAAACACAAACATCAAGCGATTTATTAGCTTCGAACCGAAGGAAAGTGTCAAACGATCATATGATAAAAGGTAGCTGCAATTGCACTAAATACGATATTTCCTTCGACTGTAAAAACCAAAGCAAAGAATCTACACGATCAAAGCGAATTTTAACAAAGTTTTGGCGCCGATTTTGACCAAAATTCAACGGTCATAAATTCCTACAAAACATGGGGACTTAAGGGGACCTTGTATTGCATTTAAAAGAGTCACTCTCCGGGCACTATCAGGCGTAATTATATGCTAATGTCTCCAGGATTAAAAACGAAACACCGCAAAACAGATCAAGGGTTAAAACACAACAAAGAAACGAAGCGGATCAGACTTGTAAAAATTGCCACTCGAAACAAAGACCAAAATATTGCGATACATAGGCAAACAGCGGGCTCGGATCAAATGATATCTAAGTAAACTTTAACCCTTTGACGTGCAAGCGCACTTTAAGGCGCTGTTTAGGGTCATACATATTGTACCATTTGTGACGTCATCAGTTTTAGCGTCCGAAAATATTTTTGACACTTATCGGCAAGGGAAGGAGTAAATCTTGCTAAACATACCCAGATGAGACCGCCGATTGGATGAATTGAACTGGAGTTTCACGCAAACAACCTCTGAACTTTATGTTACAAAATCAAAGGAAAATTTGCCCTTCCCACCGACGGCCACTTGACGATCAAAATTTCCACATTCCGCAACGTTTGGGTGAAAACTTTACATTGTCAAAAAAGACTATTAAAAGGTCAACAAAACTGACCAAAAAAAAAAACAGACACAAAGGAAACTAAAAGAACGGGCTTGAGAATAAAAAAGAAAAAGTCAAGGCAAGTCGTGTTTTTCTCGTTCAAAAACTGTCGAAATTTCGATCAGTGCGCATGCCCGAAGTCAAATTCTCAAATACTTCTACAAATGGCAGGAGGGTTTAGTTTGCTGAGCTGCAAACGATGTTATTGACTGTTCGGCCTCAATTTGGCTACATAATGGCCATAAAATGGCATTTGTAGCCTGAAAAAGCGTTTTTTGGTGGAAATTTGCACGTCAAAGGGTTAATGTACATAGAAACCAAATAACGATTTGATTCACCTTTTGTCGCGTTGGAAACGAAGAAAAAGTCTCGCGAAGATCAGTAAAATTTCACGACGTGTAAAAAAAAACAAAAAAAAAAAAAAAAAAAAATTTCACCACGTGTACTCGCCATCGCAGGAAATCACATCAGGATCGATAATTACGCGCTAGGCGTCATGGGATACCTGATAAATCATCCTTTTATCACTCCTCGAGATCCCTAGATGACGTGTGTAATATCTACCGTATAACAATAGCATCATTCATAAACTCATGATGGAAAGTGACAAATTTAAAATCTCGACTACTTCGTTTCAACGGGCCGCTTGTGCCGCCACGATTTCACTCTCATCTATCCTGTTTATAGATTGGCGAAGCCTGTGAATATGCTTGACAACGAAGCGCGATGTGTCGCACTATACTCAGTTTAGACCACAGCGTGCGTTTTTCAATCAGGTCAAGCTATAGTCAAAATTTTGGCGTAAAAGGGTAAAGTGGAATCTGAAAACTGCGCCACGCGATGTCAAGTACGAAAAATTAAAGGGGTATTAAACGGATATTTATTTAGCTTTCATGTTTTGGTTCATTCCGGCTCTTAGGATTTCATGCTCAAGATTCCGGATTCCGGAATAAACCATTGGCCGTTCGAATGGCTGAATATTTTTTTCCGAACGGAAAGCCCTAGCCGTTCGAACGGCTGAAGATTTTTTTTTTGAACGGCTAGCAGCAGCCGTTCGAACGGCTGAATAAATTTTTTGAACGGCTAATTACGAAATCGCAGCCGTTCGAACGGCCTCCTGCCGTTCGTGAACGGCTAATGAACGGCAAGACTGAACGGCGTGAACGGCTCGAACGGATAGCTGTCAGTATCGTTTTTGCGTGAGAGGTCACAAATGTTGTGTGTAAACCAAGTGAACGTTTTTTAAAGTATGACACAGTTGTGAATTTGAAAATGGTGAAAAGAAAAGTCGGAAATTCCTGGGGGGCTGGGGGGTCGTCAAAGAACCCCCTGGAACGGAAATTCCAGTGAGGTGGGGGAGGGGGGGGGGGGGGGGAGGAGGGGTCTAAACTGAAAGACCATCCGTGGAGGGGGTATGGATATTTTCTGGAACCACACATTCGGAGTGTTAAGAGAACAAAGGGATATCACTTGTAGAGAGCAATTAACATTTTCGGTATGCAACCTGGAACTGTTACGAGAGTGTCACGTGGTCATTTGCTGCGAAAGCTTTAGTTCCTTCTACGAGGTAAGTCTTACTACGACTACGTACAATGCGCAACTAACCGTAACAGATCGCTTATCCTACATATCCCTCCAAAATTATTTGTACCCGCCTGATATCCATACCTGCGGTATCGGTATTTTTTCGACTTTCCTTGCGGTATTGCGGTATTTTTGATTTTATGCTGCGGTATTGCGGTATGGGCTACCCCCCAATGTCCCCCTCCAAGTACACCAAGCACCTCAAGCAAGCCAAGCACCCCAAGTACGCCAAGCACTCAAGTAGACCAAGCAACTCAGGCGAGCCAAGCACCTCAAGTACGCCAAGCACTTCAAGTAGACCAAGTAACTCAAGCGAGCCAAGCAACTCAAATAGACCAAGTATTAAACTCAAGCGCGCCAAGCATGGCACATGTGTACATGTAGGTTCATGTAGGCCACCATGAAGCGTTTTCAAAAGAGCGAATTACTTTATGTTAAGACACTAAGTAGTCTCCATGTCTCCACAGCCACGGTGGACCTTGTTACGCCACAAAATGTAATAATTGACGCAAAATGTAATAGTAACCCAAAATGTAATAACTTTTGACGCAAAATGTAATAGTAACCCAAACTGTAATAACTTTTGACGCAAAATGTAATAAACTCGGTAACCCAAAATGTAATAACTTTTGACGCAAAATGTAATAAGCTAAAGTAACGCAAAATGTAATAAATTTGACGCAAAATGTAATAACTTCAGTTTTGTCCTAGCTCAATGGGGCAGTACACATATGAACATCTATACTTGGAAACGAAAAACGCCACCTGTCAATCAAGCTGTACACGTCATCGATCACGTGACTAGATCGAAAAAATCTACCATTTCCGTTTTATTATACAACACAACATTTTGTGGTAAAAAAAGGAACGAGGATCGCTTGTAGAAAAACTTATTTCTTCCAGTAAATTGACTTTATGAAAAACCAGCCAGCCAGTGTGTTTCAGCCGGTTTATTGATCTATGTTTGTTAACCTAGACTGCGTCACAGGATATGTTAGCCGCGAGACGTGTTTACCTGTTGACTTAAACACCTTTCACTTGGTTTCGAGTCATTTCGCAACACAGACAAACGAGAATAACTGCCAAGAATGTGGGCTCTATTTCTGATCATTGCTCTCAGGAGGGAAGTGAATAAGGGTACACAAATCCATAGATTCCTTCTAAATTTATACTTGAATCCGTTGATCCACAAAAATAAAATTCACAAATCCAAAACCACGAATTATTTTACAGTAGCCTTGAATGAGATTGTGTTTTAGCAAAACGTTTCGGACATGAAAATAAAAACAAAACAAAACAAATTTCTAAAGAGGGTTGAAATCCACCACCTGAACTTTACAATTAACAAAAACGAAAATCTGGGGCCCAAAAACGGATAAATATGCTGCATTTGCAGGACATGATCCCAAAATCCGTTAAAATTTTACTCTGAATCCGCAATCCTCAGATCCGTCCATGGGATCCGTAGACCGATTCACCCCCTCCCCCAGGAAAGCTCAGAGATTTCGACTTCTCAGATCTTACCTTATGCATAGAAGGAGACAACGTGAACTTTTATTGTGTTTGGTGTTATTTTTATTGCCGTTTTTAATCCTTTTGTAGCCATTTTGACATAGCTTTCTGTTCGTTACTTCGAAGGTTCCAGGTTTATCTTCATCGCTCGGCAAACGCTCGATATCCAGCTTATATTTTACTGGAAGGGGCTTATTACTCTCTTGAATATGGTTGCCAAGTGCTTCTGGTTAATACGTTGACTTGCATAATGGAAACGGAGATATAAGCGATTTTCGATTTAGTCACTAGATCGATGACGTGTACAACTTGATTGATAAGTGGCGTTTGTAAAACTGAAGTTATTACATTTTGCGTCAAATTTATTACATTTTGCGTTACTTTAGTTTATTACATTTTGCGTCAAAAGTTATTACATTTTGGGTTACGGAGTTTATTACATTTTGCGTCAAAAGTTATTACATTTTGGGTTACTATTACATTTTGCGTCAAAAGTTATTACATTTTGGGTTACTATTACATTTTGCGTCAATTATTACATTTTGTGGCGTAACAGACCTTCGTCTTTGAACCACAGATCACCCATTATGCGTAGGTGACTGACCACAGTAACCTGACTACCGAGTTTCAGGAGCCAATCAGAGCGCGCAACAACGCTTTCCACTGTTTCCCGCAAGTACTGAAACGTCACGGTTGGTTGAAAGGAAAATGTATGCAGGAGGTTCTTCAAAATTTCAATATACCAAGGCTATAGTCTGTGGGGTACCTTCATCGCTTCCTGTCGCTGCACAAAGACAAAATGATTCCTTGGAACCCATTGACTTCAACAAAGCAGTGAAACAACACGCTGAATACGTTCGTGCCTTGAAAAATCTTGGATTACAAGTGAAAGAGCTTCCCGCGGATGAACAGTACCCAGACTGTGTGTTTGTTGAAGATGTTGCTGTGGTTTGTGATGGCACCGCGTTAATTGCCCGATTAGGTCATCCAACAAGACGCGGTGAGTCCTCCAGAATGAAGACAGTGCTACAGGAGCTCGGTTTGAGGGTGGTAGAAATGGAACAGCCAGCTGTTTTAGACGGAGGAGATGTACTTTTTACAGGCAAAGAATTCCTGGTGGGACTGTCCGAGAGGACGAATCAACAAGGATTAGACGCCTTAGCTAAAACATTCCTTGATTATCCTGTTACAGGCATTACAGTTGTGAACCAGCTGCATCTGAAGTCCATGATGACAATGGCTGGTCCTCACATCATCGCAGTTGGAGGAAGTAACGCCGCCAAAACCGCTTGGAATGAGACGGAGAAAAAAGCTAAGTTCAAGTATGAGAAGCTTATGGTTTCTGAAGATGAAGCAGCTAATTGCTTGTTTATCAATGGCACAATGTTCCATTTGACGGCACCAGAAATTCCCAGCAGTTATGATACATTAAAACAACTTCCTGGTCCAAAAATTGAGCTGGAAAATTCTGAACTTCATAAAGTTGATGGCTGTTTGACTTGTCTATCTATATTGATATGAACTTGTGTTCAAACTTCCAAGGCTTTTTAATGTATGTTTTTTGATTATGTTATTTCACTAAGTATAGTTTAAAAAAACTTGAGTTGTACACGTATGTGTTCAGTGTGCATTCAATTTCAAAATTGGTTTATTCAAGTTCCTTGACTGGGCTAAAAAGGGTGTTCAAAGGGTCCATCTTATGGTCATATCAGTGTATAATCTACTGTATTCAGTGTAATGTTTTTAATGTGTCACAATAAAAGAAAGACAAAGGGCCCTGCAGGGGTCAAGAATGGGTAGATGTTTACAAATACAGTGGAATTCCAATTTTCTAACATTTACATTTATGCACAACTCAATGTAAATCCCCCCCCCCCCCCCCCCCCCAAACCCAACCCTGGGAATTAGGCGGGGATAAAGCATTTGCTGTTTCTAATCAGAACCTAATGCCCCACTATACAGGGCATTTCAGTCTGTCAAATGCCCTGCTCTTTGTTGGATCATACCTAAAAATTACATCTATTTGCACAAATCTTTTCCTTTTTCATCTTTTTATATTTAAATATTGTTTGTTTGCTGTTAAAGTTAATAAAATGATTATTATTAGTATTACATGATTTTGTTCCCAAAAGACGACTTTAAAATCAATTTGTTTTGAAAATGACAATTCGGTCCCAGGCTTTTCCTCAACAAAAATCTGATACGGTGGCTGAATCAGTGTTTGTACTAGAATGTCATCTTTCAGTATTAGACTACGAGCTGTCTCTCTCGCTCGACGGACTGAGCAAGAGACTGCTCGTAGTCTAGTCAGTATCGGCAAGTGCGACTATTAATACGATATATTTATATTTTAATTACTGCTCTTTTTTTCAATTTTTATATAAGCATGTACATTTCCTTGCGTATGTTGTCCTGCCATAGCCAAAAATAGAAAATTAAAACTCATTACAAATGATTCAACCAAAACATCCTTTAATTTGCAAAATTCAATAAAAAAAACAATCAATACCACACCAAGATGCTTCAATGTCATCCACGAAGCCTTCCGGCTAGAATAAAGAGGTATTTATTTCTACCAGACAATGAAAAACCATACCTTAAGGGGAGAAACTTAACTACAAGGTGGCTGCTATGGAAGAGTTCCCAACGTCATATGAGTTTCTTTACTTCCTCGGTTATGTTTGTTCTTTTTGATGGCTGCATCAAATTTTGAGTCACAACCACATTTGGTAAGTCACTGTGACCAGAACAAAAAGTGAAGGAGGGTGGGTGTCCTGGTCTCAAATTTTAAGGACATTATTTATCACAGGATTACCAACAGGTTACTCCAGTCCTTCCCTAACCGTTTCTGGTTTAAATAATAGATTTTTTTAACTTTTAAAGTCATGTGCAATCATGTTCACAGGTGGTTGATCATTTAAACCAACCAAAAAGCACACAGTGAGCTGACCCAACTACAGTTGAACCTCTCTAATACGGACACCGAAGGGACAGAGCAAAGTGTCCGTATTAGAGAGGTGTCCGTATAATAGGTCACCATGATGACGTCACTTTAAGACTCCACTGACAGTTTTTGTTCAGTAACTAAAAACAGGCCCACACTCGTCTTTTAAGGTGGCTGAACACAGTTTCACTATACCTATGCGTCATTCATTGTCATTTTAAAACCACTAACGTCTGGGCGCCCAAAATTGGCGAGGCATACGATTAAGCAACAAACTATATATTTTGATATTTTTGTTGAGCTTTTAGGGTGTTGCCATGGCAACACGGTGGAATGAAAATCAGCCTGCAATATTTGGTTTCTTTTATTTTCAGAAAATCTAGTCATTAGATTTTGTCCATCATTTGTCTCCAGTAAACTCGTAAAAATATTCGCATGTTAACACTGGTCTCATGTAATTTTGACAGAGGGATCTTCCGTAATTTGTGGTTTAATATGTTTGCGTTTTGTAAAAATCTCCTCTGTTAGATTTCAAATTTTTGATGGCAGGTGAGTTCGGCATATTCGGAACTATTATTGTGCCAAATTTCGTGAAATTCTAATGAGTAGTTTTCTAGAAATCAGCACGTTTCCGAGGAAAGTCGCTAAAACATCCAGTCACAATTTTTTGGTCAACTGCGCATGCGTTGCATTTGACTGGGTTCTCGATCCAAAGACAAAAACGACCAAAAAGGCAGTGTATTTCTTCAATGGTTCTATATATTATCTATTGATTCAACAGACATTTTTACGAACAACAAATTGTTTGATTTTAAGACGAAAAACAACACTTTCGCGATCCACGCTGAGCAAAATAAAATGATCGCTGAACAGGCGCCACGTTTGTTTTTCTCAAAACTCTGCGCGCGCTGACTCACGTAAGCAGCTGAAATTGAAGAGCGCGCGCAAACTGTGTTCAGCCACCTTAACTGCATCTAAATTGATTAATATACAGCATTGAGACAGTCCGTCTATCAGTAGTGTACTACATTGTAAAATTCTCAGCTACATAATGTATACGAATCACTGTTTTGAAACTAAATTGCAATTGCTGCATGTGAAAAAGTAAAATTAAGTACGATTCTGAAAACGTCTTTCGATATATGTTTGTTACCACAAACAGGAAATTGTATTACATGTACTTACTCAAACTATTATCACCTGATCACCAGGGTGTCCGTAATAAAGAGGTTAAGTAAAAAAAATAATAACTATAAGAGAGGAAAGCCACATCAGCCGTAGCTGGTTTTCATGCAGGTCCTCTTTCCAGATCGAATTGGAATTTAGAATGTTGGTTTTTTAGGAGAGGAGAAAACCGGAGAAAAACCTCTCGGAGCAAGGAGAGAACCAACAGCAAACTCAACCCACATATGATGCCGGGGTTGGGAATCGAACCCGGGCCACATTGGTGGGAGGCGAGTGCTCTCACCACTGCGCCACCCCTGCTCCCCACTACGAATGGTATGAATTTGCCCTCTGGGGCCGTGGTTTAGTGTCCGTTGTCTGTATTAAAGAGGTCTTTTTTAAAGAAAATATGTGAGAATTTTGTCGGGATATAGGAAACTATCTATAATAGAGAAGTGTTCGTAAGGAGAGGTTCGACTGTAATTCAACCAACTAAAAATGACGATTTATAAGGGCCACAAGTTTATCAGTAATCATAGTTACTGTCATGTGTCACCCTCATTAAATAAAGTCTATCTATCTATCTTATCCTAGCAGTACACAAGATGCATGTCATATAAACCTAGTAAATGGCCGAGCTCACCATGAGTCTAATAGCTTGGTGATTAGGGCATCTGACCGCTGTATGGAAGGTTATACAGTGTAGGTTCAATTCCTGTCGGGGACTCAGATTGTTTTCTTTGTCCCACACTCGTGATACAATCAACATTACTTATTTTTCATTTTGTTACTGAATTATTTAGGCTGCATTTTTTCTTGAATTCAAAAATGGAATTTATCGTTTTTTTTTACTGCATGTAAAATCCAAAAACAGATGGTGAGATTCATTGGATTACATCTTAATCTGGAGTTTTGAGTTTTATGATCCAAGTGCTTTTCAGGGAAATTGATTTGAAAAAAGTGCATCTGACAAGGGGTCTTATTCTGAGCATGATTGAAATTATCTCACAAGGTAGTTTCAATCCTAGCCACACTTGTAAAAAGTGTTAATAATGTGAATAATTCTAGCCTATTCCAGGTGTTCAGATAGTGGGGAAGGCGCGAATTGTTGAGGAAGGCGTGAAGAAAATTAAAAGCGAGCAAAAAAATGCGGGGAGACTGGGGAGAGGAAGCAAGGGATCTCATTTTTTTCGCTCGCTTTTCTTCTCACCTTCCCCAACTAACTGAACGTCTGGAACAGGCTAGAATAAATCCAACAATGAAATTGCAAACATGTTTTGTTGCTGATGTGAACACAGCATAAGACACACTACTTGCTGTGAACAAAGAATCACTGACCATAAGTATAATAAATATGATCCAATATGTTTGGACTTTACTTTTCTGGGCCTTTATTTCCTTTTGTGATCATCTGAGTCGCAACAGGTGAGTATGAGCAACGTTCTCATCTTTACAGGGATAAATATGCCATTAATGACATTATAATTGCAAGGCAGCAATGTCCTTCTATCCTATTAGTTGTCAAGCTTGATCTTGTGTGTCTTGTTTGTGGATCATTGTTTGCATTACACTAAGTATGTTAGAAAGTGCAGTCAATAACTCCACTTATATTCTGATCACTTGAGCCAAGGAACTTGACAGGATATGGGATGATGACTTGTCTATGTGGTTTGGTGATGGTTTGACCCACACGTTGGCATAAGTACCACCTACAAGGCCTTTAGCCAGTCGGCCTGGGTTCAGACACAGGCATCCAAGAGTATCCTGCAGTCAATAAATAATCATTTTAAAAATGACACAAACTCTTTAATTTACATACAGGTTTGTTAGCTTTGTGTTTTCTTTGTACAGGGTTCGTACTCTTTTCAGATTTTAAAATTCCATGACTTTCCATGACCTTTTCAAATTTTTCATGACCAAAAGTTCAACAGTTGTTTTCAAAATTTTATCAAAACGATCATTTTTTTAATTTTTCATCTTGCCTTATTATTCCCACAACATATGCTGTCTTAGTGATTTTGTACCATGAACATAATTTTCCATGACTTTCCATGACCCACACTTAAATTCCATGACTTTCCAGGCCTGGAAATTAAATTATACAATTCCATGACTTTCCAGGTTTTTCCATGACCGTACAAACCCTGTTGTATTCATTTCTACTAGCCTGTGAACTGGCCTCCTGGTTGGGGGTGGGACAAAAAGAAAGGACGCGAGCAAACCGAACCAAGGGGAACTGGAGAGATGGGAAGACAGGGGCCTTGCTCACTGGCTTTACCGAACCAAGGGGAACTGGAGAGATGGGAAGGCAGGGGCCTTGCTCACTGGCTTCACCGAACCAAGGGGAACTGGAGAGATGGGAAGACAGGGGCCTTGCTCACTGGCTTTACTGAACCAAGGGGAACTGGAGAGATGGGAAGGCAGGGGCCTTGCTCACTGGCTTTACCGAACCAAGGGGAACTGGAGAGATGGGAAGGCAGGGGCCTTGCTCACTGGCTTTACCGAACCAAGGAGAACTGGAGTGATGGGAAGGCAGGGGCCTTGCTCACTGGCTTCACCGAACCAAGGGGAACTGGAGAGATGGGAAGGCAGGGGCCTTGCTCATTGGATTTATCGAACCAAGGGGAACTGGAGAGATGGGAAGACAGTGGCCTTGCTCACTGGCTTTTCTTTTCATCCTACCCCAACCAGAAGGCCTGTCCACGGCTAATTTATATAGTGTTATGTAAGAACACAAGGAAAGTCAAGCAAGGCTGACATACAAATACAAACCCACACTAAGGTACAAACTAGAAGCAAGACAATGAACGGAAATGCAAAGTTGGTCAAGTGGTTAACCTGGTGAGACTCGCAATAAAAAATCGAATTTATTATTTGTTTTATCTTGTAAGTTCAATTTAGCCATAAAATATACTCTAGAGGACTAAATAATTGGGTAGTTAGTGATTTAAATTTTAATGTGACTAATGAAAAATTGCAACAAACTATTAATACACATTAAAAAGAAAATACCTTGGCAAAGTATCGGAGATCTGATGGCAGGATAAGGATGTCTGGATTATAATGGAGCAATGCATACTTTTCAAACTGCTCATAGTCCAAGTTAACATCTTCTCCTGGAGGATGAAGTGGGTAATAGCTGTGGGACACAGTTGAAAAAAAATAAAAGCTTTTAAAACTTGCATGTTTATACTGAATTACACCAAATATACAATGCACATATCATTTGGAACACAGAACATCCACACAAAGTTTACCAGCTGTAAAGTTAATAGCAAAACAAAAGAACCCTTCATATCACCAAAAGCGGATTCGCCGTTTTAAGCTACAAGGCTGGCACAGTTTGTGTGGGCTGCCTGTGGTTTGGAATGCAAGGCATTTTGCTCCAGTTCAATTATTTTATGCACCAGTGCAAATATTTTAACCTGGTGCAAGTATTTTGCTCCAGTTCAATTATTTTGCACTATAGTTTAAAAAAGTTTGCACCAGTGCAGGTACAGGTATAATTGCACCA
Organism: Dendrophyllia cribrosa; assembly: GCA_024195265.1. Classification (NCBI taxonomy): domain Eukaryota; kingdom Metazoa; phylum Cnidaria; class Anthozoa; order Scleractinia; family Dendrophylliidae; genus Dendrophyllia; species Dendrophyllia cribrosa. Next base: position 21,906,259 of record JAJLRJ010000006.1, on the reverse strand, counting down.
AAGGTCAAAATTGCACTACAACATATACATGTATGAATGTTAAGGTGTTTTTAGTGCAAGATAACTGGCAGAGAGAGAAGTGAATACCTGTGCTGGTGAAGAATATGTTTAACAAGACGACCAAGTCTGTCAGATGATCCAGGTGGACTAAACCAAACAAAATCAATAGCATCAGGATGATGGGTAAGTCAATACATACCAAAATTTTTAAATGCTATGCCTTTTATATTAAAAAGGGGTGTCTCGAAAACGACGACTGAAGACCCTTTGAAAACGAACGTCCCCCTCGAAAACTACGACTACGGTTACCACCTTGAACACAAGCCCAGAGTCTATGGGGTTCTCAGTCAGTGGATTCTGGACTGGATTGAATAAACACCTTTACTTTGAGGGGAGGGGGGGGGGGGGGGCATGTGATTGCTGTACAGGAACTTTTTGGTTTGGTTGGCACATAAGCAATTTCTACCTCAGGTATTTCTCCATTGTAAATGGACAATCTTTGTGGGTACCTTCACGAAATCTTGCTTTAAAGTGATGTCACTGTAAAGTGGCCAATACAATGAAGAATCTTTCTTTCAATGACTTAATAACCGCATGCAAGCCAGCAAATGCAAAACTACCAATATTTGTTGAGTTGAATAACCCACTTTTGCATTAGCACTCAAGAGATGATAGTGACAAATGGTGTTGATCCACCTTGAAGTTGACCAATAATATTATTGTGATTCATGTCATGGGTTTACAAGTTACAGTCATTTTAATCATTTCTATCTTGTTTTTTATATTGTTACTTTTATTTTGTGGCCTACCTGTAAATTAGCTGATGCGCCTTGCAGGACACACCGATACCATAGCTAAGCGTAACAACCACGTTAAATAAATTGTCTATTGTCTATTATCACAGGAAAAGTATTCGGAATTTTGTAAAAAGCCCTATACGTACATCCTTAGACGCATTAATATATAACGAACATTTGGCCAAGTTTCATTAAAATTCAATAAACCTAAATACCCTATTGATTCATTTGAAGAGAGGGAATTTGTGCAAAAAAACCCCCGATTTTTTGGACTTAAAAGATTTTCCTACTTTTAATACTTCATCAAAGTGGGTGTGAATACGGAAGGGAGACAAAGGAAGAAAACAAACTAAATTCCAGATAACTTCTGGACTTCTGACTTCCAGTCCTTGTAGTGAAAAAAAGGTTGGATTTCTGATTTCTGCCACTGAAAGGCCAAAATATGTTACCTGTGTTCGCCAACTATACAATACAATAACCTTAAAGCATTATTTCAATCCAGTCCAGAATCCGCTGACGAGGACCCCATAGACTCTGGGCTCGAGTTGAAGGTGGTAACTGTAGTCTTCATTTTTGAGGGGTCTTCCTTTTTGAGGGGTGTCTTCATTTTTGAAGGTCATGGTTATTGAGGGGGGTCTTCGTTTTGGAGGGTCTTTCGAGACACCCAATGAAATACTATAGTATGCACTGTAGGTAATCCATCTAAACTGGACTGTTATGTTTACATATGGTAATGGGGAAAAGAAAAAGCAATAAATAGGACTGACAAAAATACATATACATACAAAACTACACATATATACATAAAAAAACTAAGTTATGACGAACTAAAAAATACAGTTTTACAATTAGTTAAAGAGACAGCCATGTCCCAACTGATATATCGTGTTTTAATGATAATGGCCAGAAGCTGATTATTTTGAAATACAAGAAGGGGGGAAAAATCGGCAAAAGTGATGAAAGCAAATAAATATTAATTAAAGCAACAAAATAACTTCTAAAAGACGTCCAAAATTCCATAAGAATGGCAATTTTGATTTCTTGACCGCCTGTCACAAAATATAATTTGATGAACTGTAATACACTTCCATCCTTGCAATCGATCTGCACTTTATCTCCGAACTACAGTACCACTTCTGTTTTGCTCTATGGAATCTTTTTATCCAATTATTTAGCTGTATATTCGATTGCGTTTGATGATATACAGTACTGTGCAAAAGTAATGCAAACGTAATTCGACGAATTTCGTTCTTTGTTCTCATGAACTTTCGCGCGACTTTTCGCGCGAAAATACGGGTAACCTTCCACCTCAAAACGAAATTTCGTCGAATTATCGCGCGATATTTCGGAAGGCCAAACAAAAAATCGCACTTATGAAAATTCGCAGAAGTGAAAATTCGCGGCAATGATAAGAAACCCCGAGTGATACAGTGTACACTGTATTTATGATAGCGTAGAAGCGATCGACGTCGCTTCCAACCACACAGCCAAAGATCGGTTTCCGAAGGCCGGAAATTCGAATTTCGGTCTTAATCAGACAGAACGAATACTGTAACCGTTAGCAAAGAATTATCCGTTAGCTAAAGTTTGACATCCGTTAGGACTATCCCAGCACCCGTTCAATGGTAATCACAATCCGTTAAGACAGGTTAAGAGTGTTGGAAATGACTGTCCTAGAGGTGATAGCGCTTTTCGTTTGCTTACTGTAGCTTTTGGCATTCAGTAACAGCAACCTTCACTTACTATTTGCATGGTATAAATCTAACATCCCAGCAATACTCGTTGAAAGCGGAGCGCAATTTCGTCCAATAATCCATAATTATAAACAGTCTGCGAAGAGTCGCTTTCACTGATACGTTCATTATCGAACGGCAAAATAATTCTTTCAAGACGGCTCGCGGTGATTATGGCTGAACGACAGACTGGCGGTAATTCGTAGAACGCCAGCAGTCCGCGAGAAGACAAAGTAATGGTATTAGTCACGCTCGTTTTACCATTTATTTGAATCGAGCAAGGTTTTGACTTCAAGGCCAGGGAATGATAAACGTGATTTCTTTTATGAGACAGCAAAACATTAATTCTTTTTTCGCTGCTTGCTCGCGGAATATAAACAAGTGGCCCAGAGTACGGAGTCTCAGGGCAGTAGTCACGCAAAATTCATGTGTAAAATTCTGCACTTCATGTTTACTTATTATTAAAATAAATCTTGAATGGAACTAAAAATTATAATCGAAATTAAAGACGGTAGGGAAAGTTTGGTAGCAGAAAATAAAAATTAAACCCTTTGAAATTTGTTGTAGTTGGCGGTCCCTTGGGAAAAGTGGTAAAAGTGCACCGAATTTGCCTATGTCAAAACGGTAATTTGAGCAGAGCCTTCCTAAATGCCACCCTGACGTGTTTAAGGTGATTCCCTAGTTTTGCATTGCGCATCACTACTGCGCATAATAAATTGCGTCATTTGCGCGTGCACGAGCGCACGCGCACTCCGAAGCAAGAGGGTTCCCATTAAGGATTCAATTACAAAGAGGATTTCACGCTGGTCGGGAACAATAGCTTGACAACGAGCACGGTGACCCCCAATTTTTAATGCAGTAATTTAAATGACACACGGTTGACTACAACATATCTCGATTTAAAGAAAAGTTAAAAATTCTGCTTTGAAATATTTGTATTTGAATGCTGTAAAGAACACATCTTCAGGTAGTGTTGGGTATGTGCGCACGCCGCGAATTCTTTAATTTCTTTCATAATCTTAATTCCTGGTCAACTAAAATAGTTTATAATGTAAGATCAAAGTCAATTTTGTTGAACTGCTCTATTATTTTAATCCAAGCAATGATTTTTTTTTAGAAATTATAGTCCCCTTTCTGATTACTAGGGTTCAGTAATGAAACCTCGCGGGTCGTATAGTTACGATAATGGCCATCCATATTTCAATTTTGTGATGCTCATAACATAATTATCATCTGGACCAAGTTTTAGAAAATCGTAAAAATTCCTTTTTTTTCAATGGAATCACCTTAAAGGAGATGTGGCTACATGTATGTTCCACTCGTGGAAAAGATCGTTCAAGGCGATGGTGAGAGATGCGGACATTGCTCCTGAACAGGAACTAAACTACCTCAGGAGTTTTACAAGCGGTAATCCTCAGGAACTAGTGGACAATTACAGGAAGAGACAGGGAGACAACCCTGCCACCACACTAGGCGATCTATGGGCGGAGTTAGAAAGGCGCTTCAGTAACTCAGCAGCACTCACGCAGGCCCTAATCGAACGGCTCTGCACTGCAGCTGGCTTCGGTGAAAAAGACAATGCTAAGCTACAAAAACTAGCCGATTTGTGTGCGGATGTGGCCTGTCAAATGGCACACCTACCGGGTTTAGCCTGTCTGAATTACCCTATCGCAATACGCCCAATAGTAGAAAGGCTCCTAGCCTACTTACGGAGTAAATGGGAAAAAGAAATAGTGGACTATGCAGGAAAGCACAACGATGCCTACCCCACGTTTCACGAATTCTCTGCGATGATCCAGAGCCAAGCAAGGAAGAAAAACCACCCAAATGTTTCTGCAGGAGTCATCACACCAAACAGTAACAGAGTAAGCCGCCATCGCGAGGAGAGCAAAGGAAGACCCTTCCCCGAACCTGAACCCGAACTCGGATGAGTACTTAGGACCGACACGACCCCGGACAGTAGTAGGGTCCCAGAGAAAGAAGCCACAAGGCCTCGTAGTGTAAAACATTGCATCTATCACAACAGTGCCGGTCACAAGATAACCGAATGCAAGGCCTTTAACGAGATGGCGGTTGGAGAAAGAGAGGAATGGATCTTCGAAGAGAGGCTGTGTTTTCGCTGCCTCTCGCCAGATCATGTAGCCAGTGCATGCAAGGAGAGTATCAAGTGCAATATCTGTGGAAGCGAGCGACACTCAGACCTCCTTCACGTGAGCAGAGAAGAGAAGAAGGAGAGAGTAGCCAAAGATAGAGAAACACTCGTAGAGAATCCAAAAAACGTAAACCCCAAATGCACATCAGTATGCAAAGGCAGTTCGGGTGGACTTTCATGCAGCAAGATCGTGCTAGTGGACATCTATTGGAAAGACCGTCCTGACGACATTCATCGAGTGTACGCAATCATAGATGATCAAAGCAATGCATCGTTAATAACGACGAATTTAACGGACAAGCTGGACGCTAAAGGTCCTGAGTGGAAGTATTACCTTTCAACTTGCGGTGGGGATAAGGAAGTCAGATATGGACGTAGAGTCACAGGCCTGGTCGTAAGGTCAGTCCATGGGAGAACATCAAGACTACCCACCCTGATAGAGTGTGATGGCGTTCCACAAGATAAGGGGGAAATACCAACTCCGGAGATCGCGATGCAGTATCCTCACCTCAGTAGCATTGCTGACGAGATCCCACCCCTCGACAGCCAGGCGGAGGTCCAACTCCTAATTGGTAGAGATGCACCTGAACTCCTAAAAGTGAGAGCATTCAAAAACAGCCCAAAAGGTGCGCCGTGGGCTCAGAAGTTGGTGTTGGGATGGACCATTTCAGGCCAGGCATGTCTAGATCTTACAGACGGACCTATCCATGTCCGCACGAGGAGGACCTGTGTCGTCCATGGAGCCTTTGCAGGGGCGAACACAGAGGCGGGATTCGAGATCATCCGATGCCCCAATAAACTCGAACTCAGAGAAAGTTATGATGAGCACGGTGAGGTAACCTCGACCAAAGAAGACGTGTACCGTACGACCGGTAGTGACAATGACGTAGGTCTATCAATTGAAGATCGTAGATTCATCGAAATTATGGAAAGCAGCATCCATAAGAACGCACAAGGAAATTGGGAAATGCCTCTCCCGTTCCGTTCACACAATGTGTCCATGCCAAACAACAGGAGTTACGCGGTCAAACGTTTGAATGGCCTGCTGCAAACCCTGAAACGCAAACCTCAGATGGAGAAGGACTATGTTGACTTCATGGCAAAGGTCCTCGATAAAGGCCACGCAGTCCCGGTACCCCCAGAAGAAATCTCGTCCCGCGAAGATCCTGGACAAGTATGGTACCTCCCGCATTTCGGAGTATACCACCCGAAGAAGCCAGACCAAATTGGGGTGGTATTCGATTCTTCAGCCGAGTATCAAGGTGTATCCCTCAATCGACAACTGCTGACAGGCCCCGAATTCATGAACAGCTTGGTCGGAGTATTAACCCGTTTCCGCCGCGAGGACATTGGAGCAATGTGCGATGTGGAGCAGACGTTCCATTCCTTTCATGTAGACCCAAAACACAGGAACTTTCTACGTTTCTTATGGTTCAAGGATAACGATCCTTCACAGCTCATTAAAGAGTATAGGATGACTGTCCACCTGTTCGGGAATGGACCAAGTCCCGCGGTAGCCACATATGACCTTAGGAGAACAGTCGAAGACGGCGAGGAGTTCGGGCCTGGAGTAAAGGAGTTTGTGGAAAGATACTTCTATGTGGACGACGGCCTGGTTTCGAAACCAACTGCAATAGAGACCATCAAGCTAGTTAGAGACACACAAGCTGCCCTCGCCACTGCAAACCTTAGACTTCATAAAGTAGTGTCGAACTCTGTGACAGTAATGGAAGCCCTCCCCGAAGATCTAGCTAAGGACGTTCGCAGCTTAGACTTGCGCCACGATGAGCTACCAGCACAACGTTCGCTTGGTGTCTTTTGGGACCTGGAGAGAGATGTATTCACCTACAAGGTATCAGTGCCTGACAGACCGTTCACCCGACGCGGAGTTCTGTCGTTAGTGAACTGAATCTACGACCCCCTGGGCCTAGCCGCACCGGTCTTGCTGGAAGGTAGATTACTGCTTCAAGAACTAGTCGCCATGGGCAAGAAGACAACTGTCACTGCACCTCTAGGATGGGACGACCCACTTCCAGAGAAACTTGCAAACAGATGGCAGTGTTGGAGGAACGCGCTCCCGGACTTGGAGAAAGCCTCTGTACAACGGTGCTATCATCCCGGAGAGTTCGGACCAGTTACAAGGGTCGAGATCCATGCGTTTTCAGACGCAAGTCAGCAAGCAATCGGAGCAGCCGTTTACCTCCGCCTATTCAATATCAGGGATGAAGTAGCTGTATCACTCGCGTTCGGTCAGGCGAAGGTAGCGCCAATCAATCCCGTCAGCATCCCGCGACTTGAATTTTGTGGAGCTGTATCAGCAGTCCAAGCTGTAGACAAAATAGTGAAGGAGTTAGACATGGCAATATCGGAGGTGGTGTTCTACACTGATTCAAAGCTCGTCCTGGGTTACATCCGCAACGAGAGCAGAAGATTCCATATCTATGTAGCAAATCGCGTGGAGATCATACGCAAGAGCTCTACACCTGACCAGTGGAGGTAGGTGGAGAGCTGCAACAATCCTGCTGACCTGGCTACACGCGGCTTACGGGCAAAAGACCTCACCGAATCAGATTGGCTTAACGGTCCCGAGTTTTTAAGAAACGTCACGGTCGATGCTCCTATACTTGACACAGATCAAGTGAGCCTCAACGCAGACGATCCAGAGGTGCGAAAGGAGGTGAAGTCTCGTACGACTAGTGTTAAGCCACAGGAGTCCGGTGCACTGCGCGAAGAAGTTTCCAAGAGGTTTTCGTCCTGGCTGGCCTTCAGGCGTGCCATTGCTGTCCTTATAGCCAAGGTGAGGCTGTTCAAGCAGAGGAACACAACAGACAAGGCATTACAGCATAAGCCTGAACAATGCCTATCCCCCGAAGTGCTCACTCAGGCTACCGATGTCATCATCAAGGCCGTCCAGCACGAAGCTTTCAAGGAAGAGTTAGACGCCATCGCGAGTGTTATCCCCCAAAACGGCGATGGCCGCGACGGTGTCAAAGAGAGAAAGAGGAAACTAAAGAAGTCCCATCTCTACCGGCTAGACCCCTACGTCGACGATGCCGGAATACTGAGAGTCGGCGGTCGCCTTTGCCGGTCTAACCTAAGTTTGAAAGAGAAGCATCCAATACTTCTACCAAAGGAGCACCATGTGTCGAAGCTGCTGTTAAGCCATTATCATGAAGCAGTGCATCACCAAGGATGCCAAATCACCCACGGTGCCCTGCGGAACGCTGGATATTGGCTCGTAGGCAGTCATGCAGCCGTAGCAAGGCTGATTGGTTTGTGTGTGACATGCAGGAAGCTACGAGGTTCCATGTTAGAACAGCAGATGGCAGACCTGCCGCCAGACAGAACAGAGGTTGGACCCCCTTTCACAAACGTAGGGTTCGACGTGTTCGGACCATGGACGGTGCAGACTAGGAGGACAAGAGGAGGAGTGGCAAACGCAAAGCGCTGGGGATTAGTCTTTACGTGCTTGGCCAGTAGAGCAATCCATATCGAGCTCTTAGAGACAATGGACGCCAGTTCATTTCTGTGTGCCCTGAGGCACTTCTTCGCTATATGAGGACCTGCCTTGCGCTTGAGATGTGACCGAGGCACCAACTTTGTTGGTGCGAAGACCGAGATAGACGAAGCCCTAGCGGAAATGGATAAGGAGTGGCAAAGTATCTATCGGAGCAAGGTTGTGAGTGGCTATTTAACCTGCCCCACGCATCCCACTATGGTGGCGTTTGGGAACGACAGATAGGCACCATCTGGTGCATCTTAAATGCCATGCTGTTGGAGTTAGGAACGCGGCAGCTAACCCACGAGCTGCTGACTACCTTGATGGCAGAAGTTGCGGCGATAGTCAATGCCCGCCCGATCACAGCCTTACCATCGGATATCGACGAACCTCGATCGACGAACCTTCGTTGATTGCCCGTTGACACCGGCAATGTTGCTGACGCAGAAGACACGTCCACTTGGTCCTCTCCCGGGCAGCTTTACAGCGCAGGACATCTATGCCCAACGAAGATGGAGACAAGTTCAGTTCCTGGCGGACCAGTTTTGGACCAGATGGAGACGGGAATATATCCAAAATCTACAAGCAAGGACGAAGTTGAACCGAGAGCGTCGGAATTTAGCTGTCGGAGACATCGTCATGATGAAGGACGAGCAAGCCCACCGAAACAACTGGCCACTGGGCAGAGTGGTTGACGCAGTCAAGAGTGAAGACGGAAGGGTGAGGAAGGCGACGGTGCTGACCTTCAGAGACGGGCAGAAGAAGACATACGAACGACCAATCAGTGCTCTCGTACTATTGGTCCCTTCTGCTGATGTTCCCGTTCACTAAGATTACTAAGATTACAGATAGGAATCGGTGACTGTAGTCGAAGCAAGGATCCACGGGGATCCTTGGGCAAGGAGTGTCACGCGAGTCACGCTTATTACCGGACATGTCTACTTAATTAGTTAATTAGTTACTTAATCGTCATGTGATTTAGGCTTACGCCCCATTGTCGTGTCTGTCGGAAAATACTTTCGAAGAATAGGAGTGTATTGTACTTTAGTGTTGAGCTTATTCTATCGTTATTCCATGAAAGTCAACCGTTCACTAAACAGACATTGTAGAGCTTGGAGAAGGACAGCGTAAGTTCTTATTTTGTTTGATTTTTCCGTAGATTTCGCCATATTTTAAGTATATTTTAATCATTACGTATCATTGTAACTGTAGTTTTTCAACCACGTGCTATGAAAGAGACTTTAAATAAAGACCAGAGTAACTGTGAGAATCGTAGCACCTGGTTGTAACGGCGTTTACCTGGCTCGCAATTCATCGGGGTTGGGGAACGCGACACATTAAGTTTGGAGTGTCTTCGGGCTGGGAATAAACATTAAAGCGCGTTTGATTTCGCGAGCGTTCCATTGATCCATACGCATGATTCGTGTGATCTCCATTCGTCGCTTTATTCTTGCTCGTTTTAAGAGCGGGACTGTTGTCTGGCTTGAATCTCGCTCGTGTCTGGTCAAACAGATGCTTGATGACATTTCTGGGAGAGAAAAACTAGCTGTTTTATTATGGAAGATCATCCAGCTTAATTATTTCCTGAGTCGGCAAAATGTTTCCAAAGTTCTAGCGCTCTGAATATTGACTGTCGGTACAGTCTGATAAATAATTATTCTCGGAAGCTGTTCCTTTTCGAAACTATCAGCTATACGTTAGACGAATTTGCCGAAGCGTTGTTAAACGCTTCAAGCTATCCGTTAGACGAATTTGCCATACCGTTAAACGCTTCAAGCTATCCGTTAGACGAATCAACAGAAGCATTTAACGCTTCAAGCTATCCATTAGAATGCTTTCGTCGACCGATAGAATGTGGAATGTATCATTTACAGCAAGCGAAAAATCGCTGAATACAAACGAGAATTCGCTCGACATATCGCAAAGTGCCGCGAAATTTCGCTCGATTTTTCGCTACGTGTCACGAAGTTACGCTCGAATCATTGCATAGTGCGGTGAAATATCGTTGTCGCTCAAACAATAGGTCTCCCGAAATATCGTCGAAATGTCGATCCAAACGAAAGTTCGTTAATTTTAGTCGAATATTCGCGAAATTCGTCAAATTACGTTTGCATTACTTTTGCACAATACCAGTAACATGGACATTAGCTACAGGATGTAGGTGAAATATAACATGGACATTAGCTACAGGATGTAGGTGAAATATAACATGGACATTAGCTACAGGGTGTAGGTGAAATATAACATGGACATTAGCTACAGGATGTAGGTGAAATATAACATGGACATTAGCTACTAGGTGTAGGTGGAATATAACATGGACATTAGCTACAGGATGTAGGTGGAATATAACATGGACATTAGCTACAGGATGTAGGTGAAATATAACATGGACATTAGCTACTAGGTGTAGGTGGAATATAACATGAACATTAGCTACTAGGTGTAGGTGGAATATAACATGGATATGTTGTGGTTTAATTTTTGTTTTGGTTTGACAATTTTCAAACCAGTTTAATTTTTATTTTCCTTTGTCTGAGATTCATTATCATAATCTGGGACAAAGGAAAATGAAAATCAAACTGGTTTGAAAATTTTTAAACCAAAGAAAAAATTGAACCACAACAGATATATTAGCTACAGGGTGTAGGTGGAATATAACATGGACATTCGCTACGGGATGTAGGTGGAATATAACATGATTGGACATTAGCTACAGGGTAGGTGGAATATAACATGGACATTCGCTACAGGGTGTATAGTAGGTGGAATTTTGTTAGTGTGGTGAAACACTGTCCCTTTAACAAACATCTGGGTAAAAAAGGAAAAGTGAAATTATAGTACAACACATTTCGAAGAAGACATATTGCACATTTGGTATTTTACTGTTTAGTCATGATTATACAATACCATGCAGTACTTGCCCCTTTACTGTATGTTGGGTTTATTAAAACATGATAATATTGGGTCTGACTGTATGGAAATTGATCATAAAACACAACATTCTTACCAAACTGTCTCTTCACTACCCAGGTGTAATAATACATCCATAGATGTGAGCCCAATTGTCACATTATTCACCAGAAGGGTGCAAGGATCTGACACAAAATGGATTCGCTATAAAAAAAATGTTAGTTTACCAGTAGGTAGAACAAAACATTAAATAGTTTCCAGTGTTCTAAGCCAGTATGCTAGCTGGTAATGGCAACTAAATCTTCATTTGACAACAGCATTATAAACATGTTTAACACAATGTTTGTATATCAACTCAACTCAACTCAACTCAACTCAACTCAATGCAACCCAACTTTGCATTCAGTTGTGTTGTTTTTATTAATATTATTAATAAAAACAACACAACTGAATACAGCTCGACTTGACTTTTCTGCACCAAGTTGTGTTCTTCTGGGAATCTCAAATTTCCACTGGAAGAAGCAAAGAAATGGAAACCAATATTCTCAGGAGTTGAGGTGAGGTCATTGGATTCAAGTCAAGGTAAGTTGAGTTAAGTTCAGGATAAGATGAATTTGGTTTAAGTTAAGTGGAGTGGAGTGGAGTTTAGTTCAGCTTAAGTTGAGTTCAGTTTAGTTTAAGTTGGGTTGAGTGGAGTTCAGTTCAGTTCAGTTTAAGTTGAGTTGAGTGGCAGTTTACATTGAGTTGAGTCAAGTTGACTTAATAAGCTAGTCTATTAATACTACACTCCACTGCACTCCAACCATATTACTCTAAGTATAAGTAAAAATGTGGTTAAACTAGTTGAAGGACAATAAGACTCCACCAACAATTTCTATTTTAAGTGGGCCTGCACATCTACTTGGGATCTTTTCCAAAAGTTATAATACATGTGACATGTTTGTAGGTGTAATTACATGTACCTCAGGAATGCCCCCTTCACTGCTGCTGCTGAACGGTGGCTGGGGATAAACAAAGTGGTGATGTATGTCTCGATGAGATGGCACAAAAACAACTGTCGTGGAGAGTCTGAAGATACAAAGATACACATCCTTTTTAATACAAAAGTTACCATGTAATTAAATTTCAAGGTTTTACTTCCCTTGAAATTTATCAAAAGCAAAAGAAAAACAAGAGGCTGCACTAGCCTATACTTGTGCCGGTCAAAATACAGGTGATTCCTAACTGGTATAGTCCCAAACATTGTGAATTGAAGGGGATTCTAGGGCGAAATATGCCTGCTATATTTTGGTGACAATTTTTAGTGTGGACCCTGTATGTTGATGTAGTTGCTTTGAAGCAGAAATTTGTATGCATAATGTGCGTTACTCGAGGGGCAAACACTTACATAAAACAGCAACTGGCAAATAAAACCCAAATTAGTTTTGCTTCTGTTTGCAAAATGACGCCGATCACATTGAATCTCAAGTATCCTGGGCTCGAAATTTTCTCACAGTGCATGCGTGCATATTCTTGTACCCAGATCTAATGCAATGTGTGGTTCCAGAAAATAACCATACCTCCCCCATGGATGGTCAATGGAAATTCCAAGGCGGGGGAGGGGGGGGGGGCTAATAGGCAGAAATTACCGAGGGGTTGGTGAGTGTCCACATGAAAAATTTGTCCGGCGGGTAAGGAAATTCACTGAAAAATCGTAAGCAAGGCACAAAGTAAACTTATTACACTTACGTGAATTATTTTGATAATCGCGAAACAAAACAAAATATGTATATTTTACAAGAAAACGATAATAGTGACCTCTCATGCGAAAACTATATGCACGGCTACTGAACGGATGAAAAACGGATGGCCGAGGGTTGTATCGTAAACTAAGACCCACGAAAACGAAGACCTAAGACCTAAGACCCAAATCTAAGACCTAAAACTAAGACCTAAAACTAAGATCTAAAACTAAGACCCCCTATAATTTACCTTTTTTACCAGGGTCTTAGTTTTCGTTTTTTCGAAAACTATGTGATCTGGTTTTTGATTATTGTCTTATACTGAATAACGGATTGAAATAACAAAATTGGCTTTGGAAAAAGAAAAAAAACGGCCTTTAAAGAAATAAAAGGGGGTCTTAGTTTTAGGTCTTAGTTTTCGAAAAAACGAAAACTAAGACCCTGGTAAAAAAGGTAAATTATAGGGGGTCTTAGTTTTAGGTCTTAGTTTTCGAAAAAACGAAAACTAAGACCCTGGTAAAAAAGGTAAATTATAGGGGGTCTTAGTTTTAGGTCTTAGTTTTAGGTCTTAGTTTTAGGTCTTAGATTTGGGTCTTAGGTCTTAGGTCTTCGTTTTCGTGGGTCTTAGTTTTCGATACACCCGATGGCCGAGCCGTTTAAAATGGTTACCATGAACGGATGAGGAAAAATTTTGAACAGATGAAGTTGAACGGCTGAACGGCAGAAGAAAAATTTCGAACAGATGAAGTTGAACAGCAGAAGAAAATCGCAGTGAATGGCTGAACGGCAAAATCATTATTTTAAACGGCTGAACGGCTAAAGAATTATTTCGAACGGCTCACGCTGAACGGCTGAAGAAAAATTTCGAATGGCTGGCTGTAAACGGCTATCGAAAAATCTTGAGCAAACAATCAAAGACACGAAGGGATATACAGTTCCAAAGAAATTTGACCGAGAGCAGCAAAGGCGATCTTTAAATGATAAGATGTCAATATCGGCAAGTTGTAATATGCCCACGAAAAAAAAATTATCCAAATTTTTAAAGAAGACAAACGGTTATACAAAACAATAGCTAGTGTGCCAAACACCCAAACGAAAGAGGTCGAAAACAGGTTGAAGACCAGAGTTTTCTGACAACAAGCATGCAAAACCAAAATGATTTTGGGGTCACTGTTTGGGTCATTTATGATCAGTTCAAAACCAGAGTCTTTTTCGGTCTTAAAATCAAAATTCGTCAAGTAAATTGGACACTTAATGTTTACATTTACCGAGCACTTTATTAATGATGATGAAACCATCAGATTAATATACAGTAACTGTTCGAGCACTGTATGTACTAACCGAACCGTAACTCTTCGTTTTGCTAAAATTTGCATATGAAACAGTGTTGGTAACGCAACACACTATTTGACTGTCCACTTCTAAGTATTCTGTTTTCTTTGTAGTTTTGCCGGACAAAATTAAGACTAAGCTTTTCCAAACTCGCTGCTTTCATTTCCAAGTATCGTTTCGGCAATAGAATGACTACGTACTCTGGAGGTGCTTCTCTTTTTGAATAGCGAGATGTTTATATCTAAAAGATTTCAAATTACTTTTGACATAAGCAAATTGCGTGGTGAGCGAACAAAACAAAAATAAATAAACTGTTAAGTCATCGGCCATCCCGATAGCTGTAAAAATGGCTAGAAACGTTTTTAATCATTTGTCAACGGATAAGGGTAGCTGTTAGTTTTTGTCTAAACGGATACTAACATACAATCATTTATAGCCGTTCGAATGGCTGAATATTTTTCTGAACGGATAGCCCTAGCCGTTCAAACAGCTGACGATATTTTTGGAACGGCTAGCAGCAGCCGTTCGAATGGCTGAAGATTTTTTTTTGAACGGCTAGTAGCAGCCGTTCGTGGATGGCTGATGAACGGCAAGTGAACGGCTCGAACGGATAGCCGTCAGTATCGTTTTTGCTTGAGAGGTCACAAATGTTGTGTGTACAACAAGTGAAAGTTTTTTTAAGCATGACACAGTTGTGAATTTGAAAAGGGTAAAAACAAAAGTCGGAAATTCCTGGGGGGTGGGGGGTTGTCAAAGAACCCACCTGGAACGGAAATTCCAGTGGGTTGGGTCTAATCTGAAAGACCATCCATGGGGGGGTATGTGGATATTTTCTGGAACCACACAATACACAAATGAGACAAGAGTTGTTTACAAAAAACAAATGAAATAAAATTAAAGGACATACTTTTCTGTAGCTATTACAATCTGCTGCACTTGTCTTTCAAATAACTCTTCAAATGTCTCTTCGATATCGCCATTCTAAAACAATGGAGTTCAGCAGATAAGATGCCGGAACATCAAATAATTGGATCTTATTAATTTTGGTAGTCACTTAGCTTGAATGATGATCACACCCGAGGTGGCCACAGATGGCCAACGTAGCCAGAGCTTAACCTGGTTTCTGCAGCATTAAGTAACAAGGAGTACAATCAGGCTTTTAGCCAGAAATTAAAAAATGGACGTGCTGAAGATATTTCTCATCATAAATTTTTAAAGGATTAGGTGCAATTTTCATGAATTTCTTTAAAAAGTGTGCATCCACAGGACGCCTGGACTCCTTGCTGGCTAAAAGCTTGAGAACAATGTACCCCTTCCCCCCCCCCCCCCCCCCCCCGATGGGAGTCAATTGCATGGTTATACCCACAGTAATACATTTGCTGTTCCTCCCCTGGATGGAGAGAGGCAATGTGAAGCAAAGTTTCTTATCTGAGGAAAGCCATGGTTAATAGTAGGTACAGTGTAGGGTCAAGAAAAATTAATATTAATAAAAGAGAATTGAGCATAGATCAAAAGAGATGTACAGAAAATATCCAGTGACATGATTTTCCTCATTGAGGCCTTTATTGGTCCAAGAGATGGAGCTGCAGACAAGCAGTTATGATGTCATTACAAGCAAGTTTGGGGGCATGTTCTCCCAAGACTTTTTTTAATAAGAGCGGTTAATAGAATAATAGAATAATATAGAATAATAGAATAGAATAATTCTAATAACCACTCTTACTAAAAAAAACAGGAGCTCCAAGCAGCCTATACTCATGCGCATGCATAAGAAAGTTTTTATATATTTTAAACATGATAAGAAGATGTCCGACATGGAGAAGAGTTACTCCTTTCATCCAGTCATCGTTCCTGCAAACCACGTTGTTTACTATTGAATGTTTTGTAAATGAAGGCTAGTGTACCACAATGAAGCCAGTGATTCTTCTGGGTGTTATATATGTTGTGGTTCAAATTTTTCCTTAGTTTGAAAATTTTCAAACCAGTTCAATTTTTATTTTCCTTTGTCTCAGATTCATTATCATATTCTGAGACAATTAAAGGAAGACAAAAATCAAACTGGTTTAAAATTTTTCAAACCAAAGAAAACTTTGAACCACAACATATATACCTAATGTGAACATTAGTAATGTAAGTAGGGTTGTAGGAGACGCTTTTGTGAGACTTAGGTAAGTTGTTTTACCGGAAGTGGGACTAACCGGAAGTCACTAAACAGGAAGTGTAAATGGAAAAGCTATGAAGCGGAAGTGCACAATTTAAAATATGCATGCATAAAATTAATTTGCATGCAAAATTGTGACAAAAAATAATAATAATTATAATAATAAAAAGAAAAAAAAGAAAAACGAAGGGCATTTTTTAACTCATTGCGCTTTGCACACGAGTAAAAAGTCTTGGAGAACATGCAAATGCCCCCAAAAGTCTGTCAAGCTGAGGACTCGCTTGCAATTAATTATTAATTGGTTAAATTTTTGACAAAATGCCGTAAAAGACAAAGTGAAATTTATACATTATCTAGTCTGCAGTCTGCATTTTATACTCAGTCTGTAGTCTACAGTCTGCATTTTATACTGACTGGACACAACATGCAGCTTACACAACAGAGTAAATGAGGTATAAAATAATTTAAGTTTTTACTTACTATAATTTGATCATGTTTGGAATCAACAAAGGGTCCTAACTAAGAAGAAGGAAAAAAAAGAGTTTAAATAATGCAAATAAAAATCGTGCAGCTTTTTTTTCGTAATGGCATGTAAATATTCTTATCCTTAAATATTTGTATCCAGGTTGGAAGTTATAAGTAGTAAGAAGAGTCATACCAAAATAAGAAGATCTGGTTTGTGATTTTTAACTGCTTTCATGAGATCAGCAAGAGGTTCATAAAGCAGACTATCTGAAGTTGTGAACGGTCCAGCAGCTACCAACATTAGGAAAGGTTCTGTAAAAAGAAAAATATCCATACAAATACATCTATCTATTTTCTTGTTCCTTTTATTTTATTTAAAGATCTGAATGGTTACGACCGTTACCTTTTAACTAAAAAAAACTAAAATAAAATAAAATAAAAATATAACCCTTTCAGTCTATTATACAGCTATATGGTACACTGGTGACGTCCATGATGAAAAGGAGCATCTGATTGGTTCCCTGAGCGGTGTGAATTTTGCAATACAGCCCCGCTAATATGGACAGCTCAAACTCATTTCACTGAAAACTGTTTTCTATAAAGTAAAAACCAAACAAGCTAGTTCAATAACATCTATCTGTTGAAAGGGCATTACAAATAAAAGTACTCATAAGATGCATTGTTTTTTGTTTAATCATTTTGCTTGTCTGAGTTACTAGGCAAAGTAATGACCTGAAGGGACATAAATTTGCTCAGGAATAGTAACAGTGATATTAATGAGTTCTCACCTGATTTATAAGTAACGTAAGGACAAGTAGGTGCTGTTTATAACTCAAAATATTTTATAGATTCTACGCCTCAATGTAATTCAGCCACCATGATTAAATAGCAAGACGATTGTAATTTATTGGTAATATTAATAATGGTAATAGGACTGAGTGGAGTCCAATTCAGTCTGTAATCATACGGGTGATTAACAAAATTGCGGGAGTCCGATTTGTTTAATCACGAGTATGATTACAGACAGAATTGGACGACACGAAGTCCTGTTACCAATTAATCATAACTATACAGGGCTGCAAATAATTATTTTTTCTTGAAAGGACATATGTCCGACTTGGGCACCATTTTGATCGGACAAACGAAAAATTTGGTCGGACATCACATTATTTACCATGCATTACAAGCGGGCATACATGACGTATTCAATGCTCAAGGGTTTGCAATGCATTATAGGGCGATTTCAAATACAGTCAGCCATTTGCAAGTTTTCCAGACATAATGTCCGACTACGGTTGCGATTTTGTCGGACATTGGCAAATTTTGGTTGGCCATTGTCTGATGACCGACTGTTATTTGCAGCCCTGCTATAACAAAATTTGAGGATAAAACATTAACTGATCTTTTTGACCCGTTGCTAAGGAAAATTTCTTGTTAAATAACTTTG
Organism: Dendrophyllia cribrosa; assembly: GCA_024195265.1. NCBI lineage: Eukaryota > Metazoa > Cnidaria > Anthozoa > Scleractinia > Dendrophylliidae > Dendrophyllia > Dendrophyllia cribrosa. The sequence goes on along the minus strand of JAJLRJ010000006.1, from coordinate 21,888,039 downwards.
TCACATTTAGTCATATCAGAGTTATTTCATGGGTTTTAACTTGTTCCTCATTGACAATACCAATGATGACGTCATCAGGCCATGCCCATGGTCACGTGACTTATTTCGAAAAAATCTAAAGGCTTGTCAGCTTATTACTTTATAATTTGGAATTTTGTTCAGTAATTTAATTTTTTAATTTATATTCACTTTTCGTTATGCATAGATTGTGTTTAATTTCCAAAAGGTAAAATTTTGACAGAAGTGCAAAATTTTGGAGAATTCGTAATTTTCTGGAAAAGACGTGATTCCTCAAAAGGAATGCATAGCTTTGTTTCCAACCGTGGTTTAAATGGTAGCTCGATGAAAAAAAGTGTATTTTATGAAAAATCACATTTCCTTTAGAGTTTAAAGAAAACCGGAAGTTTCCCACAAGTCAACCGGAAGTTACTCTTTCAACGCATGCGCAGCTCACTCGACCAGACGGAAATGATCTCTTGACTGTCTCCTGACTGCCATTCCGAAGCTTAAGCAACGATGAGACAACGCTTATTCGCGCTTTTTTAAACTACTTTGCAGTTGCTCCAATTTGTTTAGTTTGTTTAATGTGACTGGATTGTCCAGCAGCTGAATTTGAAGGGATGGCTTTCCAGTTCAAAAAAAAGGAAAATTGACCGTCGTGCGTTCACGTTCTCCACAAAACCTATAATTTGATCATTTGACGTTGTTGTTTTGCAGGGAACGGCAAAGAAATGTAGGAAAATGTAAAACGCACGTGCAGAGGCATTGTTTTAGCTCATTAAACCTATTGTTTTGTGCTGTTCTCGCTGCCGTCGCCGTCGTGGTTGCTTAAGCTCCCTACTTATTGACTTGAATGTTGTGAAACGAAACGAAACAACATCTAAAATGTAAACAATTTCCGAGCCATTTAATTGTTTAAATTTCCCGGGCTCGCGCAATAAAAATGGCTTTTTCGTGGAGACTGACGCCATTTACCGGAAGTGAAATTTCACTTCCTTAGCAACGCGCGGAAAAATCGGTTAATGGGCCCTTAAATGGTTACACGTTTTGGTGATTAAAAACATAACAACTGAGTGTGTTTTTGACCGAGATGCTGGCACGGAAAAAGGATAGCGCACGCAAATAATGCGTACTGTCCAATTACATCGTCCAGTTACAACCATGACGCGTAAACTGTCCTATTAATGCTCTAATTGGGCCTGCTGATAACCAATCAGATTCGAGAATTTTGTTATAGTTTTGATTAATACCGGTAATATAATAGAGAGATGTCCTTAGAAAAGCTTGCAGAAAGATCTTCCTGCTGCTTGGAAACTTTGTAGAATTTAAACTGATGTTTGTAAGATAAGAGTGGCCAATACACCAAATATGCAAATATGGCCACCAGGCAATTTTTTGTTTGGCCAAGTTTTCAGAGAAATTAATGATATCACGTAAATAAGTGCTGCTAAGTGTATCATCTTGCAAAGTTTGAGTGTTTTGGCTTAACGTTGCAAAGTTATGGCTCACTGAAATTTTAAGCATTTGTATGAGAAAAGACATTCTATCCTGACTAGCCTTGCTTTCATGTTTTTCCCAAAATTTGATTGCCTATAACTAATCCTAAAATAATAATGTGGCCTTGAAAATGCACACAATGACTTATTTTGATCTGATCTTTATCATTATTCAATTGCTTTTCTTTTCTTGAGAACCTGTCCAAACAAAAAATTATTGGACGGCCATATTTGCATTAATTGGGTGTATAAATTTAATTTTATCTTATCTTTATTTATTAGTTACTTATTAATACTAACTTACTTACTTAATTATTTTTTTACATTGCAAAATTAAGCACTCAAATTCAATAACTAATTAAAAGATATTTTTCATTTATTAAACAACCCAATCTTTAAAAACCCCAATCAACCCAGTTTGTTACCTAATGTTTCTTCCTCTGACTTGAGTTCAGCAGTATCCATCAATGAGTGGAAGGGAAGTTGAATTCCCTAAGAAAAGGGAAAGACAACAATGTAACTTCTGACAATAAATATATTACAACTGCATTTACTTGATAACAAAGACAAACAACAAGAAATAAGATATTTCTTCACGTATACAAAGTGGATTTTGCTGAGTGCAGGTCCACAACTATTCACTTACTGTGCAAATTTTGTTCACAACCAATTTTTGACCAGTGCTGTTCAGTCCCTCTACTGCAACAACCTGAAACAAAAATATTTAAACAGAGTTAATTAATTCTATCTGTTTCGTAGTTACTAAAACGCGGAACCACCCACGACGACCCAAAACGATCCACAACCACCTTGAAAATGACTTGTACGATTACCTCCTCCGAAAAGGGCAGTTTCCTTGGACTTTCTCCGCTTGGTCAAATGATGTTGACAAAAACACTTGTAGAGTTTTTTGCTGTGAACATCGACTTGGAAGCCAGGCGACAGGTCTGATCTGGTTTTGGATGTTAAGAAGCTCACTGATCAAGTTACTGAAATATCTCGTATGCATTGCAGCGTCATGCGAGATCATGTTTGCGTTTACTTATTTCAGTTAGTGCGTTGTTATAGAAATATGTTTTGCATCGCGTGTACCCTCCTATGCAGACGTTCTTTGGACTCGTCACGCAATCTTTCCTCCTGCACATTCGCGTGTAGTTGCGTGATTTTAGAAAGATTATAAAACTCAAACGGGTTTGTTTTTCGATGAATTTAGAGTATTATTTATTATTATTTTTTTTTACCAAAATAATTATTTTGGCTTGTAGATGCGTATATAAATGAATGTTAACATTTTTTATTTTCAGAATCTTTTGTTTTACCGGTATGTGGAATGTTAAATCCATCTGTTGACTTGTCAGAATATTGTTGTTTATACAATCAGCAATAAAATAAAATCAATCAAATCAAATCAATCGCAGAAGATTTCTATCGATTTCTATCGGCAATATAACAATCTAACTCACAGAGAAAAAGTATTACCGATTGGCGTTCTCATGGACAGTGGAGTTGGCGACTTGGCAAAAGTTTGTAATCGTGATTTAATATTGTTTCAATCGATAACATCTCATCTTATTCAATCCATTGTCGAGAATTAATTAAATTGATGTGAACTGGATAAAGGATCGTTTTGGGTCGTTTTGATTCGTCGTTGCGGGTTGTTTTGGGTCGTTGTGGGTGGTTCCGTGTTTTAGTAACTACGCTATCTGTTTGAATGTGGTACTCGGCAGGAAAAGTAATCACACCTTGTCAAAAACAGTAATAGCCAGTTAAAACGTGAGAAAATGCATCAATCACCTGGCCAGGAAAGAGTGCAAACTGTCGTATTTCAGAAAGGTCCAACTTGACTTTAGCTCCTGAAGATAGCTCCTGTGACCCTTCCAATAACACAGACTGTGCATTCAATTTTCCATTGGAATCACAGCAAATTCGACCAACAACTGACACTTTTTCCTTTATATAAAATAACAGTAAACAACAGATAGATATTGTCAAGCAATATAATGTTCTTAGACAAACTTTTAAAAAGAATACTAAAATATTCAAATTTTTCCTAACAGAATGACTGAAAGCTAAATTGCATTGGCCAGCTTCCATATCAACACTCATTGTTTTGTTGCACAGCAAGTACTGACCAATGTTTTGACAATATTCTTCAAAATAACATTTGCATACATAAACAATGAGCAACCTTTAAAAATTTGCATAGCTAAGCATTCAAAAAACATCTTGGCTGCATTTTGGCCATTGCATAAATATTAACTGACCTGAGATGGCATGCACAAGCTAGAAAACTCATCAACCCCCAAGCTTTCCTGTAGTTTTTCTGCCATATCATCAATAAGGTCACTAAGTACTGAAAAATAATGAAAGTTAATGCCGTCAACTGGTTCTTCATAAATATTTCAAAATAGAGAGAATCAGAGAAAAGGTATCATAGTCAATCAGAGTGTAAGCATATTTTGCTGGCTTTTCCTGCATATTATTGTCATTATTTAGTGCAGATCGTAATTCCTGACCTTGAAGTTCAAGTCGTCCTATCATGTTTGATCATGTTTGAATCCCCTTTGAGCCTAATTTTTTTCTAGGCCTTCTTTTCAACTGCTTAATTTTAAATATACATGTAACTTTGACAGCTCCGATGTCTTTCGTAATGAAGTTTCCTTTTTATCATTGTGGCATGTCCGGTTTCCGGAAAATTACAAAGAGCAAATCTTAAAACGGTCTTAAAAATGAAATTAAAGTTGGAAAAAATATACATGTGTGTATACAGAGAGTCTAGGGTCTACTCTGACTGCATGTCCGATCCAAGAGAGGAAGAAGGGCCTTGGGAATGAGGTTGGTTGACGTTTCAATAACAAAGATCAATTGCAACAAACGGACCGTCGCATGTTGATACAGACGATATGGTCAATAATGTTTAACTTTTTTTATGATATTTTAGCATTAATGTCCACGCACAATTGAAAGGCACATATTTTGTGGGAGAAGGTTGGGGAATAAGCGTTGTCCAGGACCCAAGTGCTGCCTGCCGCGTGCGAGGCCAGTCAATGGGGCTAGCCGGTCAGCGAGTGGCATATAAACCATGAGATGGGTTTCATGGAGCACAGCTACTCTGAGCAGCGTGTACCTATGCCAAGCTCCTAGAAGGTCGCTTAGCAAGGGGAAGTGGACGTCACCACCGTTTATCACCCAAGCTAAGGCAACCCAGGCATCGCTTCAGTGTGGGACTAAAGGGTTGTCGCCAGCAACGCTTCCCCCCAAACCATTTATTAACACTAGAACCACATAACGAATTACAAATGTATATCATATATATGATTTTTGTTTTGAAATACAGAAGAAATGTTATAACCAGAGAGTGGTAACGGTAAGTCTGTATACTTCAGTGGGTGGGCGGGTGGAGAAATAAACACTTGACTTAGCGGTGAAACTTAGCTGAATGGGGAGATCGGCCGCGACCGATGTACATGAAGTAAACACGGCAAGTTTTGGTTGAAGCTGATTGGCTGCTACTCTCTGAACACGTGCAGGCTAGAAGTCTAATTGGCCGCTAAGAATAGAGTGCGGGTAAAAGTACATGTTACAATGCAAAGTACAAAAAGTCGATTACCGGGAAAGCACTGGCAAGCAGCAGGGAGTTTTAGGGCGCGGGTAAAAGTACATGTTACAATACAAAGTACAAAAGGTCGATTAACGGGAAATCACTGGCAAACCGCAGGGAGCTTTAGGTTCAATTGAGCTAAACATTAACTCCAGTTTATGCTCGGGCAGAAACAGCCATAAAATAATAGTTAATGTTAGAAAGCAACATCAAATCCGAGCCCACAATCACCTCTGCGGCCTCGTCTGACATGTTGTTCCTTATTTAGCACTTGTCTTCCTTATTTGGCTCAAGTCAATGAAACGGGTTAAATTATGTGACCTTTCTCAATCACCCTCATCTCAGAAGGCTGCAAGTTTCTCCGCAGCACAATTGATCCCTCCCCCCCCCCCCCCTCCCATACTTATTCATTGCCTATGCTATAATTGCTCCGTTACTTAGACCTTAGTCGCTTACTAAGTTTGATTGATGGAAAACTTTTACTCATTAAGTCTTATCAATAAATTAAGGGCGGGGAATTGCTGCCTGCGGCACCCCTTCAGCCCTGTGCTGAAGCCCCGTCAGGGAGGGGGCATACGATACTTGCTGGACTGGGTTAACTTGGCCCCAGGACATTACCCCAGCGTCGGTGCCCGCCTTGCAGTACAGGCATGAAGCACCCCCTCGGCATGGCGCCATGTGCCGAGGCCCCTTATCTGGTGGGTTTATCCGGTCGGTGGGTTCTATCCGAGCCTTGCCAGTATATTCCCTGCCCAATTTACGCCCACAAATGAGTGTTGTCTTTTATTGCGTGTCGAAACATTAAGGTAAATTACACAACTTCCCGAAGTCGCTGTTTATTTTCAGTGTTTATTGTATCGCTGTCATAATTGTCGTATCTTTGAGGCGGAATCGAGTCACTTGTCGCTGTTTAGAACATCTTGTGTCGACAGTTTTCGGGGCCATGTCGCTTGTCGCCTTTTCCCCTTGGAAGGCCTCATTAAGCAGACACTGGAGCATTCCCCGAGGGTATCCACTTAATACAGGTTTGACTCTATATTATAGAACTGGTCATTTTAGTTATGTCCATGCAATATAACATGGTTGATCACTACTGACTGTAGAGTATAGCAGAAATCATAACTTACCAGCAGCCTTATCAGTCTGTTTTTGGAACATGTATTTGTAGCAATTTAGCAATGCTGCTTTCTGGTCAGCATGCCCTACTGTCAAGTGTGATGCAGGAATGTGTCGCTGGATAATCTGCTGTGAGTCAGTTCCAGTCTGATTGAAGGAAAATATAACTTCGCCAGAGTTGTTACGAGATCCATACTTCACAGAGGGGGTAGCACTGAACAAAAAAAAGGATCATAGTACATTACATTATGTTACGTCAAAGAATGTAGCAAATGTGGCACAGCTATATGTACAGCCAACAATCCCCTCAGCACTTCCAGATTAACTCTGGTAGAAATTGACTTGTCATCAACTACTTCTCATGATTAATGTCCAGGTAGCTAAATTGTCAGGTACTACTTCTTAGAAATAAAAATCTTTCTGAGGAAAACAGGATTGATTGCTTTATACTCAAAAAGTGTATCTATCCATACTTAAGCAACATAAAAGACAACTTTTGAGCATTTTTGTTTCTATTTTTGGCCTGTCACCTTGGCCCTTATTGGCCTCTTGCACTAAGCCCATCAATTATTTTAAATGATAACTTCCAACATACCTAGCAGGAGAAAAGCTGGCTGGAGAAAATGCAGATTGACCTCCAGGACTCCTCCCAACAGATGTGTGCCTTTTATTGATTGCGGTTTCTGGAGTTGTATGTGGCCTTTTTATCGAGCCCTTTGTGGAAAACAAGTTGATACAATATATACTTTACTAATGTTAATGACACTGTTTCTAGATTTTGCAATTTGGACTTATACAGACATAACAAAACCCAAACAAACATGTTGAAACACATAAAACAACAAAGTGTCATATACATGTAGGGGGAATAGGTAATTCACGTCTTCGAGTTATGTACACAAAGTAAGCCTCACTTATCTCCCGGCAACTTGGGGATGGGACAAGAGTATTGGCAGAGCCTTCCTTATCTCCCCAGCACTGCCCTGGCTAGATCACAAACAAGATGAAGGAAAAGGTAGCAACCATGGAAACACACTGACACAGGGAATGCCAAGAGCTCGGGGGAAGTCACTACACAGACTTAGCCACCACAGATGCGTGGAAGACATGCATCATCCCAAGCAAACCCCTAGTTATAAGGCGAAAATTACTTAACACATTGGACATCCTAGGCACAGCAGAAAGTAACACTGATTTCAGGAGTGCATATATATTATATTTATATGTATATAAAAGTGTACGAAGTAGTTAAGATCGTAAAAACATTTTATCTGCTACTCGGAGTTTCATGGTTGCAAGCAACACGATCATCAGGCAACTGCCAAAAATTAAATAAATATGTTGTGGTTCAAATTTTTCTTTGGTTTAAAAATTTTCAAACCAGTTTAGTTTTTATTTTCCTTTGTCTCAGATTCATTATCACATTCTGAGACAAAGGAAAACAAAAATCAAACTGGTTTAAAAAAAATTGAACCAAAGAAAAATTTGAACCACAACATATACACGCAAGGTTTAAGTGCAAGCAACACGATCATCAGGCAACTGCCAAAAATTCAAAAAAATACAAAAATAGAAATTCAACGGGATACAGAACAATACATCGTTTGAGTAACTAAAATTAATACGTATATGTGCAAGGTTTAAGTGCGTATATTATGATATAAACATTCAGGTTTATCCAGTTGAGCACTCTCAACAGCCGATGAAGACGTGACGTCTTCATCGGCTATTAAGAGTGCTCAACTGGATAAACCTGAAAAAGTCTAACCTAAAAGTGTAACAACCAGTGACCTAAGACCTTAATTAGCAATCTGGTAAGCCTACAGCAGCCACAGTGGAAGCCGCACCTATACAAAAACTATGACCATGAAGGCTTTGATAAGGGAGTCCCGCACTGCAGGCAGAGTCCCACAACAGGTGTGAGACAGCGGACCGAGTAAGCAGGACCCGACTGAAAGGATAAAAGTGGGTCAGATTGCAACTGGGCAGGTGAGAAATACTGGTACATAGCTGAGAACGTGCACAGCAAGGAAGAGTGATGACAATAGAGTGCCCTTGCCTAAAATTGTTGGTTTTTGACGACTTAAAAGATTGACATGCAGGCACTGTGGGCATTCCAGACTGGGATAAATTAATATTTTAGCATAAAATAAAGGTTAATATTGGCAAGCAACAACTATTGAGCCTGCATTATTACTGTGGTTTACCCCAAACACGTGATTTCCTTATTTGACAGCCTGCCTTGTGTCTTATTCTGTGCCAGTCCTTTCAATCACCACTTTCTTGGAAGGCCGCAAGTCGAGCAGCAGCAAAGTTTTCTCTTTTGTCTCATGGATTTTTCAGGCGTTGCAAACGAGGTCCTTCACCTCTTACTGGCTCAAAACCAGCTTGCTATCTCTGGAACGCGCGAACAAATGATCGAGCACCTTGGCACGATCAGCGTTGATGCGCCAACATCATGTACACGAAGCTCTGATCCCGCACCAAGCAGCTAAAAGGCCTCGCACAAACATCGATCCTCCTCCTGCCGCCCCTAATCTACCCGATGAGGTTGAGCAGCCCAACGAGGAAGGCAATTTAACAAGTGTTCGGAACGATCAACAAGATCCGCCGCAGGTTGAAAGACTTGAGAGACGTGATACCGGACAAACCATGTGCGAAGCACAAGATGGCGTCCGCGAAAGGAGAGCTCCGCTTAACCCCGCTCCAAATCCAGCGGCTCTAACACCCTTATCGCCACCATAGTCGATGAAAAACTAAAAAATTTCGCTTCAGCGAACCCATCACCCGTACCACAGCCATTACAGTCTGTTCCTCAACCTCCAGCTCGACAACAGCTATCTGACCCTGCTTTCGTCGCGAGCCTTCTTATGCAATCTGGTTCCTCGAACTACGGCCCATCTCAGTCCCGAATGCAGTCAGCTTCCTCATCCATCGCAGCCCACGTGCCCCAGAAGACTCAGCAATTAATCTTACGTGGTGAGTTTGTTGAATTTGATTCTTTGCTGCCAGAAAACTCCTGTCTAAACAAAAGCAAACTCCCTGGGGTGTCTATTTCGTTCGAGGGGAAACAAGAAGAGCCCGCAAGAAGAAAACCCACATCAACTCAATCGATAGGTGGCTCCCTTTGCTATTTTTTTGTACAATCTTTCTGACTTTCTTCCCTCACAGGGCTGTCGAGATGTTTGCTTACCAAGAGATCATCCGATCGGCCTACCGTAAGTTCGCGGGATTTGCATGGCTCTCCTACGATATAGAATTTCGTAGGAAAGCAGCCTCCAACCATTCCCTTAATTGGGGGGAAAGGGAAATACAGTTGTACCTCCTGAAATTTACAGGGCAGGCAAAATCCTCTTGCACCATATGTGGTAGTGGGGATCATTTTTCTCATGGGTGTTCAATCTCTGCCCTTAGGCCCAATTCTACCCAACGAGGAACGTGTAACAATTACAACAGAGGTGCTAAATGCAGCCAGGACCCCTTCTCCTTCAGCCACTGCTGCAGGGTCTGCAATGGAGAACACCCTGCCTACCAACATGATGACACCCCTTCAAAAACTAGAGGCCAGGGTGATAAGAAACTCTCAAACCGCTAAAGCCGTCATATCATATAAGCCCCAAACTCCTGTGAATGTTGCCTTGCTACACAAACTTCTTAAGACTCACCCTAATCAAGCTTTTTTAACTAGACTTTGTGATGGGTTAAGCCATGGTTTCCACTTAGGTTACAAAGGTAACCACTTCCCCAGAGCTGCCAAGAATCTCCCATCTGCCATCCAACAACCCCAAGTTATTGAGAAAAACCTGCTCGAGGAGGTCCAGCTTGGTCGCCTGGCTGGCCCCTTTGAATCCACCCCTTTTAAAAATTTTCAAATTCATCCCCTCGGCCTAGTCCCCAAAAAGGGCAGCCAAAAGTGGCGCACTATTTTCCACCTATCCTACCCCAAGGGGTCCCCGGATAGCTTAAATGCTAACATACCCATTGAGGATTACACCCTTCAGTATATTCGGATTGACGACGCCATTGCTCTGGTCCTCAAACATGGCCCTGGGTGCTTTATGACAAAAACTGACATACAGTCAGCTTTCAGTATTATCCCCATTCACCCCGAGGATTGGGAACTCCTGGGGATGTCCTGGAAGGGTCATTATTACTTTGACAAAGCTCTCCCCTTCGGGCTAAGGAGTGCTCCCTACCTCTTTAATCAACTCTCCGATGCCCAAGAATGGTTGGTCAGACAACACCTGAACATCCCCTCATCATACACATTCTTGACAATTTTTTCATTGTTCAACCTGCCCCCTCATCCCTTTGTGCCACAGCCCTCTGCCGGGTTCTTACCCTCTTTGAGGAATTAAACATTCCCCTTGCCCCAAAGAAAACCTTTCGTCCCACCCAAGTTCTTGAATTCATGGGAATAACACTCGATTCCGTAAACATGCAGGCCCGTCTCCCTGAGGATAAGTTAAGCAATGCCCGGTCCCTGCTATCTGACTGGTCTTCCAAACGGGTCTGTGGTCTGCAGGACCTGCAGTCCCTCATTGGGACTCTGCAGTTTGCTTGCCGGGTTATTTCACCGGGTCGCCCTTTCATGCAACACATCATTAAGGTTACAGTGTACCTTCAGATCGAAAATTTATTGAAATTTTTTTTTGGTGTCAAAATAAAGTTTAAAGAATGAACTTTCATCCAAAAAAAAATTATTGAAAAATAGTGAAAATTGACGAAGAAATGACGGTATAACTTTTGTGGGCTGAGTTTGTTTATATAGCGATATGTTTTTCTAAGAGCTGTTTTCTCAAAGTTAATTTTTCGCTTGTAGGGGACACTTTAAAGAGCTTCAACTCAAAGGGAATTCGTTCGATTTTCCTCAAATTTGGACACAAGCTAGGCTAACATATAACCAACAAAAACATGTCGGCGAATTTCTTATTTCCGAAAACTTTTTCGTCAAGAGCCATTTCCGTGCGATCACTTCAATTTGTTTTCTCCCTTTTTTAAAAATATTCTGTAACTTTTCACTGCAATTGAATATGGGAAATCGTCGACACGTTTTTTTAGCGCTTCGTGTCCGGAAACCCAAGAACAAATCAAATTAGCAAAATACAATAATCGCTTTGAGTTATAGCGTTTTAAAGCTGATTCGGGCGTTCGAATTTAGACGTCGTAACAAATTCGACAATTCATTTTATTACCAAATGGTTTCCATATTTAGATAGCCAGCTCTATAAGCGTTAATTTGATATCTGGGTTTAGGTATATTAAGTGTAATCTTAAGACGCTAGAGCTGTTATACTGGACACCCCTGAGGGTACACTGTAACCTTACCTTACCCGGGGTTGTGTCCGCCCAAAGCAGATTATTTTGCTCACCCAGGAGTTCAGAAAGGACATCCTCATGTGGCAATTTTTCCTCGATCACTGGAATGGTGTTAGCCTTTTTCTTCCCCCTTACACTGAATCATCCCCACAAATCCATTTAAACACAGATGCAGCAGGTGCGGTCGGATACGGGGCCTTCTTTGACAATCAGTGGTTCCAGGGCAAATGGCTCCCCTCCCACCAGCTGAACCCCACTATCGGAATGATATGCTGGAGGAGTTACACACAGGTCACCCAGGCATCGTCCGTATGAAGGAGTTGGCACGTAGTTTTCTATGGTGGCCAAATGTTGATTTAGAAATTGAACAAACTGTGAGAAACCGTGGTATTTGTCAGCAGGTTGGAAAACCACCAGCTGTGGCATCACTAGCACTATGGATGTGGCAAGCAACCCCTGGCACCGAATCTATATTGACTACGCTGAAGACAAAAAATGGTCACTATTTCATTGTCGTGGATGCTCACTCTCCCTGGCCAGAGATTTTCTTTATGCCAGGAACCACGTCAGCAACGGCAACAATCACCATTCCACGGGAACTATTCACAAAGTACAGATTGCCAGTTCACTGTGTGTCGCTACACGATTGAAGTGGTTTCAATCCCACTTTGTCAATCTAGCAGAGTGCACAAATCACCTGACAGATTTATTGAGTCAATGTGATTCCTTAGACACATGACACTTCATTTATTGTTAAGTAAAGAAGTCTAAAATTTGCCAGAATAGGAACTTGGACTGCATACTTAGTTACTGATTGACTGTTTTCAGGATTGTTTGTTCCCCACAGTTATAGCTTTCATGCTTAAGGGCATTGTCTTGTAGATTTCAGGGTAATTTTTTTGAACCTGCTGTTTCTCGGATATTTGTAATATTGGTTTCACATGAAGCTCTAGTATTATCTCAGAAAGGGGGAGATGGGGTGTATTTGTAGCCTCATTTTATGTAGCCTCGCTTTCAGGCAACCATGAGCTTTTGCTCCACGACTATCTTGTAGTTTTGATAAATCTTCTTGTCTTTACCTCGTTGACGGTCCTTAATATGCTACAGATGTCAATATTGTCTTGGATTTAACCTTAAGTTAATAATACAAACATACCTTATTGCCAGGGGTTTGGTAACATTCAATCAAATCTTCATATTCTTCATTTATACTATACAGGTATTAACGGGTCAAGGCTAAATACTGTGTTAACAAAGTTTGATCAACATTACACAATTATATTGATGCACCACCAGTTGAAAGCAAATTCCACTTTGGCTTGACAAACTTCCTTGATTCCAAAAGTTTAGTTTATATTTAACAACTAGCAGTATTCACCAAAGTGGAAATGAATAGTGGTGGAACTTTGCTGAGCCATGAAGCAGTGACGTCAATATCTACCACTCTTCCCTGACATTAAGGTGAATAATATTGTTTTAGTCTGTACCAAACTAGTATCAAAAAAATAATAGTTACTTGATTTCTGACAAATGTGGACAATCCGTGTGCACAAAATCCAGAACAAAGCCTGAAGGTAAATAGAACAGTATTAGTATATACTAAAACAGTGGATAGTGTTGTTTGTGCACTCTGATTGGCTACTGAAACTTGAGATAGCAAGTGCTATTCACCTCCAAGCAATTTGCACTGTTTTTTGTATATACTAAAACAACTATTCACCTTGGTGGCTAGTGGTGGATATATCCACCACTAGCCACCTCCACTTCAGTGAATAGTTGTCAACTATCCTGAGTTTGAGTAGTCGATCAGAGGGTGTGAAAAACACTAGCCACTGGTTTGGTATATACTATTAAGGGGTTTCCCTCCAGTTTCCATGCAACTGCACCAAACATTTTTGAGTGGCCATTTAAAATATACTTGTACTTAGTTTGAAGTTTTTAGGAGTGTAAAAATGTTGTAAATCACATTTAAAATTGCGGAGATAAATGAGAAACATTGAAATCCTTGAGCCTAAATTCTGAGCAATTGCGATGGCACCTAGAAAAACCAAAACCATTATGATAAACTATGGTTTAAGGCAAACAAATATCTAAAAACTAGAAACTTTTGTCAAGCCGATTTTGTGTAAATCAAAAGAACATTTTGAACTTGTTATTTTCAAATGCGTACATTTCAAGGGGTCGGATTGAATTTGAAATGCTCGTCTGATCTGTGTACATTTGCAGCAAATTCAGTCAATTGGGAGAAGAATCATTTGACTGAAAATTAGGTCCCGAAAACTTCCAAACAAGACAACAAGGCTTGTTCTTTATTCCTGGATGTTCATTATATCACAGTGTATTATATTTTAACCATGGTTGAACTAGCACTGTACAGCAAACATCAAGTTCACAGAATTGCTACGAAAAATAATTTTATGCATAATTTCTGCACAACTGCTGACAATATTTTTAACAAAAATATTCATAATTTGAAAGTCAGCTGTCTTTCAAGACTGAAACATGAAGTAGAGAGATATCTTAGAGTATGGTAACAATGAACTCAAGGATACAATTCATCAATGTTGTTTTTATCAAACATTGAGTGCTTGGTGTCTTCTTGATTGATGTTCAACTGCTTCTTACGTTTCTTGTCTTTAGACAGGCACTGCTTTGAAAAAAGAAATGCTTACCATATTAAGGTTAGTGAGAACATCACAACAACAGTATGGAAATGGATGGGGATGTGTTGTCAAAAACTAATAATGGTCAAATTAAATTTCACTGCTATTTACCAATTAACAGTTATAGGCTGCTAAAATTGGACAATGGCAAATCAAATTACTGAAAGTAAAGAAAATGGGCTATAGAGAAATCCTGGTCAACACCAACTCACGGTTAAAACATTTCCACCCGTTGGAGTGTTGCAGTTGATGGATGCCATAAAAGCTGTCTCTTGTTTTGATCAAGTCATCAAGTCAACAAATTAGCAACCTACTTAGTTGTTAAATTCCTGCAAGAAGTCATCCAACATGCAGAGAAGACTGGGCTTGTTATTGATTCATGAATTGGATACAATAGCAGTTGACATTGGTGGGTGCAATACAAATAATAACCTAGCTCTTACGGCAGGCATAGTCCTTCTCCTCATTTCCCCATGCCCTTCCTCCCACCCCCACACCTGCCTGCCAGAGGCTATTAATTTTTTTTTTAAGCGTAAGCTTAGAATTTAGCTATACAATCACCTTCCGCTCAAAATCTCCCAGAGTTGAAAGTGCAGGTTCTTGATTACAATCTTCAGATGTTGCATGGGCAATCCATTCTTCAACCAACTCAGATGCACTTAGATGGCATAAGATGCAGATTTCTTTCACTGATAAAAAATGAGCTTAGGTTATTGCATTCAAACTTAGTGAAAACGAGTTTAGTACTATATTAATCAAAGGCTCGTATGAGCCAACTCGTGAATACCAAACGTTCTAAATAATAGATTTTTCACAAAATTTGCAGAGGTTATCAGTATGACATCATCATCATTTTCATCATTTTATTTCAATAATTTAAATTTAACAAATGGCCCGAGTGCAGTACTTAGGTATTTATATTGTGAATAGAAAAAAAGTTCCGTAAAGGAGTATAAAAGGATTTTGGGTTACCCGATCATGAATAAAAGTTAAATATTTCATCAAGTCAAGTCTTAAGTCTCCAACGGGAATAAATTCTTACTTTGCTGGAGTTATAATAATTGTTGCTAACAATGGAACAATATTACAAATTTAGTTAGTGGAAAACATTAAAATATTAAAAGCAAATTTCCAGGCTTATATCTAAATGCTGGAATCCGTAAGTGTATAAAATATGCAAAGGCAACATGATATAAATGCCAGCATGTCATTTGAACCTTGTACTGCGAGCTAACACGTAATGCAATATTAGGTAAGCTTATGCTTTGATAAACACAGTACAATATTGTTTGAAAATTGAACCACAAAAACAGTACAGTTAGGGATTCAAACTCAGGTCGTTGGTATAGAAGAGCAAGTCTTTAACCACTCAACCAATTTGAATAAGTAGGGAATGTTAATTATTTTATTATTTCACTGTAGATATGCGTTAAAACGCGTGTTTGTGCAAAACATCAGAGCAACGCTTTCATAATGTCCACTTTTTCGGCAGTCGACTATTCTCTACACTATATTCCTTTGTATTTGCCACGAAAGCCTTATGAAATGGTCAGCGGAATTACCAAGGAAAGTTTACAGCTGATGGAAGGAGTGAGTAAGTGAAAATTTGCATATTTGCCACCGTCTGCGATGACCCGTTCATTACACTTCGCGTATTCACAAGTTAAAAAAACACAGCCCATTTCACTGCAGTGTGCAGAGCCGGGTTTTTTTTCAAACATGATTATTTTGCAGCTATGATATGCCAGCTATAATTTGCTAGCTATGATTCGCCATCTATATGATTCGCCAGCTATGATTCGCCTGTCATGGTCCACCATTATAAGGCATTAGTTGGCTCCTACCTGGTGTGATATCTCACAGCTGACATCACGATAGCGAAACAATACCGATGATGGAATCTAAAATCCAAATAAAGCCCGGTTTCCATATGATCCAACAATCGCTGCGATCGCTGAAAAAAAAGTTCAGCGATCGTAGCGATCATATGGAAACCACTCTCCAGCGATCGTAGCGATCGCAGTGACAACGATCACAGTGATTCTATCTCAGCGATCGTGGTGATCGTAGCAATCATATGGAAACCACTCTCCAGCAATCGCAGCGACAGCAAAAATACCAGGATGCACTGCGTACGCTCACTCAAAGGGTGCGATTTGGCCCTTTTTATGGAAGTGCAAAGATACGACTGTCTTTATAACAAATTTTAAAAACAATTCACAGCCGCCATGTTGAATTTCAAGAATGGCGCGAAACGATATTGTCAGACCCAGGTCCCTTCGATCTTCATTCACTTTCTCAGCGATCGCAGCGATCATATGGAAACCATCAATTGCTGCGATCGCTGAACTATTTTTTTCAGCGATTGTAGCGATCATATGGAAACCGGGCTTAAGAATAGGATGAAAACAAAATATTATAAACTATACTAGTGTATCCAAAAGATAGTAATTGCTGCGGTAAATTTGTTGTAATAATGCTGTTTTATCGTCTCACTGGTATTACAGAATTTTGTCTTTCGTTTTTTGAGGGGAAGCAAAGCAAATGTAAACGGGATGAATCGACGAAAACTCCAGCTGATATTAAGACTAATTTTGTCAATTCACGCATCAAGTTCTTGCAATGTCTGTAGAATATTGTTGAGCTAAGGACGCGTTCACCACGAGGTAGGTGTGAAAGTTGAGGTTAGGGGCTAGCCGTATCGTGTTCGCGTCTTCATGCGCTCAGCTCAGGTTTCGCGTCCCCACGCGCTCAGCTCAGTTAGTCTCATCGACCGCTGTCGGAGTGATTTCAAAATAAATGTCTTTTATCCCGTACAATCTTCGAAAATCTTTGCTATCCAACGGTCCTATCGCCATGCCTCACAGTCGACAATTGAGTTCCGATTTCGACTGGGACATGTTGGTCCAAAACATTACAAATCTCGCAGCCAACAGCTTGAATCACCATGGAAAGCAAGTCTTAAAGAGGCTCATTCAACCATGGTCCTTTGCGCTTTGTTTTTCTTTTTTCAGTCGAAATTTAACAAAATGGACAAAAAACGCAAGTTATGAAATCTTAAGAACTACAAGTAGAGCTCTCATACAGCCTGCCGTTAAAGATTGCAAAGATATAATCAGATGAACAAACACACTCACGAGTTTAGCAATATCTGTATTACAGAAAATGCCGCAAAGCATACTGGTTGAAAGAGCCTCTTTAAGCTTATGGAAGCGAGGCTATTGTTCGTGGCGCAGTGCATCCTGGCCCAAAATGTTTTCGTGGCGCAGTGAATTCTGGTAAAAAGCGATCAATTCGAGATTTTTCGTAGCTTATATTTTTTTCTCATATATTTCTCTTAAATCCTGATTATGTTGCTGCTCACTCGCTGCGCTCGTTCCGCAGCAATTACAACGGGGATGACCCCATTATTGTGAAGGAAATTCAAACATAAACTGAGTTCACAAAGTAAATAATGACTTTCTGAAATATAAAAAAATCCTCAAAGACCTCAGTGCAGTGTGATAAACCGTTTTTTTTTTTCTCAAAAATGATTCCACAGTTCTGAATTGCCCGGCCCCATATCATCATTCAGTCGTGATTTGCCCATTGAATTCACAAATCTTGTTCTTTGCGGATGTTTCTATTTCAGGAAGGGAAGTAAGTTTTTCCTTTTTCAGCTCATAACATGAGCGAATTCCTTCACCATTTTCTTATCTTGGCGAATCATAGCCGGCAAATCGTGTTGAAAAACCCGGGTCCCGGTCTGCATACTGCCAAGCAATCGGCTACATAAATTGTTGAGCACAAGAACATAAACATCAGATAGCTCAGATTGACGCTCGTTTCATTCCATGCAACGGAAAAACTACATTTATAGCATTGTGAGATTACCTACATTTATCGAGGACGGAAAGGTCGTCTACACTAACAGAAAACTCCTCGAATTCTCGCTCGATCTCTTCGTCTGTCACCATCTTGGATTCTTTACTCTGCTCTTTGGCGCCAAATTCATTGCGAGGTCATCCGAGAAAGACTAGAGCGAGCGGAAGTGAAGGTCAAAGATAAAACTTTGTAAATTTATTGATATAAAATACATACAGTATGGGCACCGCGGCAGAACGTTTGCGCATGTGTAAACCTCAAGCACTTCCGGTCCGTTAAACTACCAGTCAACATCGATGCGAACAGCATAAAACAACACTTCTGCATGAACCAACAGACCTAGATTTTCTAGATGCAATGATGAAAGGACCAAAACCGAAGAAAATTATGGTACGTACACGATCGGTTCTTGCATGAATACATTTCGAGATGGAGTGAAGACTTGTTTTTTGTGAAAAAATGCGATGCAAAAATTATTTGTTCATATTTCGTTGTCGGTGCAAACACCAAACCCCTTGGTGCAAACGCTTAAAACTTGAACGATTAAAAAACTTTTCAACGAAACAAACTTTTTCTCTACCTTTGTTTTATAACTCTTACTTTTTGTTTTCAAACTTCGCGGTACGGGAGTTTTATGTTGTTTATGTTGTAGTTCATTTTTTATTTCAGGTAATTTTTGTTTTTCCTTTGTTTCAAATTCATTAGCATATATCACCATACCCAAAAACAATGGAAAAATAAAAATTACCTGAGATAAAAAAATTAACTACAACATTTACATGGGATTACAGTATGTCACCGGAAATGCGTAATTCACCGGATGCTCAGTTTTCTACTCATGCGCAGTGCGTTCTGCCGCGGTGCCTACAGTATGTAATATTTCGCGCTGCACATGATCAGGTCACACTAATCACGTTACAGATAATTCAGATTCACTGATGGGAAGGTCAAATTTTTATACCATAAATAATCTACAACATTTACATAAATTAGCTTCTTCCATGCATAAATTAGCTTCCCATGGCACAACCGTGAAGCCAAACAAAACAAAGTTTTAATAGTAGAGGGGTGATATCGTCAATCAGGTCAATGTTAAAGGCGCAGTATCACGAGGTTCCACGCGCGGCACTGTTCACTATTCTTGCACCGGAATTTTGGACATAGTGATTAAAAGTGATTTTTTCTTTCTTCCGGCTATCAAAACGGATTTTTTGATTCAACAAATACCTCCACTTCTCGACGGCCTTTTTGAATTTGCGGAATCAAACTTGAAAACGTGGGCCGACGTTTTCAAGTTTCGACCTCGTGATACTGCCCCTTTAAGTTTTGTTCTGGAATTAAGAGACGGATCATCATCTAGTTCGCTTCTGATATAGCTACAAACTCAAGCGATCAACACAACATCTGTTCCTCCGAAAATTTGGAAACGCTACGTTGATGACAGTTTTTATATTATCAAGGAAGATGCAGTAACAGCCTTCCACAACATCCTCATTTCCATTGACCCGCCATTTCATTCATTATTGAATATGAAAATAATCATTTGTGGCCAGATCTCATTCCTTAGCACTCTAGTATCACGCAACAATGGTAATATGTCTATTGATGTCTACCGAAAACCTACGCACGCTATTTGGACTTCAATTCTCACCACGATCAGGGGCGTAGCCAGACCTTTTTTCCGTTTAAGCCCGAGATATTTTATTTGGGGTATAAAATAGAGGCGCCGAAGGCGCTAGCCTCTGGGGGATCTGGGGGCATGCTCCCCCAGGAAATTCTGAAATCTAGAGGCTCGGAAATGCAATTTTCAGCAGTCTCCACGATATATTTCGTCCAAAAATTGATCTTGATTCAGTGAAAAATGACAGGTATTTTTAGTGCTTATGCAATACACCACTTTCATAATGGCGGCCGATTTATTTATTCTTTTATATGTATGTTAATTAGCCTCACCGGCCTCGTTTTAGAGTAAAAATTCTTTTGAATTTTGCACACGCCAACGAGGCCGGTGAGGCTAATTAACATACATATAAAAGAATAAATGAATCGGCCGCCATTATGAAAGTGGTCTATATGTCCGAGGTTTTGTTAACTTGATATATATCCTGGCCTAAGTACACTAAACAACGTTTTACAAAAGCTCGACGTGTGCAGAGAGGAAATCGGCGCAAGGACGAAATCTGGTAAGGAATTGATCATCGATTGCAATATGTGAGGAATTCCTCTGGCGGCGCGCGAAATCGTGCGCGCGCAATGTTCAGCTTTTATGTTTTACGTTTTATTATTTTTTTTTTATCATGATGTACAGCGAAAATTGAGTATATCAACTTTTGAACTACGGGTGGTCATGCTAGTTTTACCGCTGACAGTCAAAAACCTAATCCTTTGCTTTATACAAAAGCACAGCTGATTCCTTGTCCGACTTTATGAATTATAAAGATTAACGGTAATTAACGAGCTTCGTCGATGAACAGATCATAGTCATGACTGCGTCTGTTATTGACTCTCTGTCACTCAATTCAAATGCAAGCCTTCTTGGCTTGCTCACACAGAAATCTCTGATGACTCTTTCCAGGTCAATAGGCACCCCTCTGTATGCGTGCATAACAGCAAGGGACGATAACCGCCCTGTAAGCATAGTAGATCACATGTATGTTTTCACACCTCTCGTGGTGCTGAATGATCTCTCTGGTGTCGCAGTCGACACTGGCATGGTTAAGAGAATGGTGACATGGACATGCTCTGTGGCACAAAGCGCAATGATAAAGTGGAACTGCGGGATGGAGCACAAGTACCCTCTCGCTTTGGCATCACCATCCTCTGCAACGCTCTCTAGTGCCTGTACCACCACTGGAAAAGCTGTCCGGAACGTATACAACGAGTCAGCTCTGCTTGCCCATCGCCTCTCTCAGAGGGTTCGTAACTTGGCGCACCTTTGTATCTCATCCATTACTGCCGTATCTTGAGACAAACACTCCTGAAATGCCAACAGTCTCTTTGCAGAGTAATCGAACGCAAAAACTATCTGCTGTAGGGTTCCGAGCATGTTTCTCACCAGGGTCTCCTTACAATACAGGTATGTCCAATTGCCAGGTTCAAGGAGTGAGCCTTACAATGGACATAAACGGCGTCTGGTACGCGCTGCCTGATGATTGCTTGGACACCTCTGTGAATTCCTGCCATGTTCGCCGTCTCATCATAGCCCTGTGCGCGTATGCGGTCAACATCCAGGCCATAGTCCCGTTGCTGGGTCCCAATTCAAGAAACCTCTCGGCCAGTGCCTGTCCTTTGGTGCTCTCAGCCTGTACTTACAAACCCCAGGAACTCTCCCCGTACCTGCACAGTCTTGTTGTCCTCTCTCCGGTACACAAAACGAACACAAGAAGATCATCATAGGCTAGTTCTGCAAAATCTGGATAGGTTGGAATATTATCTGTGGAAAGAGTTGAAGCTGAAGTTCCGAACGAGTATGTACGCGAATCGTGTTCGTAGTGAGCAGAGTTTGGCGGGTCACATACTTCATTTTGGGTCGGATTATCAACTTTGACAGGAGGATCAGCTTCCTGTTGGCGTCAGGTGGAGTAAAATAGTCGTCAATTCGTCGATTGCCTTTCGATGCCATTTTGATCTTCCTTGAACTGGCAACATCCACATCAGACACAAAAAAGTACTTTGTGCAGACTGATATCTTTAC
The DNA here is from genome assembly GCA_024195265.1 of Dendrophyllia cribrosa. NCBI lineage: Eukaryota > Metazoa > Cnidaria > Anthozoa > Scleractinia > Dendrophylliidae > Dendrophyllia > Dendrophyllia cribrosa. The sequence continues at coordinate 21,866,286 of JAJLRJ010000006.1, read as the reverse complement.
TGTCGTCATGATGCACGTGACCTAAATCTGCCCATGAAAAAATGCAGTCTTTCCAGTTGTTTTCGTCGGTGCAAATCTTTCGATGGAGCAAACGATTCGCATCCTCTAAAGACTATAACTGAAAGCTATATGCGAAATAATATAATTTATTTAGTACTTTTGTTAATGGACTTAAAATATTAACTTGGTTTTCGATCAGGGTATATCCTCTCTCTCGGCGCACAGCTATCACAACCGAGACAGTCTAGAAAGCTATGAAATCAACAAGCCGACTAGTACGTAAACAAAACTGTTTTCATCAAAGTTTTAGTCCACCGTCTTTGCTTTCTTTAGAACACAACATTCGGGCATTTTTCATACATTTTTCATACATATTTCGAAGGTCATGATTTTATTTTCCAAAAAAACAGTAGCAGAAATTACGGCCTTTCGGCTACTGAACAACAACAACAAAAAAAAAATAACGAAAATTCCTGTTAAGCCCGGGCTTAATGGCTTAAAGGCTGGCTACGCGCCTGACGATAAAAAACATAAAATCGGCACAGCTGCGACACTTCTACACAAGGCATCGAACCTACCAACTAGTCAGCTACAGGAATAATTCAAGATCTTAATCGAGTCAACAGAGGCTTTAAAATCCAACGGCCACCCTGCAAAATGTATTTCTGACATTGCATTTCTGTTGTTTTTTTTGTTTTTCTGTTCCAGTTTTCTGCCCCCGAAGAAGGTTTGTTTGTCAAACCGAAATAACGGGCAATTATATATATATATAAATTCTTGAACTTGATTTGAATGTATTTCAGAGAGCGCTCAACTCTTAGAGGAGCATTGACAATCGTTGATCGATTGTTGTTGAATCGTTGATATTGCCTGATGAGTGTGGTCATCTTTTGGCCATACGAAACAGAGCTGTAGTAATAAAACGATGAACTACCTCTGAAGTCTTAAACCAGTTTATTATATATATATATATATATATATATATATATAATATATATATGTTGTAGTTAATTTTTTATCTCAGGTAATTTTTATTTTTCCATTGTTTTTGGGTATGGTAATATATGCTAATGAATTTGAAACAAAGGAAAAACAAAAATTACCTGAAATAAAAAATTAACTACAACATATACACCCGTTTTCAGAAAGGTTTTCCTGAGAAAGATATATAGATAGATAGGTGCTTTTGTTTAAAATTAACAAGCTATGTCAATTTCCACGTGTTGCACGCTTGTCACCCGTCTGACAGCGAAACTACTTAAATTTCATGTACAGAGCCTCGCCGCAACACGTGGAAATTGACATAGCTTGTTAACTTTAAACAAAAGCACCTATCTATCTATATATCTTTCTCAGGAAAACCTTTTTGAAAACGGGGTATATATATATATATATAGCTGAATTTTTGAAAAGGTGGTCAACGAAAATTACAGCAATTTCACTACAACTAGCCCAAACAAGGGTTTTTATGACCCCGATCAGCCCGAAAATCACAGAGAAGAGAGAGAAGAGGGAAAGGGAGCGAGGGCGAGAGAAAAAAAGACTAGCAACAGTCTTTAGTTTTTATATTGGGGGTTTTAGAGATAGTTTTTGAACGACAAAAAAACAAGGCCAAGCATACTCACGAACGGTAACTTAGGGCGACCCCCTTTTTTTTTTTTTTTTTTTTTTATTAAGACACATTCCACTACACTAAATACAATTTACATACAATATTTCTAGAAAAAAAAAGAAAAAAAAAAAAAGAAAAGAAAGAAAAAAAATATATTATATATATACAACAGGTTAATATAGAAGAAATACAGTTTTATTTAGTTTTAGCATTTGGTCTTTTCTATCGGTTACTATGTACTGCAATGTGCAAGGACAGTTTCACAGTTTTCAATTTTCCATTGCGTTAAAATTTTATGTTTCAGTTCACTAAATTCAGGAAACCTTTCAATCATTTTACATGAATAAAAGTACTTTTGAACTAGTACTGTGAATATTCCGAATTTGCGGCTTAGTAATGGATTGGTCTCTGGGGGCAGGTTATAATCTTTGAAAAGCATTTGTTGACTGGACAGGTTAAAGTCAGTATTATGTTCATTGTTAAAGCATAGTGTACATTCACGGTAGAAATTGGTGGCAATAGAGCATTCCAGAAACGCGTGTTCTAAGGAATCAGGGCGTTTACAGAAGAAACAGTGATCGTCTGACGCGATTTTAAACCTTTTAAGTTCCTTTTTTGTCACTAATATTCGATGTAATAATTTAAAAGAAAATTGTTTTAATTTATTATCTACAGACAAACGAGATATATTACGGAATAATTCCTTCCATTTGTTCGCTACGTTTGGATAGGTTTTGGACCAAGATTTAACAGATGTGGGAACAACATCTGTTTTTTCTTGGAACAGAGCATAATAATCTTTACAACGCATTTTATCTAGTAAAATGGACTTAGTATTGGAAAGGTTAAATACATTACGATCATCTAGAAAGGATCCTAGTGGCCTTGGGGTGGAAGCTGATTTGGTTTTAAGGTTTGTCGGAATTGATGCCAAAATTTGAAAGTAATTAATAAAGTTTATATTGATTTTATATTTGCGTTTGAAATCATCATAGGTAAGGAATTTCCCTTGTTCATTTAAGATGTCATGGATAAAGTATATTCCAGATTCAACCCAGTTCTTCCAGTAGAGCGATTTTCCTTCAATAGTGATGCTTTGGTTGTTCCATAGAATAAGGTCACTATTGTACTCGTCGTGAACTGAGTAAGCTGAACGCAGTTCTCTGAAGTAATCAAGCATTTCTAGGTAGAAAGATGAAACATTTCTATCTAAGTTTTTGGTGTCATAATTACATTTCAACAAAAAGGTCAGACCCCCATATCTGTTAAAGAAAGCATTTGGGATAGCCTTCCAAGCATCATTTGAGTCATTTAGCAATCTACTTATCCAACTCAACCGAAGCGCTTTCACTGTAGTTCTAAAGTTCGGGAAGTTTAGGCCACCTTTGCTTGGCTGCTGAAATAGGACATCTCTTTTTATTTTATCTTTTTTGTTTCTCCAGAGGAAGTTAAACAGCTTCTCTTGAACTCTTTTAATTACTTCTTCAGGAATTGTTAACATTGAGGCGGAGTAAATCAACTTTGAGATACCTAAAGCTTTAACTAACAAAGTTCTTCCCATAAGAGTGAGATCCCGAGATAGCCAAATGTTCAGTTTCGTTTCCATTTTCTGAATTTTAATGAAAAGATTTTCATGATTATTCTTATGATGATTATACGAGATATGTGTTCCTAAACTTTTGACTGGTTCCTTGGTTATATTTATATTTAAAGGCTTTGTTTTATTGTCCTTCAGCGAACCTATCCATATAGTCTTTGTCTTTTTTGTGTTTAGTTTAAGTCCTGATACTTTACCAAAGCTATCCAGTATTGTCATACTCTGTTAATGACGTTGTGTCCTTACATATTAGCGTTGTGTCGTCGGCAAATTGACTAAGTTTGACTTCCTCCGAATTTGGAAGCTCGATTCCCTTAATTCTAGGATTTTGACGTATTTTCTGCGCCAGTAGTTCCACAGATAGAATAAATAATAAAGGGCTGAGAGGGCAACCTTGGCGTACCCCCCTTGATACCTTGAAATAATTTGTCATATAACCTCCATTGATAACTCCACTTTCAGTATCTCTGTACATCACAGATATCCATTTTTTGATATTTTGGCCAAAGTTAAAGAACCTTAAAGTGTGTTGGATAAAATCCCACTCTAAAGTATCGAACGCTTTTTCGAAGTCTATGAAAAGTAAGATTCCTGGGACTTTTTTTAGGTCGGTGTATTCCATAAGGTCATTTAGCAATCTCACATTTTGACCAATATATCTTCCTTTGACAAAGCCCGTTTGGTCCGAGTGGATCATTTTGGGTAACGTGCTCTCTATTCTTTTCGCAATAACTCTAGCCAATATTTTATAGTCAACATTAAGAAGTGTGATTGGGCGCCAGTTATTTAGAATAGTAAGATTGTTTTCATCTTTTGGAATTAAAGTGATAACGCCTCTCCTCTGGGATACCGACATTTTCCCTTCTTTAAAGGCTCCATTGAAAGAGTCCAACAGATTGTCGCCTATAAGCTCGAAAAATGTTTCATAGAATTCTTTTGTAAGGCCGTCATCTCCTGGTGTTTTACTTGGTTGAAATCCTTTAAGGGCATTTAACAGCTCTTCTTTTGTTAGATCGTATTCTAATTCATCTCTCTCATAATGGGATAATTTTGGATTATTCAGTTCAGCTGAAAATAGTACATTATCCTCCCTGCTTACTCATTAGCATTAAGTATTGGGTAGTGACCCCTGACGAGCAAAACTCGAAAGGGTATGCCATAAGAGCTAAGAGCAGCAGGGGGGAGTGGTGGGTGGGGTGCTTCGTTCACTTTGAGCAACGTTCGCAGCAACTGACACTCCTAATTAATTCTGCTTGGTTTATATAATGCTAAGTGACGTCACAGGAATGCTAATGAACTATGAATAGTACATTATCCTCCCTGCTTACTCATTAGCATTAAGTATTGGGTAGTGACCCCTGACAGCGCTTCTTCACCGGATGTGCCGTTAATAAGCATCCCCACATCCTCATATACCTCCCATACCTCATTCCTTCCACGTATCCATACCTTATCCGAATAGCCAATCCCTCTATCTCATTACTAATAGATCTTTATTCTTGATATACCTAAACCCTACCACTAGAGTTTACACACAGATTTAAATGAATTTCGCAACATGAAGCTCAGGTTTTAATAATAGTTTAGAACGCCTGGGTGAAATATGTTAAAGAGTTTTGTTTCTGGTAAGCCTCACTTAAGTCCAAAGCGAGGCAAGCCAAAATATCGCTTATTCCTCCCGGAGCCATCACTTGGTTCATCTTAAGATAATGTTTCGCAGTTTCCGCGGTCTTCCAGCCAACGTGGGCCATAATAGACTCTAATGGTACACCTGCTAGCGCAAGGGAAACAGCACAACCACTGCGCATGCCATGCAGAGTCACCCGCCGGTTGCTAAAAGTCCCAGGGAGTTGTTGGGCATAGAAAGACAAACGGGCCTGAGCCGCCGCAGAGTCGAACGACTGATCTGTAACATCACCAGTTCTATTCGTTGCTCTAAAGAGAAAACCTTGTCTGATAGGAACATGGAGCAAGTCACACAGTTTTATATAAGTTTCAATTCCGGTAATCGGGCATAACGCTGGATCCTTATAGCGCTTGAGGGCAAACATATTAACGGTACCATCCCGTAAGGACTTTGTAAGCGTGTGGTTAAACAAGATACCATCTTTCCCAGGAAAATAGAGAAGTTCTCTAGTTTTCGTTCGACTTAAATCACCGGCCCTGTCGCCCGCGAAAAACTGAGTCTTGAAGAAAGCTTGGTCTCTAGCGCAAACATAAAGCTGAATTGGGGACGTATTGGTGTCCTTCAACCGTCTTAAAATCTCTTGTGCAAGAGCTGCCAAGTCTCGTAAAAACAGAGGCCCTGCCTGAGAGGGAACTATTCCGGCCTGAAGTTGCTCTTCTCGTACCGCCGTTAGGTAGGACTTAACTTTCCGAGAGGCCGCCGGGTTACCATAACCCGGGAATACGATATCATCGAGAGTTCTACCCCACTCGGAGAATATGGATCTAAGCTTCCCGATCAGCGAGTCCACTGTACCAAAAGCTAGGCGCTTCGGGCACTGGCAACCTCCTTTGGATTTGAGACCAGCATAAACACAAGTGTCAGCGTGTACCACAGTTTTCCCAGTCCTGTCTTTCCAAATGAGGAAATTAACAACATCATCAGGAGTAGCAGTCGTAATGTCTCTTACCGGCGTAGCTTGTGCAAGAAATTGCATCATTTCTTTTTCTAAAGACGACCTTTGTTTCGAATAAGGAGTGGATTCCGTTTTCACCAATAAAGCTTGCCGTCGTCTTTTAATGGCGTCCATATCGACAAGAGACCCAGAAGCTCCCATGGTTTCACGGTGGGGCGTGAGCTCCCGACGTTTGTAACCACATCTCTGGCAAAATCGAAAGTCTTTGTCATTCGAATAGGAACAAGATGGACATGCCACGGAAGCCACAAAGATCTTTGGCACCAGCGGAAGGGGCTAAAAGGAGATAATGAACGAGGGAAGTCATAACCTAGCAGTCAAAGCTCTCCCACCCGGAAAGCCCAGAGAGGATAATTAACTGCCTTTGGCACAAAACCAGCCTTGGACGGGAAAAGAACCGCATCTGTACAACCCAGGGGCGCAATGAGTACTCTTCTTCTGGCCATGGCATTGATCATTGGCCACCAAGGAGGGAGAGGAGAGGGTTCCGGCACCACCAGGGTGACTGTTGCACGCTGAGAACGTAGGAAACGCAGGAGAGGACCAATCAATACGAATGGTGGGAAGGCGTAGGCGTTTGTGATCGTACCATCACAAGATGACAAATCCTGGCTAAAAACGTTTACACCCGCCGACCCTGGGGTGGGGAAAGGCGTAAAGTGGGGTAAGCGAATACCTGCGCGATCGTGCTGGGCATTCGAGTCGAGCGCCATAAGATCCATTGTGTGCCCCTTCGATCCACCAAAGACAGTCTGCACAATGTCCCAGCACCGTGGAGATAGCATGGCATCCGAATCCGACAGACGGCGAGAAAAATAATCGGCTGGGTTCACACCAGAAGGAACATAAGACATGGAGAGCGCCAGGTTCCGCCTTGTGACAGTATGGAAGATGAGGCGAGCTACTTCGTTAAGTTTTAAGGACCTGGGCCCGCGACCTTGCCAAGCGTTAATCGTAGCCTGATTGTCGACTTGTATGTCCACCCTACAGTCTCTAACACTGGGAGAGAGGCATTCCAGAGCTTTGAGAACCGCATGCATTTCCTTAACGTTGATATGTTCGTTCATCAAGTCGCTCTCCCAGCAGTCACCGACACTAGAGTCAGTTGGATGTTGATGAAAGATGGCTGCCCAACGAAAAGCCGAGGCATCAGTTGACAGAGACATGGACTCATGGCGTTCATGGATCCAAGGAATAACTTCCTGCCAGTCATCAAGGAACCGCCAAAACTCAATCTCTTCCCTTAGCGGTGGTGAAAGGGTGACTTCTCCACCTCTAGAAGCCTGGCCAATGGCTGCACCCATTTCCCTGATATAAAACTTAGCGCCAGGGAACGCCAGGGAAAAGGATATGCATTTTCCCATTAATTTCTGGATTGACTTGAGCGGAATAGTAGATACTCTGGACAGAACAGACTCGCGTAGCTCAGCAAACTTGATTCTCTTTTCCTTTGGCACCAGGAACGCCAAACTGCTTGTATCAATGACCATTCCCAAGAAGGTTAAGCGCGTCGAGGGGGACAAGATGCATTTGCTTAGACCCAGAAAATATCCCAGGTTGATTAAAACTGTGCAGACCACATAGAGAGCTGCTAACGCTGCTTGATGACTGTATTCGTGGCCCCTCAACTCAATCGGTCGAGACCAATGACCTTCCAGGGCAAAGATCTCTCCAACTAGCCTGTCATCAATATACAGGGATCCGGTGATTCCCAGGCTCCGGAAATAGCTAGTAGGGCCCAGACCCACCGTCTGATAGACAAACGGAGAGTTTTTCCAACCAAAGGGAAGAGTGGCTGCAACTAGGTACCAAACCCCTCCATTCCACACCAAAAAACTGTTGCGAGTCAGCAGATAGTAATATATGGTCGTATCCCGATTTGTCGTCTATTTTAGAAAAATGGCTGTTCTGATAGGCAAATCGGGGAACCAAGGCAAGTGTTTCGAGGGAAAAGGGTGTGTCCTTCATCCAGAGGTTTAAAAATCTTGCGTCCACACATAGCCTAGGCTTGTTCGGCTCAACTGTAAGGGGGAGAACAAGCCAGGGGGGTGTCACTTTAGCCACTTCACCCCACACACGTACCGCGCCGGTAGATATCCGCTGCAGTAAGGACTGCGTTATAAATTCCGCGAACTGCTTACACACTGGATGGTTCTTGAAAACCTTACGTGGTGGCATTGGAGAATCGAACATGACACCTTTAAAACACCCTTTAAACGGCCTCATAAAAGATCTAATATCGACACCATTGGCTAGCCATCCAATAATGCGCGCTTTATCCGAGTTTCCAGCTAATATCGCATCCCATAAAGGGAGATGATTATGTAAAGCCCCCGCCTTGAAACTCGAAGGATCCCTGAATAGGAGGTTCTGAATATCTCCGGAGTCCCCAGATATGATCCTGTTTACTTCAGCTATAATATCTCCTTGTACGATCACTGGCATTTCCCCTGGGCTTACGTCTCCCGACAACGTTACCCACGTAGTTCTTCGGCTACGCGCTCGAAGTTCCGCCTCTAGGGGCGAGAAGCTCTCACATATTTGTCCAGGGTCGGGAGAGTTCCCCTATAACAAATGAGAAAAACCGAGGGTAAGACCAACGAGGGAGACAGAATTAAGCCCAGGGAAAATGACGGCCATAGCCCGCTAAAGCGAGCTCAAGGGCATGCCATACAAGGCAAAGCGCTTGTGGAGTCAATTCCCGTCACTTAAGTCAGTCTAGAGAAACCGAACCGGGACAGAAAAAGATTCTATGAGACAAAATAACCAAACAATTACAATCTGAGGCAATCCTTTATTTTGCTAACACGGTCATTTAACCAATAGCATGTAGCTATACAATAACTCTAGTTCTAGAAGCGTATGTTCGGGCATCCACGAGCATAATGGCCTGTCTGGCCACAGGACCAACACCTAGTCGGGGGGCGAGGCCGTCCCCCTCCCCTCTTGTGGTACGGTGAAGGGGGCCGCGACCGACCAGAGATGGCACCCCTAAGAGCATTGGCCTCTTTACGTGACTTTTGAATCGCCTTAGCCACTTCCGCCTCCTCTTTAGACGCTATTAACTTGATCAAGATATTCTGCAAATTGCCATCGGTAATCAGAGGACGGCACTGGCGCAGCACTATCTCAAAGCGGTTCGCCCTTGCATCTGCCTTTTCCCTGGCTGTATCGACTAAGTTTTCCAAGGCTGCCATCGCCGTATAGGGATCGAACAACTCGGACGGTTTGGCCAATAGGGTCTGCAGCACCGACACGGCCGTATCAACACTAGAAACATCGGCAGACTTACGTAAGGTCTCCACTTCCTTTAGAAGTTTGGCCAGCTAAAGAAAATAGAAAATTGCGAAAAGAAATGAAATTCTCCTTCTCCTTTTTTTTTTTTTTTTTTTGTCAATATTTAAATCACCAGACCCTTCTCGATCCATTCCCGTTCATTGGATCCATAACGGACTATATCATGTTCACCAGACCCTTCTCGATCCAATCCTGTTTTATCGGATCCTTGACAGTCTATATTCCATTCGCTAGACCCTTCGCGATCCCCGCCGTTAATGGGATTCTTCACGGTCTATATATCCGCTAGACCCTTCTCGATCCAACCCCGTTTATTGGATCCTTCACGATCTATATCTTATCCACTAGACCCTTCTCGATCCAATCCCGCTATTGGATCCTTCGCAGTCTATTTATTTTATATGCCAGGCCCTACACGATCCTTTCCCGAAGATTGGCGATCTTTGCAGTCTTAATGTGCAGATTTTGCTATCTAAACTGCCCGGGACCCCAGGGACTCGACAAAAGAACAACATTAAATACCGGCCAAGCCCTTTGGGACCAACACGGAATCAGGCCCCGCTAATCTGCATAACAAATTAACCTGATATGAAAACGTGCAAAAACCAGACAAATAAAAATAAAATAAAACGGTAAAATAAAATAAGACGAATGCCGTGTATGAGCAATAGGCGAACCACGAGAACGATACCACGTCACCGACAAAACACAAGCGTCCTTGAGCATAAAACGTAAAACAATGAAGCGAAAAAAGAACTCGAAATGACGAACGCTCGGGCGCGCGAATAATGCAATAACAAAGTTACCTCTAAAGATTCTTTCCCCGGTTCCTGCGAAGAACTGGCTGCAACTGTTGCCGGCGTGGTATGCTCTGACGGCGGTAAAGCGTTCCCAACAGCCGCGGCTGGCGCAGAAACAGGTGAAGACGCAGAAACTGGAATTTGAGCTGGAGTTTGAGCTGCCGGACCCGGCTGTAAGGCAGCAACAACCGAGTCCCTTTGCTGGCCATCGACGGTCGGGAGCGGCATAGGAAAATTGTGCTTCGCTCTGACTTTGAGCAACGTTCGCAGCAACTGACACTCCTAATTAATTCTGCTTGGTTTATATAATGCTAAGTGACGTCACAGGAATGCTAATGAACTATGAATAGGTCAAATTCCTTGTCGATTGTATGGTCTTCTGATAAAATATTAGAAGTCAGAAAAGTCTTGTAAAAGTTTTCTATTTGACCATTAATTTTTTTTATGTCCGAGACGATTTCACCTTCGCTTGTTTTCAGCTGAGTTATAACTTTCTTCTCATAATTGCGTTTTTCAAGATTAAAAAAATATTTTGTTGGCTTCTCACCATTTTCTATCCACTTAACCTTAGATCTAAACATCGCCTCCTTTCCTTTTAAATCGTATATATCTTTCAGTTCCTTTTTGAGTTTTTCAAATTCATTTAAAACATCATCAGTAAGATTTTCATTATTACAGATTTCTCTATCTAGTTCTTCTAACTTACATTGAATGTTATTTTCCTGATCTCGTTGCTTTCGTTTTTTCTTTTTCGAATAGGAAATTGTTTTGTTTCTGATTTCCATTTTTAGTAATTCCCAGTAGAGTTGTTTGTTCTCAACATCGTGATACTTTTCTTGAATATCCGCATAGCTGTTATTTATAAGATCGACATATTCTTTGTCTTGCAATAGCGTATTATTAAATTTCCAAATCCCAGGTCCACGCTTAAATGTTTGGTCAATTTGTAAACTGAAAAAAATAGCTTTGTGATCAGGTGCAATTGACATGCGAGTTTCAGCTTTTTTCGCAAAATTGAAGAGTTGTTTTGCTACTAAAAAGAAGTCGATTCTGGACTTTAATTTTAGACTCTTGGACTCATAAGTGTACGTTCTTGTATTCAGATGTAGTGTACGATAAATGTCGATCATATTCAACTGCTGCATTAGACTTAATAATCCATTTCTATAATTTGTTTCTTTCCATGGCAAGCCTCCACTTTTATCCTGGTAGTTTAGCCCTGTATTCCAGTCTCCTGCTATAATGACTCTGGTTATGCAAGCTTTGGACATCAACAATTGGCTTAAATTTCTTAAAAAGGGAAGTTGCTGGCGATAATCAGTCGGTGCATAAACATTCACTATTGAGAACTCTTCGGTTCCTAGTTTTAAGTTGGTAAAAATAAAACGTCCTTCTGGATCACTCTCTTTACATTCAAGCAAAAAGGTGCTATTCGGATTAACCAGGATACATACACCTCTGGAATGCTCTGAGCCGTGAGAAAATATTACTTGGCCACCCCATTCAGCACGCCAAATTTTCTCATCCTCTTTTTTGGAAAAGGTCTCTTGAAGACAGAAAATTGACGCTTTTTGGTGTTTGAGATACGAAAACATAGCTCTTCTTTTTTCCGCTTTGCGCAGTCCTCGCACATTCAGTGACAAAATCTTCAATAATGACATCCTTTGAGAAAATAAAAGAAAGAAAATACAAAAAAGAACCTAACAATACTTAAGCTAATTGCACAGATAACAGTGCCAAAAAGAAAAAACAAAACAAAAGACACTGTAACAAAGACTAAAATGATAACACTTCTTTATCTCTCCTGGGATCTACCGTTCGACCGAAAACAAAGCCTCTACGTAACAAGGTCAAGAAAAAAAAAACTAAATACAGCTACCGTATCTTTAAGAGGTAAACATAATTGCTTACAAGGATATAATTTCATTTAATAAAAGACAAATGATGGGAAAAGGTTGAAACTTTTGAGATTAAAAACTATAATTCTCAATATCCTCCCCCGTTTTAATTAGTTTCGTGGAGTTGCTCGCAGGATCCGTTTTTACAAAAATTTTTCCATCTCGAGTCCAGGTTTTCCAATCATCATGGAGTCGTTTTTTGTCTCTTAATTTCTTATATAAGCCTGATTTTCGTGCTGTCAAGTTTTCATTAATATACACTTTATCTGCTCCCCTCAAGCATACTCACGAACGGTAACTTAGGGCGACCCCCTTTTCAAAAATCCAGGTATATATCTCGATAGAATGGCGACAATGATCGGGGAAAAGTGCCAAAAAGCCATTTCCGGCCAAACTCAGCGCTTTGTAAAACACTCCACAGCGTTTGCTTGAAATATATAGCTGAATTTTTGAAAAGGTGGTCAACGAAAATTACAGCAATTTCACTACAACTAGCCCAAACAAGGGTTTTTATGACCCCGATCAGCCCGAAAATCACAGAGAAGAGAGAGAAGAGGGAAAGGGAGCGAGGGCGAGAGAAAAAAAGACTAGCAACAGTCTTTAGTTTTTATATTGGGGGTTTTAGAGATAGTTTTTGAACGACAAAAAAACAAGGCCAAGCATACTCACGAACGGTAACTTAGGGCGACCCCCTTTTCAAAAATCCAGGTATATATATATATATTGTTTCTTATCGCTTTCTTCTTGCCGTTAGGATCAGTCTTGCCGTCTATATTTTGTCATTTGAAGTTTTTTTTACTGATCCAGGTCTACAACAGATCCGGCTCCTCTTAACGTCTTGTCGCTGTGGTCTTGCCGTTTTTAAAGTCTCAAAAAAGAAAACACGGCCTTCGAGGATCCTTCAAAAGTCTACACTTCTGAAGAATTAGTTGGCATGTTTTTCAAATGGGTCGATCCACCCTACCCACGTCGGGCCCTCGCGACTCTCCCATACATCAGAGGGCTCACGGAACCGCTTGACTCGTGTCTTAAAGTGCCTATGAAATGAATTTTTTTTCTTCGTTTTTCATTAGTTTATTATGTCCAAAGAACGAAAACAATAATCATTTCCCGAGGAAAAGAAAGAAAATCGGTTTTTTAGCCCCTCGAAGATGTGTCACTTCGGTTGAAAAGTGGCTCCAATTTTTGGAGAGCCTGGGGGCGAGTGGGCGTGCGTGATGACGTGAATTACGTAAATAGTATGACACATTGGTTTGTTTACGCTATAATTCCCTTGGAATCCTTTAGCGTGATGGTCATTTTGCCAACGTTTTTGGCTGTACAAATGTCAGACAGCGCCTAATTTGTTTCTTTACTGTCCTCTGAAGGTGAAGAGGATCAGTTTCGGATCACTCTTGATCAACTGAAATGATCGTGTCCACTGTAGTTTTGCCGTAGCGAGACGAACCGACTGTGCCGCTTGAGCGAAGGAAGTGAACATGAAGAAGACGGACTTTGATCATTTAGATTATTGAACGTGAAAGGTATACATTTCAGTAGCACAGCGTCTCAGTGGTTCGCCAGTTGAGTTGTAAGCTTATTGAACGCAGAGGCGTTTTTGTTATTTCTTTTTAGTGGCTCGTTGACTAGCGTTTATCGAACGCGAACGATATATTTGTAGTACAAACAATCATGATATTAGCGCATTAGCGACACGGCCGGTCTTCTCTGAAGTTCATTGATCGCGCGTGGAGGTTATGAACTTATTTTATCGGCTTGGCAATCCGCTCGTCTACTTAAAGTTCGTTTTTCAATGCGAAGGATATGTCTTGGCGGCTTGCTAGTTGAAAGTTTCTAAATTATACTGATATGTTATGCATATCCGAGGTGGTGTTTTTCAGGCGGCTTGCTGAATTGAATGTGAATGGTGTATTTTTAGCGGCAAGGTGCCTTGATAGCGTATTTTTTATTTATTTATTCAAAATGTTTGAACTCAAGTATATACGTAATAATTATGCTTCTTAGTTCAGTGTCTTGCCAGCGATTGATCGTTTCTGGAAATTTTAACCACTTGGCGGCTTGTAAGTGAGTTCAAAGTATCGTGTTTACATTCATGTCTGATTTATATTTCATTGTATAAAAATTGATCTGATCGAACACGCAATGATTCAGCGATGTATTTTGTTTCGAATAGCATTTGTACGTGTAGATTTTTGATAGATGTTCCGTAGAATAGACGCCTTCCAGTGAACACTTGCGTCGCTGCACTTTGAATTTTATAATTCGGAATACGGTATAAACGTACATTTATATTACTCGCCAGTCAGTGCCGATCGAGTCAGTATATTTTTGTAGGCCTCACTGACTTCGACGGCTCTCCAGTCGAGCCGAGGCTTGAAGGAACTTCCAAACAGGATATGGATTGGAAAAATTATGCTTGATTAAACGGCCTCACCGGCCGGAATGTTATTTTCTTTTGCAAAATAATATTTATCTTAACAATAAGCGCTTTCATTGAAAACAACATCGCTTGACGTACCCTTTCCGATGTCGACGAACAAATTTCGTGTATTTCGCCGGCCTATTTTCCTCTGGAGCAAAATAAAGCTTTGTTACACCCTCTGTTATCGAAGAATTCTAATATCTCGTATGTTTGAGGCCGCTCGCCACATAATATTGGTCCACCTCTAGCGACGTCTCTTGTCAGCTCTCTTGTTCTCTATATTCCCGCAGCAGTTTGTACAACTATTTACGTCACAGTGTAATATGACACTGGTTTTGGCCGCGCACAAATTGGAGCCACTTTTTAGCGCCAACAACCTAACTTTGAGACCATAAAAAAAGCATTTCGCATCGTCCCTAACACTTTAAACCTTTTATTCCAAGGTCTAAAAAGGTGAAACTTTCGATACATCAAAAAATAAATTTCATTTCATAGGCACTTTAAAAAAAACATGACTTTGAAGTTACTAGAGCCCCTCAAGACGCTCCAACAGGAATTTCCGGAACCAAAGTTTTGTCCATCCAAAGAAAAAGAATGTAATGTTTTGTACAAAATTCCTTGCACCACCTGTTCGTGGAATTACATAGGAGAAACCGGCAGATGACGCAGATCTTTTGTCACTAGAAAAAAAAAGAACACATCAGAAATGCAAAATCGTGCGCCAAAGGCTTGCGAACCACGCGTGGTCTCGTGACCATCACACTGATTTTTACAACTGGCTTGTATCATTGACATATAGGTAACTACCGTGTCAAAAAAACTTTGGAAACCTGTCCAATCCTGGCACACAGCAGCCACTAATGAGGCGGACAATAACTCTTGCCCGTTACCAATTCAATAGTACATTATTTTGAACAAACATTCTTTATTTGTTTTTACAATTTTATGCACTTTCATTTCCTAGATTTTTTGTAAGAAGCGTATTTTAAGCTACACGTGAAGACAAGTCAAAGTCGAAAATAAAGAACGAAAATACTTTATATATGACATAGTGTCAGGAGCCGGTAATCGGCTCCTGGAGGAACTGAGAAACCTCGACACCGGTATTCCTGTATTACGACGTCACAGCGGACTATTTCCAGTCTTTCTTCTTGCGCGGTTTTGTAACACTACGGAAGTGAAATTTAACGTTTTTAGACGGCTACAACGCAGAGAAGAAAAATCGATATCGAAATTTTTTTTCCATTTTCTTAGCAGAATATCGTGTAGATTCGATCAAGCAAATAAAAAAATCACTGTAGTATACACTTCAACTGGAATCAAAATTGACGCAAACCCTGGGATAGTTTAATCTCGCTTTGAACCCGTTGACCCGTTTTAAACCCGTTCAAACCCGGTTTTTTTAACCCATTTTTGTTTTTTTAGACCCGTTTCTCAAAAGTCCCGGTAACTTTTCGGGCCCGGAAAGCTATTTTTGATATGCAATGTTCACATTAAAGTTGCATATTTTCGGGTTTTAAAGGATAAGCAATAAAATTATAAGGTGACGAAACAGTTCGGGCTAGTTTGGGGGTTAATACACCCTATAGATTCTGATTTAAAATTTAGCTCCGCGCCCGGAAAGTTATCGGGCCTTCGAGAAACGGGCCCCTGGACAATAACGGAGGGTGGTTAAAATGCCTTCAAACAAAACTCTAAAAATAGAAAAAAGTCGTGATAGAATTGTTGAATTCCAAGCGCAAATGACAAAAGGTTCGTTGCTTTTTTTATTAAGTCTGAGTCAGAGTCAGGCAACCTAGGGAGACTAACAAAACAGAAAACCAGTTTGTCAGCCTCCGTGGACAACATTGTGGCAAAATGACGAAGGATGTGTTTATGGGAATGAGACAATGAATTTGCAACTAGCTTGTTATGAAATAATGTTGTGTAACAATGGAATAGAATAGAACCTACCTTTTTTACCTCAGTTTTCAATGTATTTAGCCCAAGTAGACTAATTGGGGACACAAAATAACCAACAATAAAACAGTTTTATTCTAATAAACTCTTGTTCTTAGGCCATCGTAACTTGATAAGAAATAAAACACAAACAGCGGTGATAAACATGGTAAACCAACGCATTTTTATTATTATTTTCATTATTATTATTATTATTATTATTATTATTATATTTATTATTTATTAATATTAATACATATTAATATTTATTTATTATTTATTAATATTTATTATTTATTATTTTTTTTATATTTTTATTATTATTATCTCTTCTGTCTCAGTCTTTGCTGGTGTTCAATTTTTTATTATTATTATTATTTATTATTATTATTATTATTTTATTAATAAACTTGTCGTTCACTTTGGTATAGATATGTTAATGACACGTTCACCATGTTTGACAGTAAAGACACTGCTAATGAGTTTTTACGATATTAAAACAGTCGTCACAACAGTATCAAATTTGTACTTTTGAATTTGAACAGGACAATGAAATTCCGTTTTTAGACATGCTTGTTAAACGATGCCCCAACTTCCATGACATCCATTTACCGGAAGAAGACATTCACAGGCCTCTATACTAAATGGGATTCATTTACACCTCGCAAGTACAAAATTTATCTCATCCGCACACTCGCCTATCGTTGCCTCCGAATTTGCTCATCGGCTTCTTTATTGCAATCCGCTCTTAATGATCTGAAGTAACTTTTGCTACAAAATGGTTACCCTCAAGGCATTATCGTCATTATCAAGTACAACATTAACGATGTTTTGAACAGAAATAAAAAAGCCAAACAACCCCGTTCCTACAGTTCCCAAGAAGGATATCATTATCCTTTTACCTTACTTTGGTCTTCATAGCAACCACGTCACCAGACGTCTTCAATCCTGTGTACACAACTTCTATTCTGGCATCAACCTCAAAATTATATTTCAGAACACACGCCGCATCAAATCCTTCTTTCCATACAAGGACCGCCTGAACCGCTATCAAATGTCTAAAGTTGTCTACAAAGCTGGTTGCTGGGATTGCGATGAATTCTACAAAGGGAAAACAAAACGACGACTTCATAACAGCTGACGAATGATCGTTTTTTGCTGCTGGAAGATTGAAAACTTGGCTCCACAATGAAGAACGGCTATGCTGTTCGAAATTAATCGGTTAAAATATATTCCTTTACTGTACGATCAGCCTTTTATTTCATTTGTTTCTAAGAGAGCAGGGCACGCGGAGCACAGTTTTAGTGAGGGGGCTAACGCGAACCATCCCCCCATCCCCTCCTCTGCGCGCAACCTCGTTCCCAGGACCTTTACCCTGGTTTGGGGGCGGGGCGGAACGAGAAGGAGGAGGAGGAGGAGGTTGCTCTGCGCGGTACCTGGAGAGGTTCAGGACAATACTTAAAGAACAGACCGTCAAACTTTGCCTTCTTGACGTGGCTAATGAGTGTGTTGGTTGTAATGATAATCGCCGGAACAGGGCCCGCGCAGGGGGAGGGGCCGCCCCCCCCCCCCCCCCCCCCCAACTTGAAAAACTGCTCCGCGGACCCTGCGGTAAAAATAAATTTCGGTAGCTAACTGAGGCGGGACTCAACCTAAATTTGAATGAAATTTTACGAGGTTTAAAGAAGGGATAGGAGAAAGAAAATGATTTTTGGAACACCAACAGACAGTTGATACCCACGCAAGAGTACCCCAGGTTGCTAGTGGACAAACTTGGTGTCCGTCTATTAACTATTAACTACAAATTCTAATTTTAAAACTCCACTAAATCTTCAATATTTCTTATTTCTCTTAATTTAACCAACCCTTTGAGAAAAACTATTTCTTCCCAAACATACTCAAAAATCACCCAAAAATTTACAAAACACCCCATAACAAAGATTCATGGGATGAGCATAGAGTTTTTGGATTGCTTGAAACGTGAACGAGATATTTCCATTAAAGCCATGTCAAGTGATCTTCTGACTTCAACCTTATCGAATCTTATATGTCTTGATATTCAGCCGTTATTTTTATCGTTGTCATTAATAGCTCCTTCAGGAGCGATTATTTTGTTCGTTGTGTTTGTAACAATGTGTAGAAAACTAAGCTTCTGTCCGTAAAGTTGAGCGGCTCAGTGCGATGCACAGACATGTTGGGTTATTTAGATATAAATGGCAGTTTTGCGGATGAGTTACCCACTAAATACATTGTATCATTTGTGTCATTTGCCATTCGAATAACAATTTTTGATGCATTTTCCGCCCGTATTTTCCGCCTATTTTAGACGATTTCATTCATAGGAGGCTCACACTTCCGCGTTTTTTTAAAATGTGCTCCCCGGACCCTGGATTTTAGATTTTTTGAGACTTGCAAATATACTGGGAACGCCGAAACGAAACATTGGCGTTTATATTTAAGACCCCGCAAAATAAATAAATAAATAATAATAATCATCATCATCATCCATTCAAATAAACAATCTCTGAGCTGCTCGTACATGGATTCCCAGCTATTACGCATGCTTATCACATCGACCGCTGGTAAATTGTAACGAAGTGTCTAGAAATAGCGTTCGAAATCGAACTGTTGAGATCGCGTCCAGGGTTTAATATCGTTTTTGGAGTACTTTATTCGGTGGTTCGCGATGGCTGCTGATGATCAGGAGTATTATGGCTACTATTATGATACTGAGGAAGATAGAGGGTTGCTTGATCCAGCATGGGAAAGGCAGCAACGCAAGGTAAGGTCGCTGAACGCTGCAAACCCCTTCGTGACCAAGTTGTACTTCATAAGCTTAAATGAAGCAAAATGATTGCATGATTGATTTTTCTCTTTTCGCGACAACCGTTATTACCCCAACTTAAATACCTTAACAGTTACCTTTTCTCTGTTATTGTTTCTGTAGACGTTTACAGCTTGGTGTAATTCCCATTTGAGGAAACTAAACAAGCAGATTGAAAACATCGAGCAAGACTTTCACGACGGTCTTTTACTTTTGGCGTTATTGGAAGTAATATCGGGAGAAAGACTTCCCAAACCTGAAAGAGGGCGATTACGGTTTCATAAGATTGCCAACGTTAATAAAGCTCTAGATTTCGTGGCTGGCAAAGGAGTAAAACTAGTGTCGATTGGAGCGGAAGGTATGTTTTGGGGGTGTTGTTCAGACATACATGCATGTAAGGAACTTTATGTGCACGGGCTCATATGTCTTAATCACTTCATATTTTCTCTTACAGAAATCGTGGATGGAAATCTTAAAATGACCCTAGGAATGATTTGGACGATAATTCTGCGGTTTGCAATTCAAGACATAGCTGTAGAAGGTAAAATTTGGTCATTTTTTAGCGACACTCTTTCAAAACAAGCAAATTTATGCGGATTTCAGGTATAATTATTGCATTTTCCGCGTTATTTGTCAATAGAATCGTTTGCAAAGGATGGCTTGCTCCTTTGGTGTCAGCGTAAAACAGCTCCATACAAAAATGTTAACGTGCAAAACTTCCACACAAGGTACAATATTGGTTATGTATTTTATTTTCTGAAATAGTTGCCGTCTTATCTTTGCTGTGTTTATGTACAAGGATGCAATGATTTTTACAATGCAGAAACATGACATCGCTGTTTATTTTCTTGCAGCTTTAAAGATGGCCTGGCGTTTTGCGCTCTTATCCATCGTCATCGGCCGGACCTTATCGACTATAACTCGTTGAGCAAGGTAAGTGTAGACGATGTCCCACTCCCCGCGTAGTTGCTTTGTACTTGTGGATATAAGACTCTGATGGGTGTGTCACACATTGTATGCGTGTCATGTCGCATGTCAGGCGTGATCACAATGTATTTTCGTGATTACTAAGCTGCTATTATTAAACGGCGTATGTTTTTGATTCTTATCAGCACTTTAACCAAGAGTATTTTAATTTTAAAAACATTGAATACTTGTTGTGTGGCATAAACCTGACCAGTATATTGTACTTTTGAGTTCGTTTGCGTGCGCGGTGATGTTTACTCGCCCTCTTTGGGACTATTGTCTTCAGTGTTCAACGATATTGCCCATTAAAGGAAATTTAGACTAGTATTGTTAAGGAACTGTGTTCTCGTGTTGTCAGTTCAAAATAGTTTTAAGTTATTTTGAGTCATGCAAATCAAATTTTCTGTCATGTTCAGTTGTTCATTGCAGGAGGTCTTTTATGGTAGTGTATTTTGACCTTTTTTCGTTCAAAAATTCTTCAAGTAAATTCTTAAAGGATTATTTCAAAATATGTCTGGAACTCCAATTGACATGCAGTAGGGTCAGCAATGAAAAATTTGTTTCCGCAAGTAATTAGATGTGTAATTTATTAAAAGAAAGCTGGCATCCAAGGAGGAAAATACTGCAATAAACTAAGGCCATTCCAATAAAATGTTTCATTTCCCCATGACATTATTTTTTTTACCTTTTCAGCACATACTTCAGTTAGACATTGTCATGAATTATATTAAATATGATTTATATTAAACAGAAGATTATTAGGTTATAGAGACGAAAAATTGAAGGGCTTTTGGGCAAGAATTGTCCTAAGTTTCTTATTGTTGTGTTTTGGCCAGAAAATGACTATCTCTACATAATGATGACTGATTTATTTAAATGCACTCAAAGCAGATCCAACAATGCAAAGGTATCCATTTTACTTGTTGTCCAATCAGTACATACACATGTAGCAGAGCTTTCTTGGATGGAACTCAAATGAAAATGAAACAACAAATTCATCAAACATAAAAGAGTGTTGATTAACAAAATCAAAAATAGCAATGAAGTAAACAATGCAATTAGCAGAGTGTTTTTGGATTAAATTCATGGTGTTGGAAATCCTGATGAAACGCTCTCTTTAGTTTTGCTATAGCTTCTCAAACTATAAATTGTAAATGCAGAGAACATGAAGGAATAAAGTCACGATAAAATCTTTGCTAATTAAGATCAGGTTTTTAAAGCACCTTCAAACTTGCAATTTATTCAAACATGATGAATTATTAAGTTATGATCTGCACAAGAAGGATAGCACTGAACGGCAATGCACATAAGAAAGATAGCGATGAACGGCAATGCACATAAGAAGGATAGCGCTGAACGGCAATGCACATAAGAAGGATAGCGCTGAATGGCAATGCACATAAGAAGGATAGCGATGAACGGCAATGCACATAAGAAGGATAGCGATGAACGGCAATGCACATAAGAAGGATAGCGCTGAACGGCAATGCACATAAGGATAGCGATGAACGGCAATGCACATAAGAAGGATAGCGTTGAACGGCAATGCACATAACAAGGATAGCGATGAACGGCAATGCACATAAGAAGGATAGCACTGAACGACAATGCACATAACAAGGATAGCACTGAACAGCAATGCACATAAGAAGGTAAGCGATGAAACGCAATGCACATAAGAAGGATAGCAATGAACGGCAATGCACACAAGAAGGATAGCGCTGAACGGCAATGCACACAAGAAGGATAGCGCTGAACGGCAATTCACATAAGAAGGATAGCGCTAAATGGCAATGCATATAAGAAGGATAGCGCTGAACGGCAATGCACATAAGAAGGATAGCGATGAACGGCAATGCACATAAGAACGATAGCACTGAACGGCAATGCACATAAGAAGGATAGCGATGAACGGCAATGCACATAAGAACGATAGCACTGAACGGCAATGCACATAAGAAGGATAGCACTGAACGGCAATGCACGTAAGAAGGAAAGCAATGAACCGCAATGCACATAAGAAGGATAGCGCTGAACGGCAATGCACACAAGAAGGATAGCGCTGAACGGCAATGCACATAAGAAGGATAGCGCTAAATGGCAATGCACATAAGAAGGATAGCGTCAAATGGCAATGCACATAAGAAGGATAGCGCTGAACGGCAATGCACATAAGAAGGATAGCGCTGAACGGCAATGCACAATGGAATGTCAACTTTTTTCGTTGTTACAACTAGTGATCTCATTGGCCTGGACTCAAAAACTGCTCAAAAGTTAAGGTTCAAGGTGCATTTTGTCTAATTTTTTTTTAAGGTTTTAAGTAATTTGAGACCCAATTGCACAACATGCAAGTTTTAAAAAGATATTGTATTTGGGGAACTTCATCAAAGAAGCAAAATTATTAGCTTAATAATTTGTCTTCTGCTATCCTGATTGGTTAAGCACGAACATTTCCTACAATTTGTTTGACGCAAATGGATTTTCTTTATTTTTATAATGAAATATAATTATAAACCATTAGCTCCTCCACTATTCTTGAAACCAAAGATATTCTATGTGGGAAAGAGCCAATGCCGCAGAACAATGAAGTTTAATATAGTTCTTATGTGGAGCATTACTTAAAGAGTTTGAGAAACATATCACCATTTTTTTATATATGTATATATGGCTGGAAACTTTTTTCTCTTCTTTCCCAGGCACGAATATTATTTTTATGTAACTCACAAAGAACTCACCATTTCATAGTGTTCTTACCAGGCTGCAGCCTTGTGGGATTCCCGCAAAAAAATTAAAATGGCACATTGAAAGCCAAGTAAATGCACCCTTGATGGCACACAAGTTCAGATTAGGTGCTTGGAGCAAAATGGACTTAGAGAAATCAGTGAGCAATTTTTTGATTGACAATCAAATACTTAATTTTTTTCTGCTTGGAAATAAGTACATTGAAATGAAAATAATGGATCAAAAGTACTATTTTAAAGCCTTCAACCAGTTTAATCTCCACTGGTTCCATATACATGTACGTCAAACCTAGCTCCTTCTGTACAATTTTGGTCGCCATCTTGGATCATATAACTGACCATGTGGATTGGGGGCTCATGTTATTCATTCCTAGTGGTTATTGCTTTGTTTTTGAAAACAACATGGCCAATCCCTATTAACTTTGACCCACTTAAGTTCCTGCAGGGCCCTTTTTATCAGGCAGGAGGAGGGCCCTGGGACCTCCCAAGGCAAAATCCTGGTAAGAACACTGATTTCAGGTGAACTTCGCCAATATGTTATTGACCACAACGTCCTTGTCTAATTTCTGTTAGTATCTTATCTCAGAATAATGCTACATGTATACCCACATTGCACAATCTAATGAGACATTATGAACACAACTGCTTAGAGAACTGCTATAAATCATTTTTCTTTGTTTGAACATGATTTACTGTTTATGAGTTTGAAAAAAATAAAAAAATGTTGTATTTCCCTAAATTTATCCCGTGAGTTTCAGGATCTCCTATAACCTTATTAAGCTCAAGGTTCCAAGACAAAAACTTGGAAGACAGTCCTGGTAGGACACTCCACAAAAAATTTATTGGAAACAGCAATGCTAACTGAACAGAATGCAGTAATAATACATGTAGCCATTGGAGTGAAAGAATATAGTGTTAAAGAAAGGAGTCTCATTGAAAAGGGAGAAGATTCAAGTCCAGATTCTTTCCATCGCTAGTCTAATTTACTGTAGACTTAAATACTAAACATTAACCCCAGAGGGCTTCTTATCTTGCTGTTGCTGCATCCCTTTCATGTCTTTTGCACCAAAAGTTTCATCAGAGCAGAAATACTAAATTGCATGTTGGGAAAAACCCTGAGGTAACTGCGAGATAATTAAAAAGTGTGTAGATTTCTGTTATGTGTTACTCTAGTTAAACCGGCAGATTCATGAACCATTTACAATATATTTATTAGATTACTCCATTTCCAAAACCTTTTACTGCTTCTCGTGAAATTCACTTATTGTACATGTTACTTTCTCTCTTTACTTACTAGCCATTGTTGCATGTTTCATTAATAGGAGACTCCCTTGGAAAATCTGAATTATGCCTTTGATGTTGCTGAGCAGCATTTGGACATTCCAAGAATGCTTGATGCTGAAGGTCAGTTTGCCTTTGCAAAATACATTTACTGTTGTGTTGTGTCACTGGAACTTAAGGGGCTTTGTCGCGTTGCTGTCATGCATGCATTTCTTTCTGTGGGTAGAAAAGGACGCTATCGCTCAA